>CM046033.1:31602368-31852368 GCA_025215565.1 Flaveria ramosissima
AGGGCTTCTTGTCTGGTTCAAGTTTCACAGTCGAATAATCCAAATTAGGGCTTCCAATCCTTCTGTTTTTAGTGAATTAAGACTTCAAACTTACCTGTTGATGAATGGCGAACGTCAGTGAACGCACAATCAACGGTTATGTAAAACTAGGGGCAAATAAAATTTTGGCAAGAACGGTTGGGAGTGCGAATTTGGGCGATTTGAGGGTGATGATGAGTCTCTGCGACCGACTCCTCCTCTATTTATACCAACCCTAGATCCAATCGTGCGACTGAGTTCATACGCACCTTTCAGTCGTGCGAGTGGGACTCAGTCGTGCGATTGGGTCAGTCGCCCTTCTCCAGTCGTCCGACTGGATTTCAGTCGTGCGACTGACTCACTCGTTCGCACTTAAGCCTCCGACTGGACTAATCGTATGGGCCATTCGGTTGATGGTCATACTCATAGTTCATTCGTGCGAATGGATTCCATTCGTATGGTTAGTCCATACGTATGGTCCATTCGTGCGAATGGGTCATACTTAGTTAATTTTCTGCCATTTTGACCAATTTACATTTAAAACCCCTTTATTTTATGAAATTAACATTATGAACCTTTGATCATCTTAGACATGATCATCTTATGGAAAACATTTTGATCACCTCAGACGTGACCATTTATTTAACATTTTGATCACCTCAAAGTGATCCTTTTTAAACACTTTAGTCACCTCAGACGTGACCCTTTTAAAAACACTTTGTCACCTCAGACGTGACTGTTTAAACTTCAAAGCACATATGGTCATCTCAGACATGACCCTTTTAGTGAGTTGATTCCTTCTGATTTTCCTGATGTAGCCCGACACTCGACTAAAATTAAAATAAAACGACTAACTAATTTAAGAACTTAAACTAATTACATAAACAGACATATTTTTGGCTTTTTGTGAGAGATAAATCCAGAGATTGATATCTACGGGATTTGGTTCGGGAGTAGACAGCTTCAACTTAGATTGATCATATCTGGACCAATTCAATTTTGGAATCATACAGGTAAGTCAAATCATTTGGGACTAGTTATTAAACCTTTTGATGCTCAATTCTCGTGTTCATCCAGAGTCGTTAGCAACTTAAGGAAATCATACTGAACTCTTAGATTTTCACATTGATTTGAACCTTTGAGAATGTAGCCACAATGATTGTCAGTATGTTTGTCCACTTAAATCCATACACAGACTTTGACACAGACTGGTGACTTATTTAGGTTAATTATTTCAACTAACATTGTGGATCCCACACTTATATGGTAATCAACATGCTCAGGAGCTTTTGAGCGGTCTACGGGTATTATTACAAGAAGAGACTATTCTTAGAGCTTTCAAAGAGAAGCTGTCCTCAGGTCAGTGCCATCGCACAGCAGAGAGGCGGCAAACAACAATGAATTCTAGAATATCTAGGTTATGCTTATCCTCAGGTCAGTGCCATCGCACAGCAGAGAGGCACACAACCTATCTCCTTGTTAGAGCAGCTTATTTTATTTTACACAAAATGCACCAACAACATAAGTCATTAGCTTTATTGCATTTGTCTTTCATTTTTTTTTCTTGCTTTGCTAATTATGGTCATCCGCACACATTTGTGGCGTTTAATTGCTCATTACCCTTATTGGAATATGTTGATTGTGTTAACCAGTGATAAGATGGAAGCCCACAGTCAGTTGAACAACTTAGTTTGATCTTGAGATCACCAATCAGGTCTAATTGTCTATTGTGTTGAATCTACCAACATATCATTTGTGGTCTAGCAGCCTCTAAGTCTACTTTCTTTGTGTCACCTTAGGAGTTGCCAGTTTTCTATCATCTTCCCTTTTTGTATTGCTTAGACTACACAGACTATACTTTGAACTTTTGCATCTTTCAAAACTTAAATTTTTAAAGTCCCTCTTGATATGTTCCTGTGTACTATCATTTTCCAAAGGTATTGAATCGGTATCACAGACACAATCTACCTTATTCAGCTAGTTACTCCTTCTCCCTCGTTTTTTTTTTTTAATGTTAACTTGCTGACATTCTCCCCCTAAATACTAAAATCATTTCTGGTTTAATTATTTTAGGATTTTAATAAACAACAAATAACATGAGTTTAATAAAACAGACGAGAATAAAACAAAATAAAATAAAATAAATAAACTTTAACTAAACTACATCGGACTACACATTATCATCATCAGGAATTACCTCACTTTTCTTTTTAACGCCGTTGACCTCTAAGCAAATATTGAAAACGTGGTTTATCAAAGGCTTTAGTATAGAGGTCAGCGCGTTGAAAATCAGTATTAATTTTAACCACATCAATTAAGTTCTTTTCAAAGCAATCTCTTATGAAATGGTATTTAATACCGATGTGTTTGGTCTTAGGATGTTGAACCGGATTTTTAGTTACTGCAATTGCAGCAGAGTTATCAACAAAAATAGGAGTAGATGAGAATTTTAAACGTAATCCCGCATTTGCTGTTGAATCCAGATGATTGTGAACAGCAACTTGCAGCAGCAACATATTCGGCTTCACAGGTTGACAATGCAACCGATGTTGCTTCTTACACTGCCAGGTAACTAATCTTCTCCCAAAGAATTGACAACCCGCTGATGTAGACTTGTAGTTCATCTTGCAGCCCCCGTATCCGAGTCACTATACGCGGTAAGCTCAAAGTCATCATCATCATGAGGATACCACAATCCAAGTGTGGGTGTACCCTTCAGATAACAAAAAATCCTCTTGACCCCGATCAGATGGTTGACCTTTGGTTTAGCCTGATATCTAGAACATAGACATGTGTAGCATACATAATATCAGGTCTTGAGGCAGTGAGATACATGAGGGATCCAATCATTCTCTCGGTACATAGTGGCATCTACTAGATCTCCATTCTCATCAGGTGCTATATCATGATTCGTAGCAAGTGGAGTCCCAGCAGCAGAAGCATTCTCCATGTCAAAGCGACTGAGAATGTCTCCTACATACTTGGTCTGATGTAGAAAGATTCCATTAGGTGTTTGATCCACCTGTAACCCGAGAAAGAACTTCATCTCCCCCATAGCACTCATCTCAAACTCTTTCTTCATCACTGCTTCAAACTCTTTGCATAACTCTTCGTTCTTTGACCCGAAGATTATGTCATCAACATATATCTGTACAAGCAGTAGGTCGCCATCCTTTTCTTAATAAACAGTGTACAGTCAATGACTCCCCTGCGAAAGCCGTGTTTCACAAGATGAGTCGAGAGTTTCTCATACCAAGCTCGAGGAGCTTGATGAAGCCCATATAAAGCTTTGTCGAGCTTGTAAACTCTATCCCGATGATAAGGATCTTCAAATCCCTCGGGTTGACTTACATAGACTGTTTCCCTGATTTCCCCATGAAGGAATGCACTCTTCACATCTAATTGGTAGACTTTAATCTTCATGTACGATGCATAGGCAAGGAAGATACGAATAGCTTCCATCCTTGCCACGGGTGCAAACACCTCATTATAGTCAATCCCCTCGACTTGGCGAAAACCTTGAACCACCAGTCGAGCTTTGTTCCTGATAATGACTCCTTGGTCATCCTTCTTGCATTTTAGTACCCATTTGGTGCCAATGACTTTAGCACCTTTAGGTCTATCAACCAGAGTCCATACACCTAACTTCTTAAACTGCAGAAGTTCTTCTTGCATGGCACTCACCCACGCCTCATCATTTAGTGCCTCACTGACATATTTTGGCTCAACCTGCGAGACAAAACATCGATAAGCACCATCATGAATGTAACCTTTCTCCATAACCGAGGCGTAATCAGCTGAGTATAGCTGATTTCGGGTTTGTACTCCTGATCTGACATCCCCAATAACATTGTCAAGGGGATGATAGACGTTTAGTCGTGATCCTGGAGTAGTAGGAACAGCCACCTCAGAACCGAGATTATGAACATTTGTTCTGCATCTGAGGTAGTTGGAGTTTGAGGTTCCGAAGTCGAAGGGCATCACTCGTAGATGCTTGTGGACTTTCAGGAACTGGAACCTGTTCCTCCTGACTGTTCTGGTCATCTGCTTCAGTTTCATCTTCAGAGGAGGAGTCACTGTCATCGACTACTCCCCCTGACTGAGTAGATGATTCTCCCTGTGTGCTAGATGGTGTATTCAGAATATCATACATCATCCTAGTAGCTAACTCATCATCCGAGGGAGAGAGAGGTATGTTGAAGGACTTGAAGAATCCATCATAATCGAAGAAGTATGCAGGTCCTTTGCCTGTAGGTGGTGTGGTATATCTCTGAACGTCGACATTACACCACACTTCTACAAGACCCGTTGAGTTATTGTAAACTCGCTTGTTCGGTATGTTGTATCCTAGAAAAATTCCTTCATCTGCCTTCTCGCTGAATTTTCCTTCTTGTGTCTTCTTCAGAAGTGTACACGGCGCCAAAAGGTTCAAGATACTCCAAATTTGGTTTGCGTCTTTGTAGTAGCTCATAACATGTCTTTCCGTGGCGCTTGACTATTAGGACTCGATTCAGTGTATAAACATGCATTTGCACTGCCTCATTCCAGAATTGGATAGGCAGTTTCGAGTCAGCCAGCATAGTCCGTGCAGTCTCTATCAAGCTTCTGTTCTTTCTCTCAGCAACACCATTCATCTGAGGCGTGTAGGCAGAAGTGAATTGATGAACAATTCCCTTTCCTTGCAGTATGCCTCCATCCATTGATTCTTGAATTCTGTCCCGTTGTCTGAGCGTACTTGTCTAACTTTTAGCTTGTAGAGAGATTCCAGTGTGGTTACTAATTCCTTGAATGACTCAAATGTTTCTGATTTGGATTTCAGAAACATTACCCAAGTGAACCTTGAGTAGTCATCAGTGACCACAAAACAGTACAAATCGCCTGCAATGCTCCTTGTACTGACTGGACCAAACAGATCCATGTGAAGAAGTTCAAGAGGAAGTTCTATTGAATGAACTTTCTTTTCCTTATGAGACTTTGTGTCTGTTTGCCTTTCTTGCAAGCTACACAAAAGTCAGGAAGTTGGAAGTTCTTGACATTTACTCCTCTCACTAAATCCTTCTGAATCAAATGATTCATCTTCCTTTGACTAATGTGTCCCATTCTCCTATGCCAGGAGATTGAGTCCTTCTCAGTAGCTTTAGATAGAAAGCACTGAACCTCATGATCCGTTGTAGCAGCTGTTGACAGATCCAAGACATAAAGGTCTTTATATCTTGAAGCAGTCATCAGAACTTGGTCCTCTGGGATCATGTATTCTTTCTTCAGCACGTAACACTTCTTGTTGTCGAAGATGACTTTAAATCCTTTATCGCAGATTTGGGAAACAGAAAGTAAGTTATTCTGAAGTTGTTGAACGTAGTTCACCTTATCAAACTTAACTTTCTGATTTCCCACTTCTCCCTGAGCTGTGATGTAGCCTCCCTTGTTTCCTGCAAAGGAAACATGCCCTCCTTTTATTTGTTTGACGTTTGATAAAAGGGCTCTATTTCCTGTCATGTGCCTGGATGCTCCGCTGTCTATAATCCACGTGTTAGTCTCAGCGCTGTATCGAACACCCTGCACATACAAGTAAATGTATTAGTTTAGGTTAGGAACCCAAGCCTTTACTGTCTTGGGTTTCCCAGAGGCATCACACATCATAACTCTACCCATTGACCCTTAGAGGGTGAGGGTAGCTCAGATTCCTTCTTGTCATCAGTATCAGACACGCAGGATGACTTCTCTTTCCATAAGCCAGATTTGTGCAATGCCTGTTTATGATAAACAGTCGTCTGGCTTACAGGTTGGACTTTAGGTTCACTAGATCTTCTAGGTGGAGTAGAGAACTCCTCTTAGAAGACCTAGGTCTAGAGTCCTGAAGATCAATCTTCTTCCTAGGTGTCTGATAGAAAGGACAATAGGAAGCAATGTGTCCACATTCTCCACAGTTGTAGCATGACCTGCTATCAACTTTATAAGTAGACTTTCTTTGTGGAGAAGTGCGTGACACTCTAGTAACATCAATCTTTAGGTTTTGACTCTTGTATGTTTGATGTTTTCTCTGGTTTAACAAAATTAACTGTTTTAACCTGTTTAACATGTTCCACTTTTGGTTAACTGGTGTTTTTGACTTGAAGCATGTGAAAAATTAACGTTTGAAGTCCTTTTAGGTTCTGATTTGACTCTGTTTGACCCTGACTTTAAGTTAATTTTTCAAATTCATTTTCCAGATTAACACAAGGCAATTTACCCTTTGCCTTTGAAGTGGCCTCCTTTTGTTTCTGTCCAGATTCAGTAGATGAACATGATGTGTCTGGATCAGTAACAAGAGGAGTAGTCACCACATGATCCTTGATGGGGTTGTTGTTTACTGGTCTAGACTTGGTGTTCATCAAGGTCTCAGGTGGAGGTGGAACCACTTTGTAGCCTAATCCCTCCCCGTTATTCCTTTCTCTCACTAAGTGTTGAACTATGTGTGAAGAACTAGTCCAACTGTGCAGTTTCTGTTTTAATGAATTAACTTCTACTTCTAGAACTGCCTTTTGCTTCTTAGTGTCCTCTAGGGAGTTTAGATAGTACCTAATGTCATTTGCTTGGTTAAAGGCAACTACTTCGGTTTCCCTAAGCTGTTTAGTCAATAGGTCTATCTTTTCTTTATAACTATGCTCATTTTGTTTTAGAACTCTATTAGCCTCAGTGCACAGTTGTAAATCTTTTACTAAGTTATCATTGTGATCTAATAACCTAGCAAATTTTTCATCAATGCTATTCCTAAACATATCACAATCAGAACAAGCATGATTATTAAACATTTGGTCAGTTGTACTTACCTGTGTTGGTTCAGAAGAGTTAGCCATCAACGCAGCATCAGACGTCTCTGGTTCTGGTGATTCTGACTTTTCTGTCTCTGACGTGGAAGTCTCCTCCTTTGGCTTGTAACTGACCTCAGCTGCAGTTGTTTCTTCACTATGTGACATTGCTATCTCAACTGCTAGATCACCTTCACTCGCAGAATCATCATCAATATCTTCAACACTGGCAATGTTAGATTCTCCTGGTGAGACAAACCTAAAACTCCAATCCTGTCCTTCATCATCATGAGCAGTCAAGGCTTTTGGATCCTTGTTTGATGAAGTAGAACTGGAGGCTTGCTTGTCTTGGCGAGTAAAGGACGAGAACGGGTTCCCATTACCCGTCTTCTTTGGCTTGACACATTCTCTCTTGAAGTGCCCCTTCTCTCCACAGTTGAAGCAGGTCACTTTGCTCTTGTCAAAGCCAAATGTGGTATCCTTAGTAGCTATAGTTCTGTCCTGTCTTCTTAACAAACTTCTTCGCCCTTCGGACAGCGCTAGCTAAGGCCCACATTATATCCATCCTCTCAAGCTCCATTTCATCCACCTGCTCGTAGTCCTCATCTGCCAGATGGCAGTTTCCAATCTTCCCAGCAACAAGTCCATCATATGAATGAACCACTGCGGCTAGAAGATCCATATGCTCTCGTGCTACTTCTACGGTCACATTACCGAGGTTCTCGGTCTTCAATTTGGTAGCACTTGCTTCTGATCCAATATAGTGGGTACATGATGACCCTGACGTGTCTGATCCAGAAGGAGAAGCATGTGAAGGACCTGACGAGCTAGACACAAATGCAGTCTGGAGAGGTGCTCCAGATGTCTTAGCTTGAGGCGTGGCGTTGTATAAAGCTGGATTTTGTGTGTACGCAGACTTCTGAGCTCTATACTTCATCCTTAGTGCTTCTTCTCGCAACTTAAGAATGAAGTCATTTATATCCAGCTTTATAAGCATTTCATTCTGTCTAAGGTTAGACACAAATGAAGCCCACTTATCAGGCAATCCGTCTGCGAAGTTGCTCACTTTCTCTTCCATAGTCGTTTCAACTCCATGTGTATGCAATTCGCTCATCAAGTGGTAGAATCTGTCTATGACTTCGTCTAAACTCTCATTACCAATCGATGAGAAGTTATCGAATTCCTTCTTTAACTCCTTTGCCTTGATTGCCTTCAATGATGCATTCCCATCATATCTCTTCTCTAGCTCATCCCACAGTTTCTTGGACTGTTGTTCTCTGAATATGGTGGAATATATCTTTGGGGATAGACTGAGTGATCAATGCATAAACCCTTTCTCTGCATTGTACTTTACTTTCTGTGCGTCTGTCATCCCACTTAACGTTAATTTAACTCCATCAGCTCCCACCGGTGTACTATAACCGATCTCAATGGCTTCCCACAGATTAGGATCTACTCCATTGAGGTAGATCTCAAAACGTTGTTTCCAGTGGGGAAACTCATCTAAAGTCAAGAGCTTTGGTGGTTTATTGTGATTACCCACCTCACTCTCAAGCAACAGCAGGTTCTGAATCCTCGAGTCCTTCCACAGCAGTAAAGGCTGACATCTGATCTTCCATGGCTAATAAACTTAGAATCTAATCAAACAAACTTTCACTGATGCGACTGAAGGATGCGAATGGTCTAATCGTGCGTATGAACTCTGCGATTGGTTCAATCGTGCGGTGAACTGGGCGATGGTTCAGTCCGTGCGAATGAATGAGTGCGTAGGCGTATGAGTTATGCGAACGAACGGTTCAGTCGGCCGAATGAGGGTGCGACTAGGTCCAATCGTGCGAATGGCAATGCGAATGGAGTCCAGTCGTGCGAATGGGTCACTCGTGCGACTGAAGCTGCTGTTTTGCGAAAATTTCTAGGTTTGACGGGTTTCAGCCGTTAAAATTCGAAATTTCACAAGTCCTAATCGCCTAAGTCCGTAGAAACTAAACTTCAATGAGCAGGGAACGTCCAAGATCACTTTTGATGCCAAAGATTGCGTTTTTCGTGCAAAAACACAAACTTTTATGCAATCTTGATTGAATCAACACGTAATCAAGAGCCAAAGCTCTGATACCACTTGTTAGGACCTGGTATTTGAACGAAATCCTAGTGATTAGCGTGTTAACCAACTCAAATAGTGCGGAATGCTATTTGATTGGCGATCCAATCAGTGAGAACACACGAAGAATCAATCAAGAATTGAAACCAACGTCAGAAATCGATTAGGAATCGATCTGATGTGTTTCGTGAACTTGGAGAACGATTTGGGATGCTTTCTGGACGGCTAGTGTACGTCTGGAATCATAATGGGAAATGAATGCTTACGTTTTTTCCACGAATTGGGTCTATTTATAGGTTAGTATTGTTCAATCGTGCGACTGGGCCATAAGTATGGTTCAGTCGTGCGATTGACCATGCGGTTGATTCATCCGCACGTCTGAGTGTTCAGTCGTGCGATTGATTCAATCTTATGTGTCAATCATACGACTGATCCAGTCTCCTGGTTCAGTCGTGCGATTGAGTCAATCGTATGAAGTTATTCATGCGTGTGGTCCATTCGCATGGGCCATCGCATGAGAACTTCATTAAGTTAGGTTTGAATGTTTTAATTAATATAACATAATGTGCAATCATTCAAAAAATCATAAACCCAATCAATTCAATCACGACTCATTAATGAAATATTAAACATTACAATAACAAACAATTCATGTCATTTCATTAATTGATACTATTACATACATCATAATCAGACAGACAAGGTTCATTACTTACAAATCATGATCTAGGGACATACATTATCAACACATGATCCTGAAGAAGAGAACTTCAAGAACATATATCCTCATCCTTGCCTGCAAAGTTTATTATAAAAATAAGCAGGGATTAGGATCTAGTGAGATAGCTCCTCCACACGAATCTTTTCTGTAAGATCCCCTAGGTGGTGGAACTTGTGAAGATGAGCTTTCCCTCATAGACCCCTTGACTGAAGAGGATGAGAGTAAAGCTGTTGGGATGACCAAGTCCAAGAGAAAGAACTTGATCAAGAAGGCCAAGAGAAAGTCCAAGAAGGCTCAAAAGATCAAGGCCACCATCACTCTGCACAGAAACAAGTCTTCTTCTCTGTAGGATTTGAAGTGGTTAAGGGCTGAAGACACAAACTTGACTCAATAACAAAGTTCAAGTTCTTGTCCAAATCATCCCTCATCAAGAAGAGGCTGATCATTTGTGCGCCACTGCTGTACAACCTGAACCATCCAGCTCCAAGGTAGTTCTATCTCCACAAGAATGCCACACATCTTCAAAGATGAAGATGAAAAGGAAAGTAATCAAGTTCACCTTGTTAAAAGAAGACTCCTAGAAGGAGAAAATGGTTCGTGTATGTGTGGGAGTACATCTCATCTTGCCAAAGATTATGTTTACAATCCATAGAGTACTCTCCACATGACCAAGAAAGAAACTTCTAAGAGTTAGGAGAAGAAGAAGCAAGTGTAACACCCCGAAAAGTCGAAACGAGTCATTAAGGATAATGGGCTTAATTATTGGGTATTTTAATAAGGTAAAGAAATGGTCATGGGCTAAAATTTGGCTTATCGGGTAGTGGCCTATGGGATTAAAGGCCCATAATCAGCCCTTAAGCACCCAAAAGCAGCTTCATCTTCCTCATTACAACCCAAGCCACCAAAATTCATAGAGAGAGAAAGTAGAGAGAGAAAGTGAAGAAAACTCAAGATTTGGAGCTTCTAAGGTGAAGAGATTGAAGATCTAGGTGTTGGAGCATCAAGATCTAAGAAAGAAGCAACAAATCCAAGTAAGAATCGACCTCTAAACCCTTCTGTAGATCAAACCCGGATTCTAGGTTTTGGTTTTGAAAGTTGCAAAGAATCGCATAAAGGTCACATTTTACGTATGAAAACATGTATAAAGCTTAGATTTAGCCTCATGGATGATAAACTAAGAGATTGGACGTAAAAAGTTATGATTTTGGGTTAAAAACGGACTGGTTCGTAATTTTTATTCGATCTGCGAAACTGTATATTCATCCAGCGAATTTGCATATTCATCAGCGAAACTGTGGATCTTCCTGCGAAATTATAGTTTCGCAGGTAGTTTCGCAGACATGTTTTTCCAAACGAAAGTTGGGCGAAACTGGCAGCAAAACTGACATCGAAGATGCCAGCGAAACTGCCAAGCGAATGTGCTAGCGAAACTAGCAGCGAAACTGTTGGTGAAAACTAGCAGCGAAAGTGTTGGCGAATCTATCTGCGAAATTGCTGATCTTGCAGCGAATTAGCAGCGAATTTAGGCAGAAAATTAACCCCTTAGAGTGTGTAAGGATTCCTTAAGTCTGATGCAACCCAAAACATCCAAAGTGTCTCAGCAACATGCACTAAGTACTGAAGTGAAGAATGCTTCGGAAGTTTTACACAATGCATTAGAAAATACTCTAAGTGTAAAATCTTCCGAAGCCAAGACCAATATCTTCCGAAGCCAAACATGAAGTCTTCCGAAGCTTCAGAGACAAAGTCTTCCGAAGCTTCAACCTATGAAGACAGATTTCTTCCGAAGACTTTTAGTACACATGCTTTATCTGATGTACTGTTCCATAAAGCACCTTTTCCGCTGCATCTCTGTAAAGTCACCAACTTACATGAGTTGGTGAAAAGGTCATGCTTTTGGTAACTGTACATTGAGGTCTTGAGTCTGTAACTTTCCACTTTATGTACTTTATCCTTTTTGTATTAAGGATGTGAGCTATGGCATGTCATAGTCACAAGGTCAAAAGGCAGATATGCCTTTTGATCCTACAATTGATTTTGTTAGTGTCTAGTCAATTGTATCCAGCTGGCTTTCAAAGTATAGCCGGCTGTAGGTTGTAGTATAAGTATTTCAAGTTCTTGTATCTTTCTTTATGCTTTGTAACACTTGTAAAAGAACTTGAGAAAGCAATATACTGCCTCCTTGAAACCCATACTCTCTTGTTCTGTCTCTTGCTTTACTTGTGTTCTTTGTATCACTTTGGTTAACCCAGTTCACTGTTTGATTAAAGTTTAGTTAATCTCCTCATTGTGTTGTTGTGTTGTAATTGTGTTAAAGCCCTTAAACGGTCCTGCAATTGGTATCAGAGCTTTCCAGGCTCTTGATATAAGATCTAACCATCTTAAGATCCCTCACACACACAAAACTAAACTCTTCAAATGGCTTCCATCTCAAAGACTGATATGGAGACTGGAACCATGAACAAATCCCCACTGATCACTCTTGATGATTTTGACACCTGGTGCATGAGGATGGAAGGCTTCATCAGGTCTCTTGATTCAAGAATGTGGGAATCTGTTGAGAATGGACCTTTCATACCCAGCACCCCCTCTGCTACTGGTGCTGGTATGATTCCTAAAGATGTGGCCAACTACTCAGATGAAGATAGAAAAAGAGTAGAGATTGACAGGAAGGCCATGACTGCTCTTCAGACTGCTCTCCCAAACTCTGTATACAGAGGTTTTAAGAAGTGCAAACAGCTAAACAGCTGTGGGATGCACTGAAGCTGATGTATGAAGGCTCCTCTGAAGCCAAGGAGAACAAGAAAGATCTTCTGAAGCAGCAGTTTGAAAATTTCACCTTCAAAGCAGGTGAAACCATGACCCAACAATACTTCAGGTATGTTGAGATTGTGGATACCCTAGTGGATGGAGGAGTTCCTCTTGAGAACAGGGACATTGTAAGGAAGTTCATGTCCTCACTTCCTAGGCAATGGACACACTATTGTGTGGTGATCAAGAGGACTGAGAACCTTAAAACTCTTACTCTTACAGAGTTGTATGGGATTCTCAGTGGATACCAGATGGAGATGAACATGCAAGGTTCATCTGGCAACTCCAACAATCAAATGGGTTCAGCCCTTCATGTGGTTGAAAGGGACAGCATAGAACCCCAACATCATCTCATATGCTACCCTGACAACTCACAAAAGGGTCCTTTCATCACCTTCCCGGAGACACCAAGGGAGAACTTTACTCAAGGAAGCCCATTCCAAGAGACAAGTTCTTCTCAAGCCTTTGTGTCTACTGATGAAAGCTGTGGGAATTATCTTTTCACTCTTGAAGACCTGGACTGTATCCATCCAGATGACCTGGAATACATGGAGATAGTTCAGCAGATGGCTCTCCTCACTCACAGAGCCAAGAAGTTCTACAAGAGGACAGGAAGAAGATTTCCAAGCAATGCTACCAGTGGTAAGTTTGGGCTGGATAAAAGCAAAGTTAAGTGTTACAACTGTAACCTTATGGGTCACTTTGCTAGGGAGTGTAAGGCACCTAAAGCAAATGGGGGCCAAACACAACCCAGACCAAACTACACTGACAAAGCCCCTCAGGCTGAGAAGACAAAGCAACATGCTGCTGTTGCTGTTGAAGAGGGAGGCTTTGACTGGAGCTTTCAGGTGGAAGATGCTTCTCCAAACCAAGCACTGATGGCTGACCATGATGAAGCCAAGGTATTGGAACATCTCTGTACTCCTGAATGCATTGCTAAAGTAAATAGATACAGGTCCTACAACTTAGAGATGAGATCTGATCTTGAGTCATTAAACATATTAAAATCTGATTTTAGAAAGTCTGAAAATGATTACAAGTTAAAGATAGAGGACTTGGAGAAAACCATTTCAGTACTAAAACATGAACATACAGATTTTAGAACTCAGATCCAAGATCTCATAACTAAGTTGACTGAGTGCCAGGCTGAGCTTGTGATCAGCAAAGCCAAGGCAGAGAAGAGTGTTCTTGAAGAAGAGACCTTCAAGAACATGATATCCTCATCCCTGCACAACAAAGTGTTATCAAAATAGACAGGGACTGGGATCAAATGAGATAGCTCCTCCACACACAATCTTGTCTGTAAGATCTCCTAGGTGTGGAACTTGTGAAGATGAGCTTCCTCTCATAGATCCTATAAGTGAGGATGATGAAGAAGTGATAGTGAAGAATTCCTCTGAGAAGAGTGAAGAAGAGGATTCTTCCAAGGGCCACTATCCTTCTGAGGAGAAGAAATCAACTGTGATGACCAAGTCCAAGAGAAAGAACTTGATCAGGAAGAGCAAAAGGAAAGCAAAGAAGGCTCAAGAAATCAAGGCTACTTTTGATGCTAAGCAGAAACAAGTTTTTATCTCTGCAGGTTTCAAAGTAGTAAGGACTGAAGACATCAACCAAGACTCCTCAGCTAAGAGTCCTGGTTCTTGTTCAAATCATCTCAGTGCAAAGAAGAAGACTGAGCTGCTGTGTACCACTGCTGCACAGCCTGGACCATCAAACTCCAAGAACAGTTCACAGCCCAAAAGAACTGTCTCAGCATCTACCAAGATGAAGGTGGAGAAGGGATGTGACCAAAGCCAGTCTTGCTCTCAAAAGGAGACTCTTTGAAGAAGAAAATGTTATGTGTCATGTGTGAAAGTACTTCTCACATTGCTAAGGATTGCCCATACAATCCTAAAAGTACTGTCCACATGACCAATACAAAGACTTCAAAGAGTCTCAAGAAGTCTCAAGCTTCGGAAGGAAAGTCTGTTTCCTTCGGAAGCTCCAAATCAAAGAAGAGGTAAATGGAAAATTACCTTCGGAAGCAAAATTGGTCTCGGAAGAAAGGAGTTCTTCCGAAGCACTGAAGTCTGCTGCAGTGACTGTAGATTCTTCCGAAGGTTCAGTCATCAAAACTTGTGAAGTCCAAAAGCTTCTAAGGTTTTGAAGGTCAAGTCCAAGACTCCAAAGGTGGTGTGGAAGTCTAAGAAAGACCAAATGACTGAAGTTTCTCCATCAACAACAGCTGAAGATCCCCATAGTACAACCATAGGATCTATTACTGTTGCATTACCTTCTATTACACTTAATGAGCCCAAGACAAGTAAGGCTTGGGTTTCCAAATGTAACTAATCATTTTCTTTGTGCAGGAACAGCTCAAGACAAACAGGAATGTCTGGATAATTGACAGTGGCTGTTCCAGGCACATGACAGGCAATAGGTCTCTACTCCATAATTTTGAGAGAATTGATGGAGGACCAGTTGCTTTTGGAGGAGATGAAGGTGGTTACATTTCTGGAAGGGGCAAGGTCACAAATGGTAAGCTCAGCATTGAGAAGGTAAACTTTGTTAAGGAGCTTGGGTACAATCTTCTGAGTGTATCCCAATTTTGTGATCAGAGTCATAACATGCTCTTTACTGAGCATGAGTGCATTGTTCTCAAGCCTGGAGTGGTCATTCCTCATGAGCATATCCTGCTCAGAGCCCCCAGGAAAGGGAACATGTACAAGATGGATTTGCAAGAAACATCTCCCTCTGGAGAAGTTTCATGCTTTCTATCTAAAGCAAATAGTGATGAGTCTTTCCTATGGCATAAAAGAATGTGCCATGTAAACTTTAAGAACATGAATAAATTAATTAAACATGATCTGGTAACTGGAATGCCAAAGAAAGAGTTTACAAGTGATGATCATTGTGTTGCATGCCTGAAAGGGAAGCAACACAAGGTATCTCACAAGCCTAAGGAAAAGAACTCCATCACTACTCCCCTACACTTGTTACATATGGATCTCTTTGGCCCCACCAGTGTAATGAGTTTAGGAAGGACCTCTTACTGTTTGGTGATCACAGATGATTTTACAAGATTCACTTGGGTCTTCTTCCTTAGAACTAAGGATGAAACCCCTGAGATTCTGAAGAATTTCATCTTAAAAGTTGAGAATCAATGTGATCACAAGGTCAAAACCATAAGATGTGATCAAGGAACTGAATTCAAGAACCAAATCCTTGATACATTTTGTGATGAAAAAGGTATTACAAGACAATATAGTGCTCCCAGGACTCCTCAGCAAAACGGAGTTGCTGAGAGGAGAAACAGGACACTTATTGAAGCTGCAAGAACTATGTTGTCTGACTCTAAACTGCCTATCACCTTCTGGGCAGAGGCAGTTAATACTGCTTGCTATGTGCAAAACAGAGTTTTAGTAGTTAAGACACATGGTAAGACTCCTTATGAACTTTGGCACAAGAGGAAACCTTTCATTGGTTTTCTCAGGTCATTTGGATGTCCCTGCACCATCTTGAATACCAAAGATCAAATTGCCAAGTTTGCTGAGAAATCAGATGATGGACATTTCATTGGATACTCTTCCCAAGCTAAAGCTTATAGAGTATACAATCTCAGAACTAGAATTGTTGAGGAGTCAGCCAATGTGACTTTCAATGAGCACACACCCTGTGTGGCTGGTTCTGGTCCGGATTGGCTGTTTGATCTTGATTTAGTTACCAACTGTTTTAACAAATCTTGTGAGCATGTTTCAGGATCTGCAGAAAATTTAAATACAGGTGATCCTGATCCAAGATTTGAGCTAGGAAGACCTTCAACTCATACATCTTCAGCTCCAGTTGGAACTACTTCAGCAAATGAGGTTTCTATCAGCACAACAATGACAAATTCAGCTGATACATCTGGTATGCCTTCAAATTCCAGCTCAGAGGCTCTCAACCAGATAAAGACACCTCAATTGTAGAAGACAACAATGGTGATGGTGATAGTGATCAGGAATTCTTGATGCTAATAACCACACCATAGATGACAACATCAATGATGTCACACACTCATTGGATCAAGTTAATCTTGATAAGTGTGATAATGTGGAGGGTGAATCTTCCAGACCAGATCTAAATTTCTCAAATTTGGATCTTTCTCAGCAACTTGCTGTGATCCCTCAGCTAAGGATCCACAAGTCTCACCCCACCACAAACATCATTGGAGATGTTGTCACAGGGGTAAGAACAAGAGGACAAACCCATGAAGCAAATGTTTGTCTTCACTCTTGTTTCTTATCTCAGATAGAGCCAAGAAAGTTGATGAAGCTCTAAAGGATGGAAGTTGGGTTGAAGCTATGCAACAAGAGCTGCTTCAATTCAAAAGGCAGAAAGTTTGGAACCTTTGTCCTCTTCCTCATGGGAAGACTACCATTGGAACCAAATGGGTTTTTAGGAATAAGAAGGATGATAGAGGAATCATCATCAAGAACAAGGCAAGACTAGTTGTTCAAGGATACACACAAGAAGAAGGGATTGACTACACTGATGTCTTTGCTCCTGTAGCAAGACTAGAAGCTGTTAGGATATTCCTGGCATTTGCTGCATCCAAGAACTTCAAGGTCTACCAACTTGATGTAAAGTGTGCTTTCTTATATGGAGTGATTGATGAGGAGGTTTATGTCAAACAGCCACCTGGTTTTGTAGACCCTGATCATCCTGATTATGTCTGCAAGCTTGACAAAGCTCTTTATGGGCTGCATCAGGCACCCAGGAAGTGGTATGAGACACTATCTGAGTATCTTTGTAAACATGGATACAGGAGAGGTACTATAGATGGAACTCTCTTCATCAAAGGACAGGGAAATGACTTATTGCTGGTTCAAGTATATGTAGATGACATCATCTTTGGTTCAACTAATCCAAAGCTCTGCAAAGACTTTGAGAAGCTGATGAAAGACAGATTTGAAATGAGTTCAATGGGAGAACTCAACTTCTTTCTGGGAATTCAAGTGAAGCAGGTTGAAGATGGCATCTTCATAAGTCAGTCAAAGTATGTTCAAGACATACTCAAGAGGTTCAACATGACTGATTGTAAGATTGCTAAGACACCCATAGCCAGAAACCACTCCCTTGGTCCAGATCTTGAGGGGGAGTGTGTAGATGAACACTTATACAGGGCTATGATTGGGTCTCTTATGTATCTTACAGCTAGCAGGCCTGATATCATGTTTGCTACATGTATTTGTGCAAGATATCAAGCCAACCCTAAGATGTCTCACTTAATCACTGTGAAAAGGATTTTAAGATACCTCAAAGGTGCTTCAACACTTGGTCTATGGTATCCAAAGAATCCTAATTTCAATCTGTATGCCTATACAGATAGTGATTATGGTGGTTGCAACATGACTGCAAAGTCTACATCTGGGGGATGTCAATTCCTTGGTGGAAGGGTTGTCTCATGGCAATGCAAGAAACAATCCTGTGTGTCTGCATCAACTGCTGAGGCTGAATACATTGCTGCAAGCTGCTGTGCTCAAGTGCTTTGGATTCAAAATCAGATGCTGGACTATGGATTTAACTTCAAAGAGACTCCTATCCACATAGACAACAATAGTGCTATCTCTATCACTGAGAACCCTGTGCAGCACTCAAGGACCAAACACATCAACATCAGGTATCATTTAATAAGAGATAACTATGAAAAGGGATTAATTAAACTAGTCAAAGTTCATACAGATGAACAATATGCTGATCTGTTCACAAAAGCTTTTGATGAACAGAGATTTAAGTATCTGATATCAGCTATTGGGATGATTAACTTTGAGTAGACTTTTTCTTAAAACTAATTCTAATTATTTCTTCTTAAAATATGTGTGTCCTAAGTTGTCTAGTTCATCACTTTCATAAGCTCATGTTTTCTTTGGATGTAAAATTCTTTTTGAAGACTTTCCTTAGATTCTTGAAAATTTTCTGATACTTCGGAAGATAAATTTTATCTTCGGAAGAAAAACATGTCTTCAAAATAAATAACTGTCTAAGAGATTTTACCTTCGGAAGAAGTCAAATTCATCTTCCGAAGCTTAAAATTCTTATCTCAGACACTTATTCATTTTTAAGGACTTTTTCCTTCCGAAGCAAAATTAACCTTCGGAAGCTTTGTTTATTCTTATACAAAGCATCCAAGGGTTTATTTCTCTTCCGAAGCATAAATCTTCAAGACTCTCAGGAAAATCTTCCGAAGCCATTTTAGCTTCGGAAGCTTTTTCAATCAAAACTTCCGAAGACAAATTACCTTCGGAAGCTTTTCGAATTCCAAGAAAACTACTTTTTGAGCAAAAGTAAACTACCTTTTCAGAGGTGGGACCGACTTCCGGATTTCAAAGTTTATCCTCTTTCATTAACTTTGGTTCAAATCCCTTTTCACATAAATACCCAACGGTTCCCCCTCTTTCCCACTATCTTCCTCAATTCTACTATTCCTCTAACCTAATTCTCTAAACCGCCTTTGCTTTCTACCTTTCTTCACCCTTAAGCTTCTGAAATGGCCAACCTTAACCGCAGAAACAACCCAGATTTCTCCATGCAACTTCACAGGCAACATAATCAAGTTGCTCTGTTAAGCTCTGAGAAAGATGCAAGTTTCTCAGAGATTTGCCAATTCTTGACTCTGTCAAACTATTTCACCTCCCTGACCATTGATCCTACTCTATATGAGGATCACTTGCTTGAATTCTGGAAGACCTGCCAAGAGGTCATTATGGATGGGGAGAAGGCACTGTCTGCCACAGTGCAAGGGAGGACAATCTTCATCACTCCGGCCATCATTAACCAACATTTGCAGCTGGATGATGAAGAAGGTGAGGTGTCCTTCCCAAAGGAAGCTGTTAAATCATTCCTTTGAGCAGATGGGCTATGAGGGAGATTTCTCTGTAAAGACCTTCAGGAAAGGGAAGGTCTCATCCCAGTGGAAATACCTGCTCCATGTGGTTATCCACAGCTTATCAAACAAGCATGGTGGATGGGACCAGATTCCTGAGGATCTCTCCTTTATAGTTCATGGAATGGTTCAGGGGGTCAAGTTCAGGTATTCACAATTTGTTTATACTAATTTACTTGCAAACTTAGACTCCTTAGAGTATTACATGTTTCCTAGATATGTTCAACACATTCTCAACTGTGAACTGGGCTCACAGTTGAGGGAAACAAGTAATATTCTTAAATTGGGACAGATGAAGCCCGGCATCTTTAAAATAATGAAGAAGCCAACTGTAGGCTTCTCAGGGGTAGAAACAGCCCTAGTCCCAAAAATGTTAGAGCTCATTGCTCAAGGTGACAACCTAGCAACACAAGCTAGTGTTGAACCCACACCTCTTTTATCCTTACCCCTAAAAAGACCAGAAATCACCCTCACCTACCAAAGAAAATCCAAACGAACCCCTGCTCAGGCTATTGAGTCTGTGCAGGCCCCCATATACTCAACCTTACAGGAAGAAGTGGACACTAGAGCTCCCACTTCTCCTGAGGAGCAAACCACTCCCATTTCTTCACCTATCAGGGCTGAGGTTCCTCATGCTCACCCTGATGAGCTCACTAGCCCAACAGCCTTAAGCCTTCACTCTGAGTCTCAACACTCAAGTGAACAACCTTCAGGGGACAGCTACCATCCCCAGCCTTTGGATCTCAACCAACCAAT
Organism: Flaveria ramosissima; assembly: GCA_025215565.1. NCBI lineage: Eukaryota > Viridiplantae > Streptophyta > Magnoliopsida > Asterales > Asteraceae > Flaveria > Flaveria ramosissima. Next base: position 31,622,465 of record CM046033.1, read on the forward strand.
TCCCAACCTATCCTTCTATACTCTCTTCTCCTCCCCTACTCAAAGAGAGATGAGTACCTCTGACTCTCCTCAGTCTATCCCACATCAGTCACCTATTACTGAGGTGGACACTTCTGAACCTGTTCAGGATGTCCATATGGAAGAGGCTCTCACTTTTGAAAGTGATTACATCATTAAGACCTCAACCATGGCAACTCAGCCCACTGGCATCTCAACTGAGGCTGCCAGTGAGCAGAGGAAAACCAGCAGCCAAGAAACTCAAGCTGGTGGTGAGAGAGAGGACTTTGGTCCAATCATCTCATCCCCCAATGATTCTTCTGATGAAGATGAGGGGAATTTGAGACTAAAGGTGCAGAAATTGTCAAAAACATGCACCTATTTAGTCTCTAAGGTTAGTCACTTGGAATCTCAGGTGACTACCTTACAAAACAGGGTCAATGATCAGCAACTTCAGATTTCATATCTAAAGGAAAAACTAGCTGGGAGACCTTTAAGGAGAGCTCAACCAGGAACACAAGAACCTGTGGAAGTGATTGACTTATCCTCCAGCTCACCTATGCAAGTGGGTGATGCTACCAAAAAGGGGGAGAAAGTTATTACAACCACAGAACCTGGGAGTTCTTCAAAGAGAATGGACATAGAGGACTCACCATCCTCACTTGCTGTTGTGCATTCTCAGCAACTTCCTCAAGTTCACATTAATGTGGACTCTATAGACTCAATCATCAGGAGTCTCTTTGAGGAAGGTATACCAAGGGCTGTCTCATCTCCACCACAAGGAACTGGCAACTACATCATAAGGTGGAGGTATGATGATGACAGAAGAGCCCTTATACTTCACAGAGTTCAAGGCCAACAAGAAGTTTTTCAGTTCCAAAGCCTGAGCTTCTATGAAAGACTGGATTTAGTCAACATGCCACTTGTCAATCCAAGCAATTCAAGACAAGCTGACAGGCTGGCTCAAAGAATCCAAGACAGGATCCTTGCAGAGTTCTCTCTAAGAAGGAGACTTAGGCAATCAGGCAATGTCATCGGTCAACTGGATGTTGAGGTGGACCCTAAGATTAGTTTCATAGGGGAAACCTTGACTGAAGGCCCAGTGACAGAACCTGAGACCCCTGTCTCATCATCAACAACTGCTGCAGAGGTCCAAACTCCATCTGAGACACCTGCTGGTGAAGGTGTTTCTCAGCCTCTCTCTGGCCAGAGCATGGAAGCTACTCCAAGCAATGAAGGCCAAGCCTCAATCCACCCTGAGTCACAAAGGTCTGTTGGTGACAAAGGGAAAAGGATAATGACTCCTGAGGAAATTGAGGAGGAAGAGAGAGAGAGGAAAAGGAGACTAAGGGGAGAAAGTTCTACTGGGTCATCTAGCTTCATGCAAGCTGCAATCAGGGCTGCTCCCAGACCAAATACTCAAGATGATGAGTTAAGGGCAGTCAGGATTACCTATTTACAGACCAGGAACTATGATATTGATGAAATCATCTCCCTCCCCTTAGAAGAGTTAAATGAACTGGCTGACATGGAAGTGTCAAGAGAGATGAAGGAGAAAGAGGATGCAAGGTTACTTCTCCAATTCAAAGAGGAGAAGAGACAGAAAAGACTTTACAAGCATGCTCCCACTCTCTCTCCAGTTCAAGAAAGTCCTGCACAGGAAGATGTGGCTCCACAAGAACCTCAGGTAGATAAAGAAGAAGATAGGATCAAGATGATCAACTACCTGAGTGCCACAGGCTTCTATCAGGCAGATGCACTTCTTCCCCTGTCCTATGACTTCATTGAGTTCGAGTACCTAAAGCAACTTGAGCTTGAGCTAGTCAAAGAAAGAAAGACAACCAAAAGGAAGCTAAGGGAAGAAGCTGCAAAGTCAAGAGCCACCATTCAAAAGAATGCAAAGAAGTCTGCTGACAGACAAAGAATGATGAGCTTCTTGAAGCTATATGGATTCTCTGGAAGGAGACTTGGCCCCATGTCTCTATCCACTATGGATGAGCATATAAGGGTGATCAAGCAGAAGATTAAAAGTGGAGAACTGATTGACTTGCACTCTCTTCCAAGTCAAGTCCCACCTGAAGTGGAGGTCAAGTTTGAACAACCAGAGACACCTCAACCAGAACCTCCAGCTGAGCCTCAGCAAACTTCATCTTCTGATCCAAGGCAGGGTCAAACTCCCTCTCCTTCTGAACCTGTGAGGGAGGAACACCCAACTGAGAAAGACACTGATGATCAACATGGTGCTGCAGACCAGTCTTCTCAGTTAAAGTCATCTAAGAGGAAGAAGAGAATGGCTTCTAAACCAAAGACTAAGAAGAAGAAGTCAAAGTCATCTACCTCTGCACCTCAGGCTGAATCAGATCAACCTGAGGAAGTGCATGATGAGGCAGCCCAATCAACTCCTATGCAAGTGGCTCCTCTAACAACTGAGACACCCATCTTGTCCTGGACTTACTCTACCAATCCAGAAAGATGGCATGTTATCAGAGATCAAGGTGTTGAGAATGTCTACTCCTGGCAAGACATAATCAACTTACCTCTGCATGATCTCTTTGAGATGAGAAGATACTATGAGAGTCTTGATGATCCTGACCATCTAATGAAGAAAGGAATGGTCTTGATTGTACTGAAGACTACCAACATCTGATCAGGAGAACGCCTTCCTAGAGCTAAAGATGAGGTTAACTCAAGCCCCTATCTTGACGTTACCTGAAGGGAGCGAGGATCTGGTGGTTTACTCGGATGCCTCATATGCAGGATTGGGTTGCGTGTTGATGCAACGAGGGAAGGTGATAACCTATGCTTCTAGACAATTTAAGGTTCACGAGGCAAATTATCCCACCCATGATTTGGAGTTGGCCCCGGTGTTTGCATTGAAGATTTGGAGGCACTACCTGTATGGGGTGAAGTGCACCATCTTCACTAATCATAAAAGTCTGAAGTATTTCTTTGAACAAAAGGAACTCAATATGAGGCAGAGGAGGTGGTTGGAACTGATCAAGGATTATGACTGCGAAATTCATTATCATCCAGGCAAAGCCAATGTGGTTGCTGACGCACTTAGTCGAAAAGGACGACCCGAACCTATTCGGGTGAGGGCTTGCCAGATAATCATGACGCCTGATGTTATGAAAAGAGTGAGGGCGTTGCCCCTTGGACCCCACTAGGGGCTGCTGCCCCTAGGACCTCGCTGTCAGGGGCTGCCGCCCCCGAACCCCCGAGGTCCCGCGGAGGGTCGGTTATGGTTTATGATGACTAGTACTTGGTATGTTGTGTACTTAATAAATTAAGTATTATATATTAAAGTGGAAGATGATATTAATGAAAAGTGAAACTTAATGAATGTTACCCCCGGGCCCGTTTGATGATGTAAAGTCTTGCAAGCACTATGATAGACTTCACTTATGTGAGTCTGATGTATGATGATGGATCTGTATTCATGAGCGGGCTATGTGCCTTGCAGTGTAGATCAACTGTCGGGGGTTAGCTACCGTATTCATGTGTACCGACAGGGATTGACATTTGTTGTCGATCAACATGGAGCTCTTGCTTTGTGCAATCTCATTTATGATGAAAGTGAAAGATAATGAAAGAATGAAAGATAATGAACATGCTTATTATGATGCAAGTTATGTTATGTACTATGTTGTATGCATGGTCATTATATGAAGGATAAAGTTTATATTTTCTTATATTATTTAAAACTAGGACTCACTCAGCGAAGCTGACTTTTATGCATAATAGTTGGCAGGTAAACGCTGATGCTGAGGATGGCACACGGAGCTACTTGGGGAGCTATGGATGGCATTATTGTCTATGAAATCCTTATTGTAATTTAAGAACAAGTAACATGTTTTGTTTGATATTAAAGGACAAATGTATGAGTACAATATGGTTTCTACGTTTTAAATGAATTTCTAATTATTTCCGCTGCAATGTTTTATTATTAAACTAATTTTATGCTATGATTAACCAACTGTGAGGCTTCCCGGGAACGGGGCCTTACAAGTTGGTATCAGGGACAAAGTTTAAGAGAATTGGGTAAACTATTTTCAAAACCTAAACTTAAACTGAAAATGGGACCGAATGAAGGATGCCAATCCAAGTAGCTACGTGCCATCAGGTAAAAGTTTCAAGTAAACAGGAATTATATGCGTGTGCTATTTGTTTTACGTGCTTGTAGATTTGAATACTGATATGTGTTAGGATAGTGATTCCTTAGGACAGGAGGGTAAGGTAAGTGGTTAATCACACTTGGCCACTGTAATTAAGGACTTACCATACTTATAATGATCTGAGCAATTATCTTGAATAACCATTTTGGTGTTTGAATCTTATAGGAATTAGTTATGGCTGGTAGAAAATCTGGAAAGGCAACCCGAGGAGGTGCTCGTGGCGGGCGTACTACTGAGCCACGTGTCACCCGGAGCAAAGCTAAAGCTCCCGAGACTGTTCATGAGGAGTCAGACCTCCATAGTCACCCGGAGGGGGAGGGATCAGCCACGCTCAAACCCACTGTGAAGGAGGCTATCGCTGATGAGGTCTACAATGTCATGCAAAATGTTTTACCCTCAGTGGTGACCGAGGTGATCAAAGCAGTTAAGGATGGAGAGAAAGTTGAGAAGAAAGGGAAGGAAAGTGAGAAGAATTCAGGAAAGTCCACTGGGAGGACTGAGGAATCTGAAGAGGAGCCATCAAACCCTAAAGTGGTAGTCCATGATTACGACAGTGATGAGGAGTCCGAGAGAGAGACTACTAGAGGGTGCAACTATGGGGCATTTCAAATGTGCAAGCCCCCAAACTTTGACGGTAACGGCACTGCTACTGCCGCTCATCGTTGGGTCAGAGAGATGGAAGCGGTACTGGAAATTAGTGAGTGCCGAGAGGATCAAATAGTTAAGTTTGCCACTCATTCTTTCGTTGACTCAGCGTTATGCTGGTGGGACAATATTGTCCAGGCTGAGGGAAAGCGATCGATAGCCAAGATGAAGTGGTCGGAGTTGAAGGAGTTAGTGCTGGAGGAGTATTGTCCCCATCGGGAGTTAGACAAGATTGAAAAGGAGTTCTTGTATTTAAAGGCTGGGAACATGACTCATCAAGAGTATACCTCCAAGTTCAATGAACTTGCAAGACTTGTGCCAGACATGGTGACACCTGCGTCCAGGAAGATCAAAAGATACATACAAGGTTTGCCTGTGAACATCAGGAGGCACATGATTGCAGCCAGACCGGGTACGTTTAGGTCTGTAGTGGATTTAGCTGGGAGGTTGTACGATGAGAGAGACCCAGTGCCTGTATAGAAGAAGGTGGAGAAATGGAATGGGAACAAGAATGGAAATGGGAAGAGGTTCGGAGGTGATAACTTCCGAAGTGGAGAGAAGAGGATGAGGGTTGAGGATCAGTCTGGGAGACACGGAAATACTGGGGAAGGAGGTGCTTGTAGAAAATGTGGAAAAGGTCATTCAGGGGAGTGCAGAGTTGGGACGGGAAATGTTTCAAATATGGAGGCGACGGCCACTATGCTAGGGATTGCAAGGTGGGGAAGTGTTACCTGTGTGGCGAGATGGGTCATGCGGGAAGAGACTGTAAGAAAGGAAAACCAGAAGGATCAGGAACTGTTAAAGCTGGAGATAAGGGAAGAAGTGACGGTACAAAGGCGAAGGCGAGGGCATTCAACATAACTCGCGAGGAGGCCAGGGCAGACCCAGAAGTAGTTTCAGGTATGTTTCTGGTAGACCATGAATATGCTTCTGTGCTCTTTGATTCTGGTGCTAGTAGGAGCTTTGTGTCTGCTGCCTTTTGTCGTTTGTTGCATGATAAGAGTAGAAAGTTAGATGAGCCTTTCTATGTAGAAACAGCCATTGGTAAGTCCACTAAGGTAACTGAGGTGGTTGAGGATTGCCTGATTGAGTTAGAAGATTGTAAGTTCCCTGCTAGGTTGCATGTTATGGCCTTAGGAGGTTTCGATGTGGTGTTAGGCATGGATTGGTTAGCTACCTATGAAGCCAATATAATATGTAGTAAGAAGATAATTTGTCTAATAGCGCCCAACGGTAGTTCCGTTACTGTTCGCGGAGATAAGGTATGTTGTGTACCGAAGGTCGTGTCAATGATCACGGCTGAAAAGTACTTGAGACGTGGGTGCAGCGCTTACTTGGCCTATGTAAAAGATGTCGATGCACCAGAGCCGCAATTATCAGACGTGCCGGTAGTGTGCGAGTTTCCTGACGTCTTTCCTGAAGACCTGACCGGTGTGCCGCTTGACCGCGAAATCGAATTCCAGATTGATTTGCTACCGGGAGCACAACCTGTCGCTAAAGCACCGTATCGATTAGCTCCTTCGGAGATGGTAGAACTGATTGCAAGATTTATTGGATAAAGGATTCATCCGACCGAGTATCTCTCCATGGGGTTCTCCGGTCTTATTCCTCAAGAAGAAAGATGGTAGCATGCAGATGTGCATTGACTATCGCGAGCTCAATAAGCTGACCGTAAAGAATCGGTATCCGTTACCAAGGATCGACGACGTGTTCGATCAACTTCAGGGTGCCAGATGGTTTTCGAGGATAGACCTGCGGTCTGGTTACCATCAACTTAAGGTGAAAGAACAAGACATTCCTAAGACAGCGTTCCGTACGCGTTATGGACACTACGAATTCCTCGTCATGTCCTTTGGTTTGACCAACGCGCCAGCTGCTTTCATGGACCTCATGAATAGGGTATGTCGGCCGATGTTGGATAAATCGGTGATAGTGTTCATTGATGACATCTTGATTTATTCAAAAAGCGAAGAGGAACATGCCGATCATATCCGAGAAGTATTGGAGACACTCAGAAATGAGAAGTTATATGCTAAGTTCTCTAACTGTGCGTTGTGGCTTCGAGAAGTTCAGTTTCTGGGTCATGTGGTTAATCCCGAGGGAATCAGGGTGGACCCTGCGAAGGTTGAAGCGGTAATGCAATGGGAACCTCCAAAGACGCCATCCAAGATTCGCATTTTCTTGGGCCTGGCAGGATACTATAGGAGGTTTATCCAAGATTTCTCCAAGATAGCTTCTCCTTTGACTAAGCTGACCCGGAAGGACGTAAAGTATGAATGGGGTACTGATCAGGAGAACGCCTTCCTAGAGCTAAAGATGAGGTTAACTCAAGCCCCTATCTTGACGTTACCTGAAGGGAGCGAGGATCTGGTGGTTTACTCGGATGCCTCATATGCAGGATTGGGTTGCGTGTTGATGCAACGAGGGAAGGTGATAGCCTATGCTTCTAGACAATTAAAGGTTCACGAGGCAAATTATCCCACCCATGATTTGGAGTTGGCCGCGGTGGTGTTTGCATTGAAGATTTGGAGGCACTACCTGTATGGGGTGAAGTGCACCATCTTCACTGATCATAAAAGTCTGAAGTATTTCTTTGAACAAAAGGAACTCAATATGAGGCAGAGGAGGTGGTTGGAACTGATCAAGGATTATGACTGCGAAATTCATTATCATCCAGGCAAAGCCAATGTGGTTGCTGACGCACTTAGTCGAAAAGGACGACCCGAACCTATTCGGGTGAGGGCTTGCCAGATAATCATGACGCCTGATGTTATGAAAAGAGTGAGGGTGTTGCCCCTTGGACCCTACTAGGGGCTGCTGCCCCTAGGACCCCGCTGTCAGGGGCTGCCGCCCCCGAACCCCCGCGGTCCCGCGGAGGGTCGGTTATGGTTTATGATGACTAGTACTTGGTATGTTGTGTACTTAATAAATTAAGTATTATATATTAAAGTGGAAGATGATATTAATGAAAAGTGAAACTTAATGAATGTTACCCCCGGGCACGTTTGATGATGTAAAGTCTTGCAAGCACTATGATAGACTTCACTTATGTGAGTCTGATGTATGATGATGGATCTGTATTCATGAGCGGGCTATGTGCCTTGCAGTGTGGATTAACTGTCGAGGGTTAGCTACCGTATTCATGTGTACCGACAGGGATTGACATTTGTTGTCGATCAACATGGAGCTCTTGCTTTGTGCAATCTCATTTATGATGAAAGTGAAAGATAATGAAAGAATGAAAGATAATGAACATGCTTATTATGATGCAAGTTATGTTATGTAGTATGTTGTATGCATGGTCATTATATGAAGGATAAAGTTTATATTTTCTTATATTATTTAAAACTAGGACTCACTCAGCGAAGCTAACTTTTATGCATAATAGTTGGCAGGTAAACGCTGATGCTGAGGATGGCACACGGAGCTACTTGGGGAGCTATGGATGGCATTATTGTTTATGAAATCCTTATTGTAATTTAAGAACAAGTAACATGTTTTGTTTGAAATTAAAGGACAAATGTATGAGTACAATATGGTTTCTATGTTTTAAATGAATGTCTAATTATTTCCGCTGCAATGTTTTATTATTAAACTGATTTTATGCTATGATTAACCAACTGTGAGGCTTCCCGGGAAAGGGGCCTTACAAGTTGGTATCAGAGCCAAAGTTTATGAGAAGTGGGTAAACTATTTTCAAAACCTAAACTTAAACTGAAAATGGGACCGAATGAAGGATGCCAATCCAAGTAGCTACGTGCCATCAGGTAAAAGTTTCAAGTAAACCGAAATTATATACGTGTGCTATTTGTTTTACGTGCTTGTAGATTTGAATACTGATATGTGTTAGGATAGTGATTGCTTAGGACAGGAGGGTAAGGTAAGTGGTTAATCACACTTGGCCACTGTAATTAAGGACTTACCATACTTATAATGATCTGAGCAATTATCTTGAATAACCATTTTGGTGTTTGAATCTTATAGGAATTAGTTATGGCTGGTAGAAAATCTGGAAAGGCAACCCGAGGAGGTGCTCGTGGCGGGCGTACTACTGAGCCACGTGTCACCCGGAGCAAAGCTAAAGCTCCCGAGACTGTTCATGAGGAGTCAGACCTCCATAGTCACCCGGAGGGGGAGGGATCAGCCACCCTCAAACCCACTGTGAAGGAGGCTATCGCTGATGAGGTCTACAATGTCATGCAAAATGTCTTACCCTCAGTGGTGACCGAGGTGATCAAAGCAGTTAAGGATGGAGAGAAAGCTGAGAAGAAAGGGAAGGAAAGTGAGAAGAATTCAGGAAAGTCCACTGGGAGAACTGAGGAATCTGAAGAGGAGCCATCAAACCCTAAAGTGGTAGTTCATGATGACGACAGTGATGAGGAGTCTGAGAGAGAGACTACTAGAGGGTGCAACTATGGGGCATTTCAAAGGTGCAAGCCCCCCAACCTTTGACGGTAACGGCACTACTACTGCCGCTTCTCGTTGGGTCAGAGAGATGGAAGCGGTACTGGAAATTAGGGAGTGTCGAGAGGATCAAAAAGTTAAGTTTGCCACTCATTCTTTCGTTGACTCAGCGTTATGCTGGTTGGACAATATTGTCCAGGCTGAGGGATAGCGATCGATAGCCAAGATGAAGTGGTCGGAGTTGAAGGAGTTAGTGCTGGAGGAGTATTGTCCCCATCGGGAATTAGACAAGATTGAAAAGGAGTTCTTGTATTTAAAGGCTGGGAACATGACTCATCAAGAGTATACCACCAAGTTCAATGAACTTGCAAGACTTGTGCCAGACATGGTGACACTTGCGTCCAAGAAGATCAAAAGATACATACAGGGTTTGCCTGTGGACATCAGGAGGCACATGATTGCAGCCAGACCGGGTACATTTAGGTCTGTGGTGGATTTAGCTGGGAGGTTGTACGATGAGAGAGACCCAGTGCCTGTATAGAAGAAGGTGGAGAAATGGAATGGGAACAAGAATGGAAATGGGAAGAGATTCGGAGGTGATAACTTCCGAAGTGGAGAGAAGAGGATGAGGGTTGAGGATCAGTCTGGGAGACACGGAAATACTCGGGAAGGAGGTGCTTGTAGAAAATGTGGAAAAGGTCATTCAGGGGAGTGCAGAGTTGGGACGGGAAAATGTTTCAAATGTGGAGGCGAGGGCCACTATGCTAGGGATTGCAAGGTGGGGAAGTGTTACCTGTGTGGCGAGATGGGTCATGCGGGAAGAGACTGTAAGAAAGGAAAACCAGAAGGATCAGGAACTGTTAAAGCTGGAGATAAGGGAAGAAGTGACGGTACAAAGGCGAAGGCGAGGGCATTCAACATAACTCGCGAGGAGGCCAGGGCAGACCCAGAAGTAGCTTCAGGTATGTTTCTGGTAGACCATGAATATGCTTCTGTGCTCTTCGATTCTGGTGCTAGTAGGAGTTTTGTGTCTGCTGCCTTTTGTCGTTTGTTGCATGATAAGAGTAGAAAGTTAGATGAGCCTTTCTATGTAGAAACAACCATTGGTAAGTCTACTAAGGTAACTGAGGTGGTTGAGGATTGCCTGATTGAGTTAGAAGATTGTAAGTTCCCTGCTAGGTTGCATGTTATGGCCTTAGGAGGTTTCGATGTGGTGTTAGGCATGGATTGGTTAGCTACCTATGAAGCCAATATAGTATGTAGTAAGAAGATAATTCGTCTAACAGCGCCCAACGGTAGTTCTGTTACGGTTCGCGGAGATAAGGTATGTTGTGTACCGAAGGTCGTGTCGATGATCACGGCTGAAAAGTACTTGAGACGTGGGTGCAGCGCTTACTTGGCCTATGTAAAAGATGTGGATGCACCAGAGCCGCAATTATCAGACGTGCCCATAGTGTGCGAGTTTTCTGACGTCTTTCCTGAAGACCTGACCGGTGTGCCGCCTGACCGCGAAATCGAATTCCAGATTGATTTGCTACCGGGAGCACAACCTGTCGCTAAAGCACCGTATCGATTAGCTCCTTCGGAGATGGTAGAACTGAGGGACCAGTTGCAAGATTTATTGGATAAAGGATTCATCCGACCGAGTATCTCTCCATGGGGTGCTCCGGTCTTATTCGTCAAGAAGAAAGATGGTAGCATGCGGATGTGCATTGACTATCGCGAGCTCAATAAGCTGACCGTAAAGAATCGGTATCCGTTACCAAGGATCGACGACGTGTTCGATCAACTTCAGGGTGCCAGATGGTTTTCGAGGATAGACCTGCGGTCTGGTTACCATCAACTTAAGGTGAAAGAACAAGACATTCCTAAGACAGCGTTCCGTACGCGTTATGGACACTACGAATTCCTCGTCATGTCCTTTGGTTTGACCAACGCGCCAGCTGCTTTCATGGACCTCATGAATAGGGTATGTCGGCCGATGTTGGATAAATCGGTGATAGTGTTCATTGATGACATCTTGATTTATTCAAAAAGCGAAGAGGAACATGCCGATCATATCCGAGAAGTATTGGAGACACTTAGAAATGAGAAGTTATATGCTAAGTTCTCTAAATGCGCATTGTGGCTTCAAGAAGTTCAGTTTCTGGGTCATGTGGTTAATCCCGAGGGGATCAGGGTGGACCCTGCGAAGGTTGAAGTGGTAATGCAATGGGAACCTCCAAAGACGCCATCCGAGATTCGCAGTTTCTTGGGCCTGGCAGGATACTATAGGAGGTTTATCCAGGATTTCTCCAAGATAGCTTCTCCTTTGACTAAGCTGACCCGGAAGGACGTAAAGTATGAATGGGGTACTGATCAGGAGAACGCCTTCCTAGAGCTAAAGATGAGGTTAACTCAAGCCCCTATCTTGACGTTACCTGAAGGGAGCGAGGATCTGGTGGTTTACTCGGATGCCTCATATGCAGGATTGGGTTGCGTGTTGATGCAACGAGGGAAGGTGATAGCCTATGCTTCTAGACAATTAAAGGTTCACGAGGCAAATTATCCCACCCATGATTTTGAGTTGGCCGCGGTGGTGTTTGAAATTGAATATTTGGAGGCACTACCTGTATGGGGTGAAGTGCACCATCTTCACTGATCATAAAAGTCTGAAGTATTTCTTTGAACAATAGGAACTCAATATGAGGCAGAGGAGGTGGTTGGAACTAATCAAGAATTATGACTGCGAAATTCATTATCATCCAGGCAAAGCCAATGTGGTTGCTGACGCACTTAGTCGAAAAGGATGACCCGAACCTATTCGGGTGAGGGCTTGCCAGATAATCATGACGCCTGATGTTATGAAAAGAGTAAGGGTGTTGCCCCTTGGACCCTACTAGGGCTGCTGCCCCTACGACCCTGCTGTCAGGGGCTGCCGCCCCCGAACCCCCGCGGTCCCGCGGAGGGTCGGTTATGGTTTATGATGACTAGTACTTGGTATGTTGTGTACTTAATAAATTAAGTATTATATATTAAAGTGGAATATGATATTAATGAAAAGTGAAACTTAATGAATGTTACCCCCGGGCCCGTTTAATGATGTAAAGTCTTGCAAGCACTATGATAGACTTCACTTATGTGAGTCTGATGTATGATGATGGATCTGTATTCATGAGCGGGCTATGTGCCTTGCAGTGTGGATCAACTTTCGGGGGTTAGCTACCGTATTCATGTGTACCGACAGGGATTGACATTTGTTGTCGATCAACATGGAGCTCTTGCTTTGTGCAATCTCATTTATGATGAAAGTGAAAGATAATGAAAGAATGAAAGATAATGAACATGCTTATTATGATGCAAGTTATGTTATGTACTATGTTGTATGCATGGTCATTATATGAAGGATAAAGTTTATATTTTCTTATATTATTTAAAACTAGGACTCACTCAGCGAAGCTGACTTTTATGCATAATAGTTGGCAGGTAAACGCTGATGCTGAGGATGGCACACGGAGCTACTTGGGGAGCTATGGATGGCATTATTGTTTATGAAATCCTTATTGTAATTTAAGAACAAGTAACATGTTTTGTTTGAAATTAAAGGACAAATGTATGAGTACAATATGGTTTCTACGTTTTAAATGAATGTCTAATTATTTCCGCTACAATGTTTTATTATTAAACTGATTTTATGCTATGATTAACCAACTGTGAGGCTTCTCGGGAACGGGGCCTTACAGCAAGCTGCGGAAGGAAAATCTTTTTCCTTCAAAAGCTCCAAAATTAAGAAGATGACAAGTGAAAACTTCCGAAGCATTGAAGCTTGATGCAGTGAAAGTAATATCTTCCGAAGTTCTAGTAATCAAAACTTCCGAAGTCAACAAAACTTCCGAAGTATTGAAGGTCAAGTCTAAGCTTCCAAAGGTGGTGTGGAAGACAAAGAAAGACCAAGTTGGTGAAAGTTCTTCATCAACATCAACAAATGATCCTTAAAACATAACTATAGGATCAATTACTGTTGCATTGTCTTTAACGTCTTTTGATGAGCCCAAGACCAATGAGGCTTGGGTTTCCAAATGTAACTAACCATCTCTTTTGTGCAGGAACAACTCAAGACAAACAAAAATGTATGGATCTTGAAAGAATTGATGGAGGACAAGTTGCTTTTGGAGGACAAGTTCCAGCCAAATGACAAGCAATAGGTCACTACTCTAAAAGTATGAAAGAATTGATGGATGACAAGTTGCTTTTGGAGGAGATGCAGGAGGTTACATTACAGGAAGGGGCAGGGTCATAAATGGTAAGCTCATCATTGAGAAGATAAACTTGTCAAGGAGCTTGGGTACAATCTCCTGAGTGTATCCTAATTTTGTATCAGAGTCATAACATGCTCTTTACTGAGCATGAGTGCATTGTTTGTAAGGATTCCTATAAGTCTGATGCAGCCAAAACATCCAAAGTCTCTCTGCAAGCATGCACTAAATAACAGAAGTAGAAATGCTTCGGAAGTTTTACACCATGCACTAGAAATATTCTAAGTGTAAGATCTTCCGAAGCCAAGACCAACATCTTACGAAGGCAAAAGTGAAGTCTTCCGAAGCTTCAAAGACAAAGTCTTCCGAAGCCAAAGAGTGAAGACAGATTTCTTCCGAAGACTTTTAGAGATATGCCTTTATCTAATGTACTTTACCATAAAGCTGGACCACCCGTTGCTACTCTGTAAAGTCACCAACTTACATGAGTTGGTGAAAGGTCCATGCTTTTGGTAACTGTACATTGAGGTCTTGAGTCCATGCTTTCTACTTTATGTACTTTTATCCTTTTTGTAATATATTGGGATGTGACCTATGACATGTTATAGTCACAAGTCAAAAGGCAGATCTGCCTTTTGCCTCTACATTTGATTTTGTAGTTGTCTAGTCAATTGTATCCAGCTGGCCTTCAAAGTATGGGCGGCTGTATGATGTAGTATAAAGTATCTCAAGTACTTGTAACTTTCAATCGATGCTTTGTAACTTCTAATAGAACTTGAGAAGCAATATACAACATTCTTGAAAACCAAATACTTGTGTTGTTTGCAATCTTGTTCTGTCTCACATTTACTTGTGTTCTTAGCATCTTTCATTAACAAGTTAACCAGTTCCCTATTTGATCTATTAAGTGTTCTAAGCAACTCTCCTCATTGTGTTGTTGTGTTGTAATTGCATACCCTTCACCGGTCCTGCATTTGGTATCAGAGCAATTCAGGCTCTTGATATAAGATCTCACCATCTTAAGATCCCTCACACACACAAAATACTTAACAACTCAAATGGCAGCTATAACCAAAGCTGATATGGAAACTGGAACTATGACAAAGTCTCCACTGATCACTCCTGAAGACTTTGATACTTGGTGTCAAAGATTGGAAGGCTTCATCAAGTCTCAAGACTTCAATATGTGGGACTCTGTTGTTGAAGGACCTTACATACCAAGCACCACTTCTGCTACTGGTGGTGGTATGATTCCTAAGGCTGTGGCTGATTACTCTGTAGCAGATAGAAAGAGAATAGAGATTGATCAAAAAGCCATGACAGCCCTTCAAACTGCTCTTCCAAACTCCATCTACAGAGGCTTCAAGAAGTGCAAAATGCCAAGCAACTATGGGAAGCACTGAAGTTGATGTATAAGGGGTCTACTGAAGCAAAGGTGAACAAGAAGGGTCTCCTGAAGCAGCAGTTTGAAAACTTCACCTTCAAGGCAGGTGAAACCATGACTCAAGAATACTTTAGGTATGTTGAGATTGTGGATACTCTAATGGATGTTGGAGTAACTCTTGAGAACATGGACATTGTAAGGAAGTTTATGCCCTCTCTTCCTAGACAATGGACACATTATTGTGTTGTTATCAAAAGGACTGAGAACCTTAAGACTCTTACTCTCAAAGAGTTGTATGGTATTCTTAGTGGCTACCAGATGGAGATGAACATGCAAAACTCATCTGGTAGCTCCAGCAATCAACTGAGTTCAGCCCTCAATGTGGTTGAAAGGGAAAGCATTGAACCACAACATCATCTTATATGCTTCCCTGACAACTCACAAAAGGACCTTTTCATCACCTTCCCAGAGACTCTAAGGGAAAGCTACACTCAAGGAAGTCCTTTCCAAGAGACAAGTTCTTCTCATGCCTTTGTCTTTGCTGATAAAACTTCAGGCAACTTTCTCTTCACTCTTGCAGATTTGGACTGTATCTATCCAAATGATCTGGAGTACATGGAGATAGTCCAGCAGATGGCTATTCTCACTCACAGAGCCAAGAAGTTCTACAAGAGGACAGGGAGAAAGTTTCCAAGCAATGTAGCTAGTGGAAAGTTTGGGCTGGACAAAAGCAAAGTAAAGTGTTACAACTGTAACCAGATAGGACACTTTGCAAAAGAGTGTAAGGCACCAAGGACAAATGGTGGCCAAGCACAAACCAGACCAAACTACACTTAGAAAGCCCCCCAGAATGAGAAGCAAAAGCAGCAAGCTGCAGTTGCTGTTGAAGAAGGACGCTTTGACTAGAGCTTTCAAGTAGAAGATGCATCTCCAAACCAAGCACTCATGGCAGACCACGATGAAGCCAAGGTATTGGAACATCTTTGTACTCCTGAATGCATTGCTAAAGTTAATAGATACAGGTCCTATAATTTAGAAATGAGATCTGACCTTGAGTCCTTAAATATTTTAAAAGCTGATTTTAAAAGTGCTGAAAATGATTATAAACTAAAGATAGAGGACTTAGAAAAAACCATTTCAACTATTAAACATGAGCATACAAACTACAGGACTCAGATCAATGATCTCATTACTAAAATAACTAAATGCCAGGCTGAGCTTGTGATCATCAAAGCCAAGGCAGAAAAATATGTTCTTGAAGAAGAGACCTTCAAGAACATAATATCCTCATCCTTGCATGCAAAAGTTTGTTATCAAAATAAGAAGGTACTCGGATCTTGTGAGATAGCTCCTCCATACACAATCTTGTCTGTAAGATCTCCTACGGGTGGAACTTGTGAAGATGAGCTTCCCCTCATAGATCCTGTGACTGAAGATGATAAAGAGGAGATGGTGGAGAATGGCTCTGAGAAGAGTGAAGAAGAGCATTCTAAGAAGGTCACCATCCTTCTAAGGAGAGCAAAGCTGTTGGGATGACCAAGTCAAGAAGAAAGAACTTGATCAGGAAGGCCAAAAGAAAGTCCAAAAAGGCTCAAGAGATCAAGGCCACCTTCAATTCTGCACAGAAACAAGTCTTCATCTCTGCAGGATTTGAAGTGGTAAAGGCTGAAGACACAAACTTGCACTCCATCAACAAGAGTTCTAGTTCATATCCAAATCATCCCATCATCACGAAGAAGGCTGATCAGTTGTGCATTGCTGCTGTACAACCTGAACACTCCAGCTCCAAAGGTAGTTCTAACCCGACAAGAATTGACACAACATCTGCAAAGATGAAGATGGAGAAGGAAAGTGATCAAGTTCAGCCTTGTTATCAAAGAAGAACCCCTAGAAGGAAGAAAATGGACTGTGTTATGTGTGGGAGTACTTCTTATCTTGCTAAGGATTGTGTCTACAATCCAAGAAGTACTCTCCACATGACCAAGAAAGAAACTTCTAAGAGTTTGGAGAAGAAGAAGCGAGCTTCGGAAGGAAAATCTGTTTCCTTTGGAAGCTCCAAAATGAAGAAGAAGATAAGTGGAAACTTGCCTTCGGAAGAAAATTTGGTCTCGGAAGAAAGGAATACTTCCGAAGCACTGAAGCCTGCTGCAGTGAAAGCAAGATCTTCCGAAGGGCCAATCATCAAAACTTCCGAAGTCATCAAAACTTTTGAAGTATTGAAGGTCAAGTCTAAGCTTCCAAAGGTGGTATGGAAGTCAAAGAAAGACCAAGTGGCTGAAAGTTCTTCATCAACATTAGCAAATGATCCTTCTAGCATGACTATAGGATCAATTACTGTTGCATTGTCTTCAACTTCTTTTGATGAGCCCAAGACCAATGATGCTTGGGTTTCCAAATGTAACTAATCATCTCTTTTATGCAGGGACAGCTCAAGACAAACAGAAATGTATGGATCATTGATAGTGGCTGTTCCAGGCACATGACAGGCAATAGGTCACTACTCCAAAAGTTTGAAAGAATTGATGGAGGTTACATTACTGGAAGGGGCAAGGTCACAAATGGTAAGCTCAGCAATAGTATGGATTTAACTTTAAAGAGACTCCCATCCACATAGACAACAATAGTGATATCTCCATTACAGAGAATCATGTGCAGCACTCAAGGACAAAGGATATTTATATCAGGTATCATTTGATTAGAGATAACTTTGAAAAGGGATTAATCAAACTAGTCAAAATTAACACAAATTAACAATATGTTGATCTGTTCCCCAAAGCTTTTGATGAGCTGAGATTTAAATATCTTGTATCAGCTATTGGGATAATTAACTTTGAATAGCTTTTCTTAAAACTTAATCATATTTATTTCTAAAACTTGTGTGTCCTAAGTTGTCTATTATATCACCTTCATAAGCCCTTGTTTTCTTTGGAAGAAAATCTTTTCAAAAGACTTTTTTTAGATTTTTGAAAATCTTGATCTCTTTGAAAGATTCAAAATTTCCTCCAGAAGAAGTTTATGTCTTAGTAAATAAATAATTGCTTCAGTGATTTTACCTTCAAAAGAAATTTTTGGAATATCTTCCGAAGCTTAAAATCAACTTAGTACTTTGTATGTTTTCAAAAAACAAGTTTCTTCCGAAAGTATTTTACCTTTGGAAGTATTTATTCTTCTTAGAATAAAAATCTTTGAGTGTAAATTCTCTTCCGAAGCAAAATTCTCAAAAACCTTTGAAATATCTTCCGAAGCCAATTTGCGTTCGGAAGCTTTTTCTTCAGAACTTCCGAAGCAAATAACCTTCGGAAGATGTCTCGACTTCCAAGAAAACTACTTTTTGGGCAAAAGTAAACTACTTTTCAGAGGTGGGACCGACATCCGTATTTCAAAGTTTATCCTCTATAATTAACTTTGTCTCAAATCCTTTTCACATAAATACCCAATGGTTCCCCCCTCTTTCACTATCTTCCTCAATTAAACTGTTCCTTAAACCTAAATTCTCCCAAACTGCCTTTTGTTTTTCATCTTTCTTCATCCTTAAGCTTCTAAAATGGCCAACCTAAACCTCAGAAACAACCCAGATTTCTCCATGCAACTTCACAGGCAACATAACCAAGTTGCTCTATTAAGCTCTGAAACAGATGAAAGTTTCTCAGAGATTTGCCGTTTCTTAGCTCTATCAAACTACTTCACCTCCCTAACCATTCATCCTACTCTCTATGAGGATCATCTGCTTGAATTTTGGAAGACCTGCCAAGAGGTCATTACGGATGGGGAGAAGGCACTGTCTGCCACAGTGCAATGGAGGACAATCTTCATCACTCCGGCCATCATAAACACTCACTTGCAGCTGAATGATAAAGAAGGTGAGTTGTCCTTCCCAAAGAAAGTTGTAAATCATTTCTTTGAGCAGATGGGCTATATGGGAGATTTCTCTGTAAAGACCTTCAGGAAAGGGAAGGTCTCATCCCAGTTGAAATACGTGCTTCATGTGGTTATCCATAGCTTGTCAAACAAGCATGGAGAGTGGGACCTAATTCGTGAGGATCTCTCCTTCATAGTACATGGAATGGTTCAAGGGGTCAATTTCAGGTACTCTCAATTTGTTTATACAAATTTGCTTGCTAACTTGGACTCCTTAGAGTATTATATGTTTCTTAGATATGTTCAACACATTCTAAACTGTGAACTAGGCTCACAGTTGAGGGAAACAGATAATATTCTTAAATTAGGACAGATGAAGCTCGGCATCTTTAAAATTATGAAGAAGACAACTATAGGCTTCTCAGGGGTAGAAACATCCCTTGTCCCAAAAAATCATGTCTTCAAAAAATTTTACCTTCGGAAGTAGTCTATAAATAACTGTCTAAGAAATTTTACCTTCGGAAGTAGTCTAAATCTATCTTCCGAAGCTTAAATACTTGTCTCAGACGCTTATTTGTTTTTAAGGACTTTTTCCTTCCGAAGCAAAATTAACTCTCGGAAGCTTTGTTGTTTTATATATACAAAGCATTCAAGTGTTTATTTCTCTTCCGAAGCAAAATTTTCAAGACTCTCAGGAAAATCTTCCGAAGTCATTTTAGCTTCGGAAGCTTTTTCATTAAAACTTCCGAAGATAATTTACCTTTGGAAGCTTTTTGAATTCCAAGAAAACTACTTTTTGAGCAAAAGTAAACTACTTTTTCAGAGGTGGGACTGACATTCGGATTTCAAAGTTTATCATCTTTCATTAACTTTGGTTCAAATCCCTTTTCACATAAATACCCAACGGTTCCCCCTCTCCCTCACTATCTTCTTCAATTCTACTATTCCTCAAACCTAATTCCCAAACCGCCTTTGCTCTTCACCTTTCTTCATCCTTAAGCTTCTCAAATGGCCAACCTTAACCGCAGAAACAACCCAGATTTCTCCATGCAACTTCACAGACAACATAATCAGGTTGCTCTGTTAAGCTCTGAGAAAGATGAAAGTTTCTCAGAGATTTGCCAGTTCTTAGCTCTATCAAATTACTTCACCTCCCTAACCATTGATCCTACTCTATATGAGGATCATCTGCTTGAATTTTGGAAGACCTGCCAAGAGGTCATCATGGATGGGGAGAAGGCACTGTCTGCCACAGTGCAAGGGAGGACAATCTTCATCACTCCGGCCATCATCAACACTCATTTGCAGCTGGATGATGAAGAAGGTGAGTTGTCCTTCCCAAAGGAAGCTATCAATCATTCCTTTGAGCAGATGGGCTATGAGGGAGATTTCTCTATAAAGACCTTCAGGAAAGGGAAGGTCTCATCCCAGTGGAAATACCTACTCCATGTGGTTATCCATAGCTTATCAAACAAGCATGGAGGGTGGGACTAGATTCCTGAGGATCTCTCCTTCATAGTGCATGGAATGGTTAAAGGGGTCAAGTTCAGGTACTCTCAATTTCCTAAATATGTTCAACACATTCTCAACTATGAACTGGGCTCACAGTTGAGGGAAACAGATAATATTCTTAAATTGGGACAGATGAAGCCCGACATCTTTAAAATCATGAAGAAGCCAACTGTAGGCTTCTCAGGGGTAGAAACAGCCCTTGTCCCCAAGATGTTAGAGTTCATTTCTCAAGGTGACAACCTAGCAACACAAGCTAGTGTTGAACCCAAACCTTCTAGGCCTCAAGTAAACCTCACCTACCAAAGAAAATCCAAACGAACCCCTGCTCAATCTATTGAGTCTGTCCAGGTCCCCATATACTCACCTTTACAGGAGGAAGTGGACACTAGAGTTCCCACTTCCCCTGAGGAGCAAACCACTCCCATCACTTCAACTATCAGGGCTGAGGTTCCTCATGCTCACCCTGATGAGCTCACAAGCCCAACAGCCTTAAGCCTTCACTCCGAGTCTCAACACTCAAGTGAACAACCTTCAGGGGACAGTTAGCATCCCCAACCTTTAGATCTAAATCAACCTATTCCAACCTATCCTTCTATACTGATGAAGACTTAGGATTCAGTGAGTACCATGAGTCTCTCTTCTCTTCCCCTACTCAAAGAGAGATGAGTACTCCTGAGTCTCCTCAGTCTAGCCCACATCAGTCCCCTATAACTGAGGTGGACACTTCTGAACCTGTTCAGGATGTCCATATGGAAGAGGCTCTCACTTCTGCAAGTGATTACATCATTAAGACCTCAACTATGGCTACTCAACCCACTGACATCTCAACTGAGATTGCCAGTGAGCAGAGGAAAACCAGCAGCCAAGAACCTCAAGCTGGTGGTGAGAGAGAGGACTTTGGTCCAATCATCTCATCCCCCAATGATTCTTCTGATGAAGAAGAGGGGAATCTGAGACTAATGATGCACAAATTGTCCAAAACATGCACTTACCCAGTCTCAAAGGTCAGTCACCTTGAATCTCAGGTGACTACCTTACACAACAGGGTCAATGATCAGCAACTTGAGATTTCATATCTTAAGGAAAAACTAGCTGGGAGACCTTTAAGAAGAGCTCAACCAGGAACACAAGAACCTGTGGATGAGATTGATCTATCCTCCCGCTCACCTATGCAAGTGGGTGATGCTACCAAAAAGGGGGAGAAAGTTATTGCAGCCACAGAACCTAGGAGTTCTTCACAAAGAATGGACATAGAGGACTCACCATCCTCACTTGCAATTGTGCATTCTCAGCAACTTCCTCAAGTTCACATTAATGTGGACTCTATAGACTCTATCATCAGGAGTCTCTTTGAGGAAAGTATACCAAGGGCTGTGTCATCCTCACCTCAAGGAACTTCAAACTACATCATTAGGTGGAGGTATGATGCTGATAGAAGAGCCCTTATTCTTCATAGAGTTCAAGGGAAACAAGAAGTAATTGACTTTCAAAATTTGAACTTCTACCACTTGTCAACCCAAGCAACTCAAGACAAGCTGACAGATTGGCTCAAAGAATCCAAGACAGGATCACTACAGAGTTTAGCTTAAGAAGGAGACTTAGGCAACCAGGTAATGCCATCGGTCAACTATATGTTGAGGTGGACCCTAAGATTAGTTTCATATGGGAAACCTTGACTGAAGGCCCAGTGGCACAACCTGAGACCCCTGTCTCATCATCATCAACTGCTGCAGAGATCCATATTCTCTCTGAGACACCTAATGGTGAAGGTGTTTCTCAGCCTCTCTGGCCAGAGTATGGATGCTACACCAAGCAATGAAGGCCAAACCTCTATCCACCCTGAGTCACAATGTTCTGTGGGTGACAAAGGAAAAAGGATTTTGACTCCAGAGGAAGTTGAGGAGGAAGAGAGAGAGAGAGAGAAAGAGGAAGCTAAGGGGAGAAAGTTCCTCTGGGTCTTCAGGTTTTATGCAAGCTGCAATCAGGGCTACCCCTAGACCAAATACTTAAGATGATGAGTTAAGGGCAGTCAGGATTACTTACCTGCAGACCAGGAACTATGACATTGATGAAATCATTTCTCTCCCCTTAGAACAACTAAATGAACTGGCTGACATGGAAGTGTCAAGAGAGATGAAAGAAAAAAAGGATGCAAGGTTACTTCTCTAATTCAAAGAAGAGAAGAGACATAAAAGACTCTACAAGCATGCTCCTACTCTCTCCCCAGTTCAAGAAAGCCCTGTACAAGAGGATGTGGTTCAACAAGAACCTCAGGTAGACAAAGAAGAAGATAGGATCAATATGATCAACTACCTGAGTGCCACAGGCTTCTATCAGGCAGATGCACTTCTTTCCTTATCCTATGACTTTGTTGAGTTTGAGTACTTAAAACAACTTGAGCTTGAGTTAGTCAAAGAGAGAAAGACAACTAAGAAGAAGCTAAGGGAAGAGGCTGCAAAGTCAAGAGTATGAAGAAGTCTGCTGACAAACAAAGGATGATGAGCTTCTTGAAGCTGTATGGATTCTCCGGAAGGAGACTTGGCCCTATGTCTCTATCCACAATGGATGAGCATATAAGGGTAATCAAGCAGAAGATCAAGAGTGGAGAGCTGATTGACTTACACTCTCTTCCAAGTCAAGTCCCACCTGAAGTGGAGGTTAAGGTTGAACAACCTGAGACAACACAACCCGGACCTCCTACTGAGCCTCAGGAAAGCTTCATCTTCTGATCCACAGCATGGTCAAACTCCCTCTCCTTCTGAACCTGTGAGGGAGTAACACCCAACTGAGAAAGACAAGGATGATCAACAACTTGCTGCAGACCAGTCTTCTCAGTTAAAGTCATCTAAGAGGAAGAAGAGGATGACTCTAAACCAAAGTCTAAGAAGAAGAAGCCTAAATCATCTACCTCTACACCTCAAGCTGAGTCAGATCAACCTGAGGAAGTGCATGAAGAGGCAGCCTAATCAACTCCAATACAAGTGGCTCCTCTTGCAGTTGAGACACCCATCTTATCCTAAACCTTCTCTACCAATCCAGAAAGATGGCATGTAATCAGAGATCAAGGTGTTGAGAATGTCTATACATGGCAAGACATAATAAACTTACCTCTGCATGATCTCTTTGAGATGAGAAGATACTATGAAAGTCTGGATGATCCTGACCATCTAATGAAGAAGGGTATGGTCATGATTGTGCTGAAGACTACTAACATCTGAAGATCTTCTAAATGTTTTGGTAGCATCAGCCTAGGGGGAGTTTGTAAAGATTCCTTTAAGTCTGATGCAAACCAAAACATCCAAAGTCTCTCTGCAAGCAATGCACTAAAGAACTGAAGTATAATTTCTTCGGAAGTTTTACACCATGCACTAGAAATATTCTGAGTGTAAAATCTTTCGAAGCCAAGACCAATATCTTCCGAAGCCAAATATGAAGTCTTCTGAAGCCTCAGAGACAAAGTCTTCCGAAGGTTCATCTTATGAAGACAGATTTCTTCCGAAGACTTTTAGTAACATGCTTTATCTGATGTACTGTTCCATAAAGCTAGACACCTTTCCGCTGCATCTCTATAAAGTCACCAACTTACATGAGTTGGTGAAAAGGTCCATGCTTTTGGTAACTGTACATTGAGGTCTTGAGTTTGTAACTTTCTACTTCATGTACTTTATCCTTTTTGTAATAGATAAGGATGTGAGCTATGGCATGTCATATTCACAAGGCCAAAAGGCAGATATGCCGTTTGATTCTACAATTGATTTTGTTTGTGTCTAGTCAATTGTATCCAGCTGGCTTTCA
Source organism: Flaveria ramosissima (assembly GCA_025215565.1). Taxonomy (NCBI): domain Eukaryota; kingdom Viridiplantae; phylum Streptophyta; class Magnoliopsida; order Asterales; family Asteraceae; genus Flaveria; species Flaveria ramosissima. Next base: position 31,646,470 of record CM046033.1, read on the forward strand.
AAGTATAGCCGGTTGTAGGTTGTAGTATAAGTATTCCTTGTTCTAGTATCTTTCTTTATGCTTTGTAACACTTGTAATATAACTTGAGAAAGTAATATACTGCATCCTTGAAACCCAAATCTCTTGTTCTGTCTCTTACTTGTTACTTGTGTTCTTAGTATCATTATTATGGTTAATCCAGTTTACTGTTTGATTAAGTGTGGTTAATCTCCTCTTTGTGTTGTTGTGTTGTAATTGTCAGCCCTTCACTGGTCCTGCAGAAAGAGATATGCCAAGGAGAAAGACTATGACTTTGAGGAAGACATTGCTATACAAGGTGAAGAAATAAGAGTTGAAAAAGAAAGAAGTTCGAAGAAGAAAGCCGATACTGCTGAACCTGAGAGACGATCCAAACATAGACATGAAGGATTCACCGAAAGAAGAGAGGAAAGAGGAAACCTTGATGAAGATATGATTCGCAATCTGAATACTTCCTTGGCAAATGAACTGAGTATGATCAAGACCAAACTCACAAACCAAGAAAGCAGAGAAAAGCAAAAGGATGAAGTAATAGAATGAATGCAAAAGATGCTTGTTGATCAGAACCGATTACTGAAAAAATTATTTGAAGAGATTACCCTTCTGAAAGCTGTAGCCGGTCTGCCTGATCAACTAACTCAATCTGAGTTAGATGATCTGACTGACACAACAAAGTACCCATTTTCTAATGTGGGTACTTCATCCAAGGTAGGAGAGGGCACATCTGGTGCAGCAACTACTGATGTTGGAGATTATGAAGCTAGAGGAGAGGATGTTGGAAGAGAAAATGAGAAGGATATTATAGAAGCTGGGTTTGTTAATATGCAATTTGACTTTGAGAAGGATTTAGTTGGTGAAGAAGTAATAATAACGAAAACTGCTGAAGGAGCCTCTGAGAAAGGAAAGGGATTAGTTGATGAGGAAGAGGATGATGAACAACTCATAGATTATGATTCAGAACCTGAGTTCTATGAAGTTGATGAGCGACCATTGATCTATGTAGCTAAGAAGGGAGAGGATGCTGCAGATGTGTTTGAGATGGATAAAGATGATTGGTTTGTGAAAGAGAAGGAGCCAGAAGAAATCACTCATGTTTTCCAACATATGGAGGGGCTGAGTAGGAAGGAGGCTGACAAGAAGATTATAAGCTGGTGCTATAACTCCGGCCTAAAGATGTTCGTGATAAAGAGAAGGGGAGGTAGTATCACTTACATGCTTAAGAGGAAGGCTTTTAAGACCTTGCCTAAATAGGATCTAAGGCGGTTGGCAGCTCTACCGATTATTAATGCACATCTGAGTGAAAGAGCCACTTTTCTGGAAAAAGAGATAAAAAACAGGCTTAATGACAACTTTGAGTCGTTTGGGTATATGAAGGCAGAAAGGAGGAGGTCAAAGAAAGATAAAGACTGGGAGACGGGAAAGGGAAGAATTGTTCTGAGGGTTAAACCACCAAAGACTGTAAACAGAGTGAGATTGGCTGATCCCCTTCCCCAATAATTACAAGATTTCGAGAAATGGTTTTATGATAACAACACTGGAGAAGTTGTGATTAGAGTAAAGAATGGCAAAGAGTTTAGGGTCTTTGATCCTATGGAGTTGTTCAGTTTCTGTGATGAAGATCTATTGGTGTTATGTGAGAATCACATAAAGGCTGGGGCTGGAGAAGAAACTCGGAAAGAAGCCAGTTTGTTTATGAATGTTGCCAACAAGATTAGAGGAGTGAGGTCTGAGGTGAAGAAGTTAGCTGAAAGGGTAAGGGCTCAAGATGACCTTAACATGGATGTTCAAGATTTGACCAAGCAATTTGAGAGGGCTAGTGGTCATTCCGAAGGAGCTAGTGAAGCAGGAAGAGACCATGGAGAATCATGTGCTGAAGCTTCTGAGGAAGTAGCTGCAGGAGGTAACGAAGACAAATCAAATGCAGTAGAGGAAACCGGAGCTGACAAGACAAATCAAAAGAGTGAAGACGGTGAGATCCAACCTAGGGAGAGTATTGAAGATCATGTATAGGTTGGACTCACCTTAGTTTAGATTGTTTACTTTATTTGTAATAGGACTTTTTTTAGTTTCCTTTTTGTATGTACTTAGATTTTTGTATTTTTAGAAGTCTAGCGAAACTGTGAGCGAAACTGTAAGTTCGCTCACAGTTTGCTGTTTTGTTTACCTGGCGAATTTAATGTTCTGCCGGGCGAAACTATAGTTTCGGCAGGACAGTTTCGCTGACAGCGAAACTGTCTGCGAAACTAAGACTGCTATATATACTCGTGTTAATTTTCATTGTTGGGTAAGCTTGCAAAACCCTAATCGTTAATCATTGTTGCAAGTTACCTTTTCAAAACAGTTATTACACAGAAATATCATTTTGCTTTTTGTTATTGATTGTCATTGATCATTGTCTTATCATGAATGAGTTATTATTCTGTTCAATCCTCTCTATTATCGTTGTTTAGCATGTTTGTTGGATATTGAACGATTCTTCATATCATTTGCACTGTAATTCGATCACATGGATCAACAAGTTCACATTAATGTGGACATTATTGACTCTGTCATTAGGAGTCTCTTTGAGAAAGGCATTCCAAGGGCTGTGTCATCTCCACCTCTAGGAACTTCAAACAACATTATTGGGTGGAGGTGTGATGCTTATAGAAGAGCCCTCATTCTTCACAGAGTTCAAGGGCAGCAAGAAGTGTTTAATTTTCAGACCCTAGACTACTATGAAGGTCTTGACCTGATCAACATGCCACTTGTCAACCCAAGCAAATCAAGACAAGCTGACAGGTTAGCACTCAGGATTCAAGACAGAATTATTGAAGAGTTTAGCCTTAGAAGGAGACAAATGCAATCAGGTAATGTCATTGGTCAACTGGATGCTGAGGCAGACCCTGACATTAGCTTCAAAGGGAAAACCTTGGCTGAAGGCCCAGTGATAGAGCCTGAGAGCCCTGTCACACCAACAACTGCTTCAGAAATCCATTCCCTCATTGAAACACCTGCTGGTGAAGGTGTCTCACAACCTCTCTCTGGCCAGAGCTTGGATGCTATACCAAGCAATGAAGGCCAAACCTCTCTCCACCCTGAGTCACAAAGGTCTGTGGGTGACAAAGGGAAAAGGATTTTGACTCCTGAGGAGATTGAGGAGGAGGAGAGAGAGAGAAAGAGGAAGCTAAGGGGAGAAAGTTCCTCTGGGTCTTCAGGCTTTATGCAAGCGGCAATCTGGGCTGCCCCAAGACCAAACACTCAAGAAGATGAGTTGAGGACAGTCTGGATTACTTACCTGCAGACCAGGAACTATGACATAGATGAGATTATATCTCTCCCCTTAGAGCAATTAAATGAACTGGCTGACATGGAAGTGTCAAAAGGGATGAATGAAGCAGAGGATGCAAGATTACTTCTCCAATTCAAAGAGGAGAAGAGATTGAAAAGATTATACAAGCATGCTCCAACTCTCTCCCCAGTTCAGGAAAGTCCTATCCAAGAGGATGTGGCTGCTACACAAGAACCTCAGGTAGACAAGGAAACAGATAGGCAAAACATGATCAACTACCTGAGTGCCACAGATCTCTACCAGGCATCTGCACTTCTTCCCTTGTCCTTTGAGTACATTGAGTTTAAGTATCTTATTGAACTTCAGGTGCTCAAAGAACAAAAGGCAACAAAAAGAAAGATGAGGGAAGATGCTGCAAAGTCAAGAGCTATCATCCAAAAGAGTATGAAAAAGTCTGCTGACAGACAAAGGATGATGAGCTTCTTGAAGTTGTATGGATTCTCCGGAAGAAGACTTGGCCCTATGTCTCTATCCACAATGGATGAGCATATCAGGGTAATCAAGCAGAAGATCAAGAGTGGAGAGCTGATGACTTATACTCTCCTCCAAGTCAAATCCCACCTGAAGTGGAGGTTAAGGTTGAACAACCTAAGACAACACAACCTGGACCTCCTGCTGAGCCTTAGCAAGCTTCATGTTCTGATCCACAGTAGGGTCAAACTCCCTCTCCTTCTGAACCTGTGAGGGAGGAACACCCAACTGAAAAAAGACAAGGATGATCAACAAGGTGTTGTAGTCCAGTCTTCTCAGTTAAAGTCTTCTAAGAGGAAGAAGAGGATGGCTTCCAAACCAAAGTCTAAGAAGAAGAAGCCTGAATCATCCACCTCTACACCTCAGGCTGAGTCGGATCAACCTGAGGAAGTGCATGAAGAGGCAGCCCAATCAACTCCAATTCAAGTGGCTCCTCTTGCAGCTGAGACACCCATCTTATCCTGGACCTTCACCTCTAATCCAGAGAGATGGCATGTGATCAGAGATCAAGGTGTTGAGAATGTCTATACATGGAAAGACATAATCAACTTACCTCTGCATGATCTCTTTGAGATGATAAGATATTATGAGGTATAAGTGATCCTGACCATCTGATGAAGAAGGGTATGGTCATCATTGTCCTGAAGACTATAAATATCTGAAGATCTTCTAAATGTTTTGGTAGCATCAGCCCAGGGGGAGTTTGTAAGGATTCCTATAAGTCTGATGCAGCCAAAACATCCAAAGTCTCTCTGCAAGCATGCACTAAAGAACAGAAGTAGAAATGCTTCGAAAGTTTTACACCATGCACTAGAAATATTCTAAGTGTAAAATCTTTCGAATCCAAGACCAACATCTTTCGAAGCCAAAAGTGAAGTCTTCTGAAGCTTCAAAGACAAAGTCTTCTGAAGCCAAAGAGTGAAGACAGATTTCTTCCGAAGACTTTTAGAGATATGCCTTTATCTGATGTACTTTACCATAAAGCTGGACCACCTTTCCGCTGCTACTCTGTAAAGTCACCAACTTACATGAGTTGGTGAAAGGTCCATGCTTTTGGTAACTGTACATTAAGGTATTGAGTCCATCCTTTCTACTTTATGTACTTTTATCCTATTTGTAATATATTAGGATGTGAGCTATGGCATGTCATAGTCACAAGTCAAAAGGCAGATCTGCCTTTTGGCTCTACATTTGATTTTGTAGTTGTCTAGTCAATTGTATCCAGCTAGCCTTCAAAGTATGGCCGGCTGTAGGATGTAGTATAAAGTATATCAAGTACTTTTAACTTTCAATCGATGCTTTGTAACTTGTAATAGAACTTGACAAGCAATATACAGCATTGTTGAAAACCAAATGCTTGTGTTGTTTGGAATCTTGTTCTGTCTCACATTTACTTGTGTTCTTAGCATCTTTCATTAATAAGTTAACCAGTTCCCTATTTGATCTGTTAAGTGTTCTAAGCAACTCTTCTCATTCTTATGTTGTGTTGTAAGTGCATACCCTTCACCGGTCCTGCATTGTTCTCAGGCCCGGGGTGGTCATTCCTCATGAGCATATCCTACTCTGAGCCCCCAGGAAAGGAAACATATACAAGATGAATTTGCAAGAAACATCTCCCTCAGGAGAAGTTTCATGCTTTCTATCTAAAGCAAATAATGATGAGTCTTTCCTCTGGCATAAAAGAATGTGCCATGTAAACTTTAAAAAAATGAATAAATTAATTAAGAATGATTTGATAACTGGAATGTCAAAGAAAGAGTTTACAAGTTATGAACACTATGTTGCATGCCTGAAGGGGAAGCAACACAAGGTATCTCACAAGCCAAAGGAAAGAAACCCATCACTATTCCCCTATACTTATTACATATGGATCTCTTTGGCCCCACCAGTGTAATGAGTCTAGGAAGGACCACTTGTTGTTTGGTGATCACAGATGACCTTACAAGATTCACTTGGGTCTTTTTTCTTAGAATTAAGGATGAGACCCCTGAGATTCTGAAGTATTTCATCTTAAAGATTGAGAATCAATGTTATCACAAGGTCAAAACCATAAGATGTGAATAAGGAACTGAATTCAAGAACCAAATCCTTGATACATTTTGTGATGAAAAAGGTATTACAAGACAATATAGTTCTCCCACGACTCCTTAGCAAAAAGGTGTTGTCTGACTCTAAATTGCCCATCACCTTCTGGGCAGAGGCAGTAAACACTGCTTGCTATGTGCAAAACAGAGTTTTAGTAGTTAAGACACATGGTAAGACTCCTTATGAACTTTGGCACAAGAGGAAACTTTTCATGGGTTTTCTAGGTCATCTGTATGTCCTTGCACCATCTTGAATACCAAAGATCAAATTGCAAAGTTTGTTGGGAAATCAGATGATGGACATTTTATTGGATACTCTTCTGAAGCTAATGCTTATGGAGTATACAATTTCAGAACTAGAGTAGTTGAGGAGACAGCCAATGTGACTTTCAATGTGCACACTCCCACTGTGAAAGGTTCTAGTCCTGATTGGCTATTTGATCTTGATTTAGTTACCAACTATTTTAACAAATCTTGTGAGCATGGTTCAGGATCCACAGATATACTACCTACAGGTGATCCTGACCTAAGATTTGAGCTGAGAAGACCTTCAAGCAACACAACTTCAGCTCAATGGTAACTAATCCTGCAAATGAAGTTTCTACCCGCACAACAATGAAAAATCTTCTGATACTTCTGGGGTGCCTTCAAATTCCAGCTTAGAGGCACAAAACTCAGATGAAGAAGCTTCAAATGTTGGAGAAAATGGTGGTGGTGAAAGTGATCAATGCAGGCCCCCATATACTCACCCATACAGGAGGAAGTGGATACTAGAGCTCCCACTTCCCCTAAGGAGCAAACCACTCCCATTTCTTCAAGAATTAGTGCTGAGGTTTCTCATACTTAGCCTGATGAGCTCACTAGCCCAACTACCTTACACCTTCACTCTGAGTCTCAACACTCAAGTGAACAACCTTCAGGGGACAGTTACCATCCCCAGCCTTTAGACTTTAACGAATCCGTTCTTAATCTTGAATTCTATACTGATGAAGACATAGATTTCAGTGAGTACAATGAGTCTCTCTACTCTTCCCCTACTCAAAGAGAGATAAGTGCTCCTGAGTCTCCTATGTCTAGCCCACATCAGTCACCCATTACTGAGGTGGACCTCTCTGAACTTGTTTAGGATATCCATATGGAAGAGGCTCTCACTTTTACAAGTGATTACATCATTAAGACCTCAACCATGGCAACTCAGCCCATTGACACTTCAACTGAGCCTGTCAGTGAGAAGAGGAAATCCAGCATCGAAGAACATGAAGCTGGTGGTGAGAGTGTGGACTTTAGTCCAATTCTCTCATCCCCCAGTGATTCTTCTGCTGAAGATGAGGGGAATTTGAGAGTAAAGGTGCAAAAACTATCAAAAACATGCACCTACCTAGTCTCTAAGGTTAGTCACCTTGAATCTCAGGTGACTACCCTGTAAAACAAGGTCAATAATTAGCAACTTGAGATATCTTATCTCAGGGAAATACTAGCTTGGAGACCTTCAAGGAGAGATCAACCACGAACACAAGAACCTATGGATGTGATTGACCTAACCCCTAGCTCGCATATGCAAGAGGGTGATGCTACCAAAAAGGGGGAGAAAGTTATTGCAATCACAGAACTTGGGAGTTCTTCAGGGAGTATGGACATTAAGGACTCACCATCCTCACTTGCAATTGTGCATACTCAGCAACTTTCTCAAGTTCATATTGATATGGACTCTCTAGACTCTTTCATTCAGAGTCTCCTTGAGGAAGGCATTCCAAGGTCTATGTCATCCCCACCCCAAGGAACTTCATACTACAACATTGGGTGGAGTTATGATACTGACAGAAGAGCCCTCATTCTTCAAAGAGTTCAAAGGCAGTAGAAGATATTCAACTTTCAGACCTTGAACCACTATGAAGGTCTTGACCTGATCAACATGCCATTTGTCAACCCAAGTCAATCTAGACAAGCTGGCAGGCTGGCATAAAGGATTCAATACAGAATTGCTAAAGAGTACAGCCTAAGAAGAAGACAAAGGCAATTAGGTAATGTCGTTAGTCAACTGGATGTTGAGGCAGACGCTAAGATTAGCTTCAAAGGGAAACCTTGACAGAAAGCCTAGTGATAGAGCCTGAGAGCCCTGTCATACCAACAACTACATCAGCAATTTATTCCCTCGGTGAAACACCTGGTGGTGAAGGTGTATCACAGCCTCTTTCTGGCTAGAGCTTGGATGCTACACCAATCATTTAAGGCCAATGCTCTCTCCACCCTGGCCAGAGCTTGGATGCTACATAAATGAGATTATATCTCTCCCCTTAGAGCAATTAAATGAACTGGCTGACATGGAAGTGTTAAGAGAGATGAAGGAAGCAGAGGATGCAAGGCTACTTCTCCAATTAGAAGAGGAGAAGAGACAGAAAAGGTTATACAAGCATTTTCTGTTGGACCAAAAGAACCAATGAGCCAGATCAGAAAAACCTTTAAGTCCTACAGACATCACAACAACTGAAGAGATCTACATATGCTGAAGACAAAGTCTGAAGACAAAGTCTGAAGACAAAGTCTGAAGACAAAGTCTGAAGATAAAAGTCTGAAGACAATAGCTGAAGACAAAGTCTGAAGACCAAGTTCTCAGAAGTTGTCTCAAACAACTGAAGTGTTTCCTTTCAGTAGTTGTAATGTTTTACTTTTCAGTAGTTTCCTTTCAGTAGTTTTATTATTGTAAAACGTCTGAAGTTCTTACTCTTCAGATATTATAGTTTCAGTAGTTGTAACTCTAGTTTATACTTAGCTTTTTGTGAAGGTGTCCTCAGTTGTTATGGACATCTTCAGTAGATTAGTTATTTTCAGTAGTTTGTTAAATCAGTTAGATGTCACTATCAAGTGACATCAGCTGACGTCACATTTCTTTATAAAAGGAATGTTGACCTAGTTGTTTTGTAACCGAAGCATTTGCGTGAATGAAAATCTTCTATTAACAGAAAATTTCTCTCTCTATAATCGTCATAGTGTGATTGCATATTCATACTTATCTTGCTTAAATTTGATCTAATTTCTGTTATATTCCGCTGCAAATGCAATCTAATTGATCAAACTAGATCCGATCATATCAAAATGGTATCAGAGCTGGTTAATCATTGATCGATTTAACAATTGATCATTGAAACTGCTCTTTTGATATCTAAGTTTGATCGAATTAGCAAATTTGCAAGAATTGGTTATAGAGTTTGATTTTCTGTCGCTTCTAGTCAATTAATTTGAGATTCAAATTGTGTTGTTGAGTTTTTGAGCTAGATTTATTATAATCTCATTGAATTTGGATTGAATTGGTGAAAATGACTACATCAATCAATGATCCTCACAATACTGGCTCCTCAACAAAGCCTCCGATGCTTGTTAGGAGTGAGTATAACATATGGCAACGCCGAATGCTCCATCACCTGTCTGTTAACAGTTCAGGTTGTTGGAAGTCAGTGGTTCATGGACCATATAAGCCTATGGTGAGTAATCCTGAAACCAATGAGATGGTTCCGAAGAAGAAGGAGCAATATTCTGATGAGGATTTAAAACTGTTTGAAATTGATGCTAAAGCCCATGGAATTCTGGCCATGGCACTGCCTAATGAAATCTACTATGGGCTTATGCATCATGAAACTGCTCATGATCTCTGAGTTGCTCTGAAAGAACAATTTGGAGGAACTGATGAGGTCTTAGCAAACAATAGAGAAATCCTTGCCTAGCAATATGAGACATTCTCTCATAGAAAGGGTGAGTCACTGACTCAACAGTTTGAGCGATTTTCCTGTTTGATATCTGAGCTAAAAATGGTTCAACATGAATATACAAACAGCCAGATGAACAACAGATTCCTCAGATCCCTGCCTGAGAGATGGGACACATATACCATTGTCCTACGCTCCAGTGCAAATCTTGATACTCTATCTCTTACCCAACTTCATGGGAAACTCTTAACATTTGAGAGAGAGATAGAACAGAAAAGGAAACTGGCTTCATCCAGTAAGCTCACTGATGACTTTGTACCAGGAAACACTGCTCTGGTTGGTCATGAGTCAAAATATGCTACATCAGAAAGTTCTTATGATGAGCATATAGATTTCTCTTCAAACAGTGGAGATCATGCTTTTGTTGGAGTTGATGTTAACTCAGGGTTTAGTGTTCATAATTTGTGCTTTTTGATGGATGATTTAAAAGGAATTACTGTTGATGATCTAGAAGAGATGGATATTTTGAGCCAAATGGCATTAATCAATATCAGATCTCAAAACTTTAACAAAAGGACAGGTAGAAAATTCCCTGGTCTCTCTAGCAAAACCAAAGTTGGTTTTGATAAGAGCAAGTTGAGATGTCACAAGTGCCATAGACTTGGACATTTTGCTAGAGAGTGTAGAACATCTGGATCTAACTCATCTGCACCCTTTGTGACTTTTCCAAGCAATAGCTCACAAACCAAAGGGCAACATTCTACCAGTTCTGATCATCACTCACAAATTCAATCATCTCCTGCATTTTTTGTTCCTCAAGGTCCAATGCCATATCCTTATCCATGTTTTTACATGCCTCAGTCTAGTCAGGTTCCTGTACCCATGGCTCAACAACCACATGCTCTACCTGATCCTCAACCATCTCAAACAAATCAATAATCTCAATCTCAATCACATCAGAGCTTTTTCACCCCTGAGGTTGTTGACTGGAGCAGCTTACCAGATGATGTCTCTGGTTATTCTGAACAATTGTTTGCTGGTGCTGGTCAACATGGTGGTGAAAACCCTTTTGGAAATCTTGCTCTAATGGCCCTGGAGTCTACTGATGGAAATACTTTAGCATCACAGGTACCACAGGTATCCTCTGAGGCTAAGGCCAAGTTATGTTCTGAGTCATGCATAGCTGCTTTCGTTTCAATTAGGGAAGCAAATGTAGCATTAATTAATCAAAACCTTGACCTAGGGAAAGTAATTTCCAAAAGAAAAGCTGAGTTTGAGTCTGTTTTAAAAGAAAAGGATGAGGAGATTTACAAACTAAAATGTCAAATTACTGATGAAAAAGCAAAGGTAGAGGTCATTTTGGAGAATCATAAGAATCTCAAAGAAACACTTGCAGCTACTCAAGTTAATTGTAATCGTTGGGTAACATCATGCAACGGATTTGAAATGCTTCTCAGTAAACAAACAGCTTCAAATGTGAAGTTTGGGATTGGGTATAATCATACCATACCTCCTATAGATTTTACTCCTAAGCTAGAAGTAAAACCTGAAGGTGATTGTAATTCCCAAACCACATCATCATGTGTCTCATCCTCAAGTGATAATTCAAAATCAGAGGATGAAGTCAGTGTTATTAATCAAATTGCTGATGGTCTCACTGCTTCGAAACACATGATCAAAAAGAAACTGAGCAATTCAGATGTTGTCCCACAAAGTACTGAAGGGCAAAACACAACACCTGAAGAGCATTTCAAATCAAAGGAAAACAAGCATTGTTTGACAACTGCTGAAACGTCTATCAGGAAAATCAAAAGTACTGATAGAAAACTTCTGAAGAACAAATCTTCAGTTGTTACAAAGCCTTCAGTAATGACCAAAAGTACTGAAAGGAAGAAAGTACTGAAGCACAAATCTTTGGTAGTTTCATCATCTTCAGCAGTTGATCAACAAAAGATGAAAAGAAAGCCATGTGAAATATGTGATTTGTTTAATCATCTTAATGATGAATGTTGGTATAACAAGGGTTTAAAATTCAACATAGAGAAAATCATTAAGAAGAAAATGAATAAAATGAAAGATGAATTTGAAACCAAGTTTGTACCACAAACATCTCAATCTGATAACCCAAAGTTTTTCCAAAAAGTTAAAAAGAAGGAAGGGGTTTATCACAAAGCAGCTGAAAATATTCTTCATGGAATATCAAAAACCCAGACTAAGTCTGTGTCTTTTAAAAGGGAGGATGTGGTGAATCATAAGAACAAATCACCAACAAGTATTGATGTGTCAACTGAGTTGAAAGCTTTGACAACCAATCAGACACAACTTGTTATGATGGTTCAACATCTGTTGGGGAGAGTTAACAAATTAGATGTTTCTGTGATTAAACCACTGAAAAGGAAAACTAAGCCAAAATCAAAGGAATCCTTTTCAGCACCATCTACACCTTCAAAGGCTATCAATCATGCAAAATCAGTTAGTTTAAAATCTGTTGATGAAAACAGACCCAAAACCAAAATGGTTTGGGTCTCAAAGGCTAACTAATTTTTGTGGAAAATGCAGGGTTCTTCAGCATGCAAAAGAAGCATCTGGTATGTAGACAGTGGAGGATCTATGCATATGACAGGGAGCAGCTCTCTTCTTCATGATTACTCTCAAGGGAAGAAGGGATTTGTTTCTTTTGGAAATGATGCTAAGGGTTACATAATAGGAAAAGGGTTTGTATCAAATGGTGAAATAAGGTTTGATGATGTTAACCATGAGGAGAACCTCAAGTATAATCTGTTGAGTGTTAGTCAAATGTGTGATAAAGGGCATGTTGCACTTTTCACAAGTCAAAACTGCCGGATTCTGTCTTCCAAAGTTTTGAACAAGATTGACAAGATATTGGATGAATATACTCTCCTGAAGGCCAAAGTTTTGAACAAGATTGACAAGATATTGCATAGATATTATTGAGTATCAAGAACTGAAGAATCATCCCATGTCCAAGATCATTGGTGATATTAATGCTAGTGTTTCAACAAGAAGCCAATTGTCCAATTTATGTCTCTATGCTCTCTTCATCAGTCAGCAAGAGCCAAAGAACTATCATGTTGCATTAAGAGACAATGGATGGGTTGAAGCCATGCAGCTTGAGCTTCTTCAAATTCAAAAGCAGCAAGTGTGGGAACTGGTTCCTCTACCCCAAGGTAAGTGTGCAATAGGCACTAAATGGGTGTTTAGGAATAAAACTGAAGAAAAAGGCCAAATTGTCAAGAACAAGGCCAGACTGGTTGTACAGGGGTTTTCACAAGAAGAAGGTATTGATTATGATGAAACTTTTGTCCCTGTAGCCAGACTGGAGGCAATCAGATTGTTCTTACCTTATGCTGCTTTCCATAACCTTAAAGTTTTTCAAATGGATGTCAAAAGTGCATTTTTATATGGTAAAATAAAAGAAGAGGTTTATGTGTGTCAACCACCAGGTTTTGAAGATCATAAACATCCAGATTGGGTGTATAAGCTTGATAAAGCTCTTTATGGGTTAAAACAAGCTCCCAGAGCCTGGTATGAAACACTATCTAACTTTCTTCTTCAAAATAATTTCACTAGAGGCTCCATAGATAAAACTTTGTTCATTAAGAAAGTAGGCATGCATAAGCTCCTTGTTCAAATTTATGTAGATGATATTATTTTTGCATCCTCTAATCCACACTTGTGTGATGCCTTTACTAAATTGATGCAACAAAAGTTTGAAATGAGTGCCATGGGAGAATTACAGTTCTTTCTGGGTTTGCGAATCAAACAAATGGCTGATGGAACTTTTATTCATCAGTCAAAATACACAAAGGATTTGTTGACCAAGTTTGATTTACAAAACTGTAAGCCCTGTTCTACTCCCATGTGCAGCAACACACAACTGGATGTTGATCAGAAAGGTAAAGCAGTTGATGAAACTCTTTACAGATGTATGATTGGTTCCTTGATGTACCTTACAGCTTCTAGACCAGACATTATGTTTGCAACTTGTGTTTGTGCTAGATTTCAGGCTGCATCTAAAGAATCCCATATGATTGCAGTCAAAAGGATCTTTAGATATTTGCAAGGAACTCAATCTCTAGGACTTTGGTATTCCACTGGGCACTCTTGCAAATTAGTTTCTCAGATAGTGACTATGCAGTGTGTAAGTTAACTAGAAAATCAACTTCTGGTGGATGCCAATTTCTAGGCAACTGTTTGGTTTCTTGGCAGAGTAAGAAATAAACTTCAGTTGCTACATCCACAGCTGAAGCATAGTACATTGCAGCTGCAAGCTGTACATCTCAGGTACTCTGGCTTCAAAATCAATTATTGGATTATGACATTACAGAGACTAAGACTCCTTTACTGATGGATAGTGCTTCAGCTCTTTGTATTGTTAAGAATCCTGTCCAGCATTCTAGGACCAAACATATTGAGATCAAACATCATTTTATCAGGGATTGTTATGGAAAAAGGTCTGATTGATCCAAAGTTTGTGCCTAGTGCTGATGAGCTTGCAGATATATTTACTAAACCTTTGGACAGTGCAACTTTCCAAAATCTTGTGCTCAGGCTTGGTATGCTGCAACTAGAATGATTTGACAACTGTTGATGCTCTTAGTTAATAAGTACTGATGAGCATTAGTATAAAGCTGTCAAAAATAAGTGCTGATAAGTTATTTTATCTTCAGCAGTTTTTATAACTACTGAAGACTAAATTACTTAAAAGTACTGAAGTACTTCATTTGTTGAAAAATACTGATGTAGTTAAAACTACTGATGTCTTTTCTAATAGATAAGTACTGATGACCAATGAAACATCTGAAAATCAGATGATCTGATGAGTAAGTGTTAAGGTCATTGAAATAACTGAACTTTGTGAATTGACGACAACAACTACTGGTTCGTTTCAAAACAACTGAAGCCAAAACCAAGTCTTCAGTAGTTTACAACTACTGATGACTAACACCAAGTCTTCAGCTGTTTACAACATCTGAAAGTTAAAACCATGTCTTCAGTTGTTTTCTAACAACTGATGACTCACACCAAAACTTTTAGTTGCTTTCTTTCAGCCGTTTCATAACCTATAAATACCTAACCCTAACTTCAAACTTTTCATAAATCACTTTCCAAACGTTCATCTTCCATTAATGGCGACCACGCAAATCAAACCTCGACACAATTGTGTCGCTTACCTTACCAAATCAGCCTTTTGGACCAAGTTTGATGCTGCCATTGATCTGATGGTTGATTCCCAATATCACACATCCTTCCTCTTGAATCCTACCATCTATCCCGATACTCTTCGCCAATTCTGGACAAACGTCACTGTTCATACTGCTGAGAATGATGACTCGATCACTCTCCAGTCGTTTGTCAACCAGAAGAAGGTGGTCATCACTTCTGAGATCATTCGCCAAACCCTAGACCTGAATGATGCCACCTATGTCACCAGATACCCCAAAGGCACCATTGATTTATCATTTGTTAACCATGGATATGAGGGTGACCTAAGTGCTACTACTATTATGAAGAAGCACTTCCATGATGCTGAGCGTCTCATTTTCCATATGATCAATGTCTGTCTTGCCCCCGAAACATCTTCATGGGATCAAATGTCATCCAGGTGGCAACAGGTATTGTATTCTATCCTTGAACGCCAAAGCTTAAATTTTTCTGGAATACTATTTTTGGAATTAAAAGATCTGGCAATAAAACCTGTGGCTAATAGATGGATATTATATCCAAGGTTTCTTATGGCCATAATTATTAATCAATTAAAATCTGATGGCCTTGTTGGCCTTGGAGTCCCTGCTATGGTCGTTTTGCGAGAAGTATACTCCAGGCACAACTCAAATCCACAACTCAAAGAGGCTGCCAAACTGCTAAAACCCAAGCAGAGGGAACCCACAGCCTCCACCTCCAGATCTAAAGTCCCCTCCAAACCAAAATCCAAGAAAACCAAAAAGGTTACTCAGGGAGTTGAGTCCTCTGATGATGCCCCTGCAGTACATACGCAGGATGAAACTACTAGCTTTAATCCCCTTGTAGTTTCAAAGACTCTACCAGCTAAAACCGCTCAGGTATCCTCTCAACAGGATCCTGATGCAACCAACATTGGGGAAACCACATTACTGGAATCTCTCTCACTTGAGAAGATTGCCATTGAAGAGCACCATTCACCCCAGGTGCAATCCTTTTCACCTTTATCTCCCACTGAAACCACCCCTACAAGCCCAACTGCAGTCATTGCGCAAGTGCTGACTCAACTACATTCCTCTACCCCTCCCCAGAACCTATTAACACTGGGAAAACCTCAACAGCTGAGGGAGAGGATTATAATGTAGTTGACAACCCACAGCATAGGGATTACAAAGTTCAATCTCCTAGTGTAGAGGAGGAGATTACAACATATGGTGAGGCTACCTCTTCCCCTGTTTCAGCACATGAACAGGATGAAGCTGGTATCATCTCTAAGACCTCACCAGAGGCAACTGTCAATGAAGGACTTAATCCTGAGGCAGGAAGTCCCCAGTTCCAAGACAAAGGGGCACATGTGAATACTGATATACACTCAGCACATGTTCATCCTGATTTACTCAGGAGGTCAGCTGATTCAGCTAAAACTGATGATGACCTGGGCTTTTTCTTTGAAGTTCTAGCCCAAAACACCATTCTTGAGGCTGAGGTATGCAGACTACAAGAACTGCTTGCCAAAATGTCTCAGGAATCAAGTCAATCTACACCATTTCACCCACAGATGGCAGCTTCTTTTGAAGCTCTCCCAAACACTGAGCCACTCTCAACAAATCAGCCACCAGTCTCTGTTTCAGGCACCATTTCTCAGGGACAGAACCCCTTTGAGCAAATGGTTGCTGCATTTAAATCTTCCTTAACTCTCATCACTCCAATCATCACTACTATTGTCCATCAAACCATTGATGAGAGGATTTCCTCAAATCTTCAAACCCTTGTTGATGATGCTGTGTCCAAGAAACTTTCTGACATTCAAACCCCTGAACTCAATGCAACCAAAAAGGGGGAGACTAAGTCAGTGAAAGAAGATAAAAGAAAGAGAGTTGAAGAGGAAGAAGCCAAAGAGAAGAAAGGAAAAGAGATAATCACTTACAAGAGAAAGAAAAGTGCTGAACAGACTGAGGATGAGAAGAAGCTGGAGGAAATGATCAAAGAAGCTGATGAGCAACACAGCAGATCTATGGATAAAATCATTGATCAGCTCTTCAGACAAGGCTTTGACACTGCCAAACTTGATTCTGAGATCAGACGGCTAGAGATTCAAGAGATTGAAAATAGATGGGCCAGCTGCAATGAGAAAGAAAGGGAAAGGTTGGAGCTATGATCAGATTCTTGTCAAAACACTTGGGAAGACCTATCATTGAAGTAAAGTCATGGTCTAGAGACAGTATTTTGGAGATAACCACCAAAATCTGTTCTTCTGAGACCTTCAACAAAGGATTGATCATAGAAGCTCTGGATGAAGCTGGTGCTGGGAAAAGGTCTGACATGGCAAAGTTATCCAAAGCCACCCTCACAACCAAAATGATAGAGCAACCTTTACATTCTCCCTTACCAAAACAACCCTCAAAATCAACCTCACAAACCCCAAAACAATCAATCTCACAACCCTCAAAACAACCAACCTCACAACCCTAAAAACCAACTCCTTTACCCAAGAAACCCACTCAATCAACCACCAGTGATGCATCTAAGAGAAAGAGAAGGGTGTTGAGGATGGAAGAAGAAGAAGAAGATGATGAGGAGGATAATCTGCCAATCTCTGCTGTGATTAAAATGAAGAAACCTGAGCCTAGGAGTCAACCAACAACAATCACTCCTGATACTCAAAGGCAAATGGTTAAAGTAAAGATTGAAGAAGAAGAACAGCAGAAACAACATGATGAGCAGCTGTTAAGGATGGTTGATAAGGAATTTCCTAAGTCTTCATCCATACAAGCTATGAAGAAACATGCTCAGAGGTTGTATGCTCTCAGATTTACTTTTTAGTATCAGAAAGAGAGAGTAAGGATTTGGCCTGACCCCAGAGTTAGTGACAGAATTCATAAGAAAAATATTCCAAGTAGATACAATGGCCAAGTGAGAAAGACTGTGGATGCTGTGATAATGCTGGCCATTGTAGTGTCACCCTGGGAAATCCTTGATGATTTCAAGCGAGCTTACAAGACTAAGATGACTCCACAAACCTTGTTAGAAAATAAAATGGTGAAGAAGGGGTTAATTTACAAGAAGCTTGAAGAAATCAGAAGAAATGAGCTCCAGTTGTTACTTGAAGGTACTCATCCTGATGAGTTTGCTTACAAAGAAATAACAACTGTGGAGCTGAAGAATGGAAAGATTGTGAGATACTTGTCTGAGTACTATGGGCCTGAGTTCTTCTTTGAGAGTGAAGCTGAAGAACTCACAATAGAAGATAAAGTTGTTCTTCTTAAGGCCTATGTAAGAGAGTCTTACAGACTCATCATTGGGAAGTAGGTTTAATGATTGGGGTAACAGCTCTGTGTCCAAATTCCCCAAGACAGAGTTCCCATTCATCTTTTGCCAATCAAACTTTTTGAAACCTCTTCCTGGCCTGAGCTTGACTTTGTGATTTCTGAGCTGATCCAGAAAATATGTCTGCCAATAAGTGGGACTTCAATAAGCTTAAAGGTTTTGGCTGCATTGGTTCAGGGGGAGTTTGTTGGACCAAAAGAACCAATGAGCCAGATCAGAAAAACCTTTAAGTCCCACAGACATCACAACAATTAAAGAGATCTACATCTGCTGAAGACAAATTCTGAAGACAAAGTCTGAAGACAAACTCTGAATATAAAAGTCTGAAGACAATAGCTGAAGACAAAGTCTGAAGACCAGGTTCTCAGAAGTTGTCTCAAACAGCTGAAGTGTTTCCTTTCAGTAGTTGTAATGTTTTACTTTTCAGTAGTTTTATTATTGTAAAACGTCTGAAGTTCTTACTCTTCAGATGTTATAGTTTCAGTAGTTGTAACTCTAGTTTATACTTAGCTTTTTGTGAAGGTGTCCTCAGTTGTTGTGGACATCTTCAGTAGATTAGTTATTTTCAATAGTTTGTTAAATCAGTTAGATGTCACTATCAAGTGACATCAGCTGACGCCACATTTCTTTATAAAAGGAATGTTGACCTAGTTGTTTTGTAACCGAAGCATTTGCGTGAATGGAAATCTTCTATTAACAGAAAATTTCTCTCTCTATAATCGTCATAGTGTGATTGCATATTCATACTTATCTTGCTTAAATTTGATCTAATTTCTGTTATATTCCGCTGCAAATTCAATCTAATTGATCAAACTAGATCCGATCCTATCATTTTCCAACTCTCTCCCCAGTTCAAGAAAGCCCTGTGCAATAGGATGTGGCAGCTACACAAGAACCTTAGGTAGACCAAGGAAATAGATAGGCAAAACATGATCAACTATCTGAGTGCCACAGGTCTCTACCAGGCATCTGCACTTCTTCCATTGTCCTTTGAGTACATTGTGTTTGAGTATCTCAAACAGCTTGAACTTCAATTACTCAAAGAACAAAAGGCAACAAAGAAAAGATGAGGGAAGATACTGCAAAGTCAAGAGCCATTACCCAAAAGAGTATGAAGAAGTCTGCTGACAGACAAAGGATGATGAGCTTCTTGAAGCTGTATGGATTCTCCAGAAAAAGACTTGGCCGTATGTCTCTATCCATAATGGATGAGCATATCAGGGTAATCAAGCAGAAGATCAAGAGTGGAGAGCTGATTGACTTACACTCCCCTCCAAGTCAAATCCCACCTGAAGTGGAGGTTAAGGTTGAACAACCTGAGACAACACAACCTGGACCTCCTACTGAGCCTCAACAAGCTTTATCTTCTGATCCACAACAGGGTCAAACTCTCTCTCCTTCTGAACCTGTAAGGGAGGAACACCTAACTGAGAAAGACAAGGATGATCAACAAGGTGCTACAGACCAGTCTTCTCAGTTGAAGTCTTTTAAGAGGAAGAAGAGGATGGCTTCCAAACCAAAGTCAAAGTAGAAGAAGAATGAATCATCCACCTCTACACCTCAGACTGAGTCAGATCAACCTGAGGAAGTGCATGAAGAGGCAGCCCAATCAACTCCAATTCAAGTGGCTCCTCTTGCATCTGAGAGACCCATCTTATCCTGGACCTTAAAAACTAATCCAGAAAGATGGCATGTGATCAGAGATCAAGGTGGTGAAGATGTCTACACATGGCAAGACTTATTCAACCTACCTCTGCTTGATTTCTTTGAGATGAGAAAATACTATGAGAGTCTGAGTGATCCTGCCCACCTAATGAATAATGGCATGGTCATCATCATAATGAGGACTATCAAATGCTGAAGATCTTCAAATGTTTTGGTAGGATCAGCCAGGGGGAGTTTGTAAGGATTCCTATAAGTATGATGCAGGCAAAACATCCAAAGTCTCTCTGCATGCATGCACTGAAGTACAGAAGTAGAAATGCTTCAGATGTTTTACACCATGCACTAGTGAAGTCTTCCAAATCTTCAAAGACAAAGTCTTCCGAAGCCAAAGAGTGAAGCCAAATTTCTTCCGAAGACTTTTATGAACATGCTTTTATCTGATGTACTTTACCATAAAGCTGGACCACCTTTCCAATGCAACTTTGTCCAGTCACCAACTTACATGAGTAGGTGAAAAGGTCTATGCTATGGTAACTGTACATTGAGGTCTTGAGTCTGAGCTTTCTACTTTATGTACTTTTATCCATTTTTTGATATATTAGGATGTGAGCTATGGCATGTCATAGTCACTAGTCGAAAGGCAATTTGCCTTTAGACTCTACATTTGATTTTTAGTTGTCTAGTCTTATGTATCGAGCTGGCCTTCAAAGTATTGCCGGCTATAGGATGTAGTATAAAGTATCTCAAGTACTTGTAACATTCTTTTCATGCTTTGTAACATTTGTAAAAGAACTTGAGAAGCAATATACAACATTCTTGAAGACCATACACTTGTGTTGTTTGCTATCTTGTTCGTCTCACATATTTACTTGTGTTCTTAGCATCTTACTTATAAGTTAACCAGTTCCCTATTTGATCTGTGAAGTTTTCTAAAGAACTCTGCTCATTATTTTGTTGTGTTGTAAGCATACCCTTAAACGGTCCTGCATCACCTCATGAACACCAAAAACCCAAAAACTAATGCACTGATTAGCTTCAAATTCACCATGTATTGTTTGTTTGATTGTTGAATTGATGTAGTAACACCTCAAATCCAAACTGAAACTTATTGTTGATCTAGTTACATGCTCCATATCTGAGAAATTGTTGAAAACACCAAGAACACACACACTAGTGTGTGTAAATATTCATATGCTACTAGAAACCCAAATTCTAATCAAATTGCCTCTAAACTTGATTGATTTGCCGTCCAATTGATGAATCTATCATAGAAATGATTAAATAACATCAAATTCATGTTGATTTCATCTGATCCACCATCAAATTCAGAGATCTAGTGAAGAACATCAAAAACTTCTTCTATAAGTTTTCTTCAAATCTCCACTAATTTTAGCAATCTAACCATGAAATCAGATCAAAATCAATATGAATCAAACAACTCCAGCTCTGATACCAATTGTGTGTTTTCGATTTGAACGGGATCGTTGAGCTTGGATCTTAGGACTCAAATTGATAAAAACAAAATTTGATGATTAGATGCTAAAATTTAATAATGATGAACACAAAAGTGTTTAATGCTTGTTGTTTATTGATTTGATGATGAATTCATCATCCATGAAGGATGATGATATGATGTTGGTGATGGAATATGCTTTCCAGACTTGGTGGTGATCCATCCATCTACAAATGATGATAAGTAATGCTATTTATACTAATCTAGCATTTACAATAATTAAGAAATAAACCCTAGACTAATAATGATGACTCTTGTTGAGTTGTTGACTTCCAGCTTCAATTCTTCATCTTCTTGTTGACTTGAATGTTGAGTTGGAAATCTTCAATTTATTCTTGCTGGCCAAAACCCAATAATATCATGCCTACTAGTTGTTAGGTACATAAGAGACCCAATAATAGCAATGTACAGATATTCATCAACACACTCCCCTTGAAGATCAGGTCCTAGTGAGTGGTTTCTGGCTATAGGAGTCTTAGCAACCTTGTATTTGGTTAGATGAAATCTGGTTAGTATGTCTTATACATACTTTGACTGGTTTATGAAGATACCATTGTCACCTGCTTCACTTGAATTCCTAAAAAGAAATTGAGTTCCCCCATGGCAATTATTTCAAACCTATTCTCCATCAGCCTTTCATACTCTTTGAAGAGTCTTTCATTAGTTGACCCAAAGATGATGTCATCAGCATATTCTTTAACCAGCCTTAACTTATTTCATGTTCTCTTGACGAAAAGTATGTTGTCAATAGTACCTCTTTTGTAACCATGTTGAACTAGATACTGTGATAGTGTCTCATATCACTTACTTGGAGCTTAATGTAGCCATTAAAGAGTTTTTCAAGCTCGCAGACATAATCAGGATAACCTGGCTCTACAAAGTCAGGTGGTTGTTTGACACACGCTTCCTCATCTATCACCCCGTATAAAAACACACACTTGACATCAAGATGGTAGTCCTTGAAATCCTTCGATGCAACAAAAGCAAGTAATATCCTTTTAACTTCAAGTCTTACTACAGGAGCAAAAACATCTGTGTAGTCAATCACTTCTTCTTGAGTGTACCCTTGGATTACTAGTATTGTCTTGTTCATGATGACAAACCCTCTATCATTTTCCTTCTTTCTAAAAACCCACTTGGTACCTATTGGCATCTTCTTAAGAGGAAGATGACATAGGTTCCAAACACCTTGTCTTTAGAACTGAAGCAGTTCATCTTGCAGTGATTCAATCGAGCTTCTATCTTTCAAAGCCTCACAAGAAGCAAGAGTGCAGACAAACATTTTTATAAAAGGTTTGTCCTCTTGTTCTTACTCTAGTCTTAACATCTCGAATGATATTTGTGTATGATATGACGTGGATATCATTGATGTGGTCTTCTGTAGAGTGGTTGTCAATATCATGAAATTCTTGATCACGTTCACCATCTCTATTCCTCTTACATTGGAAATCCGTTCATTTGAGTTTTATTCCTTATTGATGAAATTGGTTGGCACTTTAGATGTATCAGTTCAAGAGTTTGTAATGGTTGTGGTGATAGGATTTCCACTTGCAGGGGTTGTTACCACTGTAGCTTAAGGAAATCTATCATTTGGTCTTCTAAGCTCAAATCTTGGATCAAGATCTCCTGCAGATGTATTACCTGTTGTTCCTTAAATATCTTCTTAAGTTTTGATAAACAATTGGTAACTAAATCAAGATAAATAGCCAGTCAGGACAAGAACCATTCATACTTGGAATACGATTGAAGGTCATATTGGCTAACTCCTCAACTACTCTAGTTTTGAGATTGTATACTCTATAAGCCTTAGCTTGGGAAGTGTATCCAATGAAATGTCATCATCTGCTTTCTCTACAAATTTGGCTATATGATCTTTGGCATTCAAGATGGTGTATGGACATCCAAATGACCTAAGGAAACCAACAAAAAGGTCTCCTTTCGTGCCATAGTTCATAAAGAGTATTACCATGAGTTTTGACTAATACAACTCTATTATGGACATAAAAGGTAGTATTGACTATCTCTGTCTAGAAGGTGATGGGCAGTTTAGAGTTAGAGAGCATGGTTCTTGTTGCCTCAATAAGTGTCATGTTTCTCCATTCAGCAACAACAATTTTTAGGAGTTCTAGAACCAATTTATTGTCTTGAAATACCTTTTTCATCACAAAATGTATCAACGATTTGGTTCTTGAGTTCAGTTCCTTGATCATATCTTATGATCTTGACCTTGTGATCACATTTATTCTTAATTTTTAGAATAAAAGATCTCAAGATTCCAATGGTATCATCCTTACTTCTAAGAAAGAAGACCTAGGTATATCTTGTGAAGTCATCTGTGATCAAAAGACAATATGAAGTTCTTTCTAAACTCATAACACTAGTAGGGCCAAAGAGATCCATATGTAATAAGTGTAGGGGAGTAGTGATAGAGTTCATTTCCTTTGGCTTATGAGAGACTTTGTGTTGATTTTTGTTGGATCATATGAGGCTGGTGCAACCAAACTACACTTGGAAGAATTTTGGTGTAATTAAAGAAAGTCTTCCGAAGACAAATCCGCACTTCCGAAGCTATGTTGAATAACTTCCGAAGATCAAGAAAGAAGAACTTCCGAAGAGGAACTCTATCTTCCGGGACTAAGTAATTTCTCTTCCGAAGTTAAACACTTAGAAGATTCTAGACAAACACTTCTGAAGTATTAAGTCTTGAAGACCAACATAAGTCTCGGAAGAAGTTGTTTCTTCCTAAGTATAAATCGCTTGGGAAGAACTTATTTTCCCGAAGCCAGTTAACCTTTAGAAGAACCAACTATGAACCAATGGACATAACTATGGTCAGTCTGACATCCACTGCCACCTTTGAGATACTACATGGCGCTTTCCCACGCCCATGTAGTTGACCATACTTTATTCTATTGTTCACCTTTACCAGTTAGTACAGTTACTATGTTTAGTTGGTGACAAAAGGTAAGTCATGGACCTGTCATGACTACCACATCTAGGATATTTTATCTTAGATACCTTACTTCGAACAATGTAGTATGTGTTTAGTAGTAAGTTAAAGCTAGTAATCTAAGTATAACTGGCTGTAGATAGTAGTACATATAGTTTCTTATTGTTATTCATTTTGGTATGCTTGTAAGAGTCTTGTAAACTTTGAGTTGAGAAGTAATATATACAAGTATCTTGAAAACCATTTCTTGTGTTCATCAACTTAGTAAGTTATTGTAAACTTAGTCAAAGATTTTGCATCAACATCCGAGTGTGTTTAAGTGAGTTTAAGAAATAAACCTTGTGTTGAAGACCAACACCGATCCTACATGTATCCTAGCTTCATTCAACACATCATCAATTGTGAGCTGGATCAAGACAAACTTCAATGTGAAAAAACTCTTCTTGTCCCTTACTTGAGGTTGGGCACCTTTAAAATCAAAATAGGGTGTCTAACAACTTCTCTAGAAGATTTACTGAGCTTCTTTCAGGTATGATTGAGCCAATGGCTCCTGGTGACATCCTTGTAAGCACAACAGGTGATGAAGCCCCACCAGACACCACCACTTCAATGCCAACTGTCACTTCCCACCCCATTAAATTCACTTACCAGAGACGCACCAAACGATCCATTGTTCAATCTATTTCGATTGAACAAGCTCCATCTAGTCAAGCTAAAAAGGCTAGAATGGAACAATGGTTCCCACTCAACCTGAGGTCCAACCATCCTCCACTTTTGACCTCAATATCAGTGTTGAGTCTCCTCAATCTTAACCTGGTGAGCCCGAAACCCAAACCAATAGCCCTCACGGTGAGTCCCAATACTCCCCTGAGCAACCACATAGGGATAGCCAAATCACTGGCTCAATGCCATTAGATATTGATCAAGGTCACGAGTCATTAGGAATAACCTCTATGTCCTTCACTGACCTATTAAATCGATCTGATGAAATCTTATGTTCTGTCAGGGCCTTGATGTTGATCTACCACACCAATCTCTGGATGAACTGAGCCCCAGGGAACCTCTGATTTCTACCCCACATTAGAGAAGCCACACTAAGGTGAGTCCCACAGATATGGATGAGACTCATGTACACTCAACTGCCACTACTATGAGTGTCTCACTAGGCTCTCAAGATAGTGGTAACATCTCTGAGATGGAGTCTATGGCAACCTTTCCCATTGATGCCTCTGAAAGAGACATCATATTGCAAGGGAAACCAGTGTGCCAAGAAATCATATCTAGTGATGATGATGAACATACTAGGTATGTTATCTCATCTCTTCTTGATTCTTCAAAAGAAGATAAAGGAAGTCTGCAACTTACCATCAGAGACCTGCTTTCTAAAGTCTCAAACCTTGAATCAAAGGTTAAGACTTTTGAGGATAGGTCTGCCACTCAGCAACTTGAGATTGAAGATTTCAAGGCCAAACTAGCTGAGATAGAGATTGAGAAGTCTGTTAGGAATGCACCTGTTCAAGTCACTTTAAGTTCTTTCTCTAGCTCAGCTATTTCTCAAGATGATACTACAAAAAAGGGTGAGAATGTGCAGAGTCAATCACATGTGGAACCAAACTTGGGCCTCTCAACTCTATCTTCATTTTATCCTACACAACAGAAATCTTCAACCATCTTTCCTTAGCCACCTCCTATCACATTTCAAGTGGACCCAAGGATGCTTAATGATCTCAAAAGGTTCTTAACCAAGTTCCTAATAAGCTCCTCACTTGAACAACCCTCACTCGATGTTGCTATAGCCTACTTTGGAGCTAAAGAGCTTCAAAGGTTGAGTGCACCATCTACCACTGAGGAGGAAGTTAGTCAACCTAAAGCCCATATTGAACCTGTGATTGACTTCGTAGGGGAAATAAGGACTGATGGCCCAACAACTGACTCGGTTGGGACAGGTAGTGCAATTCCAATTTCTTCCAAAGCAGAGACCCAAACTGCGGAAGGGATTATTAGATTATCATCTTTATCCGATGATATAATTATCACAGAGGCCATACTTGATCTAGCCTCTAAGATAAACATTAAGGACTTTCTCAAAACCCCTCTTTCTTAAACACCTTCAGCACCACAAGCTCAACCTCTCTCTCACCAATCTGAACCCTCTAAACCAGAATCTCCAAAAGCTGAATCTTCCAAAGATCCCAAAGGAAAAAGGAAGATGACTATGAAAGAGCTTCTAGAGGAGGAAATGATGGAGAAACTAAAGAAGAAAGATAGACTTAGTACTAGGAAGTTGCTGGCTCCAAGCAGCAAAGCAACAGCATCGGCTCAAAAGGTTATCAACAATAAGAGAAGAGTAGAAGTGATTGACAGACTTGTCAACATGGGAGTAACCAATGAAGAAATACTACTACTCTTACTTGATGAGCTGGTGCAGTTGGAAAAGGCAACCTTGCTTCAAAGAGAAAAAGAGGAAGTAGCTAGGTTTGCCGAACAGGAGGAAAGGAGGAGAAAGAAGGAAGAGGGTGGACAAAAACTAATGATTGAGAAGATAGCCTTCCTGTGCTCAAGGGGATATTCTCAGGAGGAGCTGACTCATCATGACAATAATTAGATTTTGTGGCTTTTTCATAAAGAGCAATATCAAATCACTAAGGACAGGAAGAAGGCTGCAAGAGAGAAGATGAAGGAGAAGAAGAAAAAGGAAGAGGATGACCAACTTGTGGATGCCAAGAAGATGGGAGACAAAGCCTCGATGGAGCCATATCTCAGGGCCCATGGCTTCTCAAGCAGGAAAGTTGGTCCCATGACTGAGAAGACCCTGCAAGGACATGTTAGTGACATCAAAGCTGGCATTCGCACAAGAAGAAGGAAGGAGGTGTATCAAACTCAAAGTGTACAGAGGATGGTACCCAAGCCTGCTCCCAAACCACAACCTCAACCTGAACCCACACCTTTTCCTTTCCCCATCAAAACATAACCTACTACTGGGCCATACACCCCTGAACCTACACCGTTAACCATACCCTCATCCTCATCCATTGCCTCACAATAACAACCACCACTACCTATCCTTAAGCCTAAAACACAACCCAGAACCCAACCATCCACTACCCATTTGTTACCCAAGCCATCCTCTGAACCATCAAAGTCTCTAACCTTGGAAGAATTTAAGGAGATCAAGAGTAAGCTCATAAACTGCACCACATTGAGCGAAATCTCTTATGAGGAGGAGTCTATCAAGGTGACATACATTGATGGCTTTTCCTGTTCCCTCACAAGAGAGGCATTCCCTGATCTACCTAGGGGAACTATGGACCAAGCTCTTCAACTCTTGGCAAAAAACTCAAACTCCTTCAAGGAAGAAGAGAGGAAGCTAAGGAGGAGACTGGTGACTTTGCTGGACACCAAGAAGGGGGACAAACTGCCCAACCAACCCTTCATTCCTACGAAGAAAATTGTCCAGTGTAGGTTTGATGAACCTTCTCACAACTTTGTTGTGGAAAGAGAGAATGGTGATGTCAACAGTCTTAACACACCATCTCTGCTACACTCAAGCAGATTTGACATCGCTGAGTTAGCTGATCTCACCAAGAAAGCAAAGACTTAGTTTTATCAAGCGAAACTATCAAGTTCGCTCGGACAGCATAACTTCACAGTTTCACTGAAAACCATTGACCTTTTGTTCAGATTCACACAAAGCGAAGATACATTCGCAGGAAGAACTACGAAGGTACCGAAGAGTCGAAATCAAATACACCTTTTTAAATGATGATTAAACCTAGATTAACCTATCAACGAGGGTTCAAAATACACACCTAAGGTTCAAATGATCATCAATCACTTAAAAGTCAAACAAAAGCTCAAAGTTGTACGGGAGGTCATTACCGCATATATTGCACTTAGTTTCGCTGGCAGCAAAACTATAGTTTCACCCAGTAAGAATTTGGATCAGAATGGCCCTGAGTTAAGCGAAAGTACCGGCAACTCCATAGTTTCGCAAAGCGAAACTACCAGCGAATCTATAATTTCGCTGGACACAAAAACTTAAAAATTTTCTATTTCTTTTTAATATTTAATTATTAAGAAATGAAATTAAGGCAAAGACAAAAGGAAATAAAATAAATAAAAATATTAAAAATGCCCCACAAGGCCAAACAAAATTTCACAAAATTTAGGAAAAGTAAAGAAAAATAAAGAAAGGAAAACAAAATGAGATAGAGATACGATAAACTGAAGAGATTTTCTGGGAAATCAGAGTTTGGCGGGATTGATGATATACTTGTCCTTTTAAAACCATGCCTTCTTCTTTTAAACAAGTGAACAACAGCTTCTATTATCATGTTTTTTGGTTCGATTAAAGAAGACTTAAATGACTCAGTCCGACAGACATTTGGCAAAGAAACTCATCCTGTCCTCATGATGTATTGAACAAAATGACAAACTCTGATTGATTATCCCAAAGAAAGCACAACAAGGAATTTTTCAAATGAAGCACAGATCTTATAATTCTCAAATGATGAGAGCTCCAGGTCTATACACATGTATAACAAAGGGGATGATTATTTGCACGACTGTTGAAGGGTATGCACTTACAACGCAACAACATAATGAGGAGAGTTACTTAAAACACTTAACAAATCAAATAGGGAACTGGTTAAATTTAGTGAAAGATGCTAAGAACACAAGTAAGATTGAGACAGAACAAGATGGCAAAAAACACAAGTAATTGGTTTTCAAGAATGTTGTATATTGCTTCTCAAGTTCTATTACAAATGTTAAAAAGCATGAAAGAAAGTTACAAGTACTTGAGATACATATACTACATCCTACAGCGGGCCATACTTTGAAGGCCAGCTGGATACATAAGACTAGACAACACAGAAAATCAAATGTAGAGTGAAAAGGCAGATTTGCCTTTTGACTAGTGACTATGACATGCCATAGTTCACATCCTAATATATTACAAAAAGGATAAAAGTACATAAAGTAGAAACCACAGACTCAAGCCCTCAATGTACAGTTACCAAAAGCATGAACCTTTTCACCAACTCTTGTAAGTTGGTGACTTTACATAGTTGCAGCGGAAAGGTGGTCCAGCTTTATAGTAAAGTACATCATATAAAGGCATGTCTCTAAAAGTCCTCGGAAGAAATCTGTCTTCACTCTTTGGCTTCGAAAGACTTTGTCTTTGAAGCTTCGAAAGACTTCACTTTTGGCTTCAGAAGATGTTGGTCTTGGCTTCGGAAGATTTTACACTTAGAATATTTCTAGTGCATGGTGTAAAACTTCCGAAGCATTTCTACTTATGTCCTTAAGTGCATGCATGCAGATAGACTTTAGATGTTTTGGCTGTATCAGACATATAGGAATCTTTACAATCTCCCCCTAGGCTGATGCTACCAATACATTTGAAGATCTTCAGCTATTGACAGTCCTCATAATGATGATGACCATGCCCTTCTTCATTAGATGGTCAGGATCACTCAGATTCTCATAATATCTTCTCATCTCAAAGAGATCATGCAGAGGTAGGTGGAATAAGTCTTGCCATGTGTAGACATTTTCAACACCTTGATCTCTGATCACATGCCATCTCTATGGATTAGTTGTGAAGGTCCAGGATAAGATGGGTCTCTCAGCTGCATGAGAAGCCATATGAATTGGAGTTGTTGATGGGCTGCCTCTTCATGCACTTCCTCAAGTTGATCTGACTCAGCCTAAGGTGTAGAGGTGGATGATACAGGCTTCTTCTTCTTCTTTGACTTTTGTATGGAAGCCATCATCTTCTTCCTCTTTGAAGACTTTAACTTAGAAGACTGGTCTGCAGCACCTTGTTGATCAGTCTTGTCTTGCTCAGTTGGGTGTTCCTCCATTACATGTTTAGAAGGAGAGGGAGTTTGACCCTGCTGTGGATCAGAAGACGAAGCTTGATGAGGCTCAGCAGGAGGTCCAGGTTGTGTTTTCTCAAATTGTTCAACCTTAACCTCCACTTCAGGTGGAAATTGACTTGAAGGAGAGTGTAAGTCAATTAGCTCTAAACTCTTGATCTTCTGCTTGATTACCCTGATATGCTCATCCATTGTGGATAGAGACATAGGGCCAAGTCTCCTTCTGGAGAATCCATACAGCTTCAAGAAGCTCATCATCCTTTGTCTGTCAGCAAACTTCTTCATACTCTTTTGGATGATAGCTCTTGACTTTGCAGCCTCTTCCTCATCTTTCTCTTTGTTGCCTTTTTTCTTTGAGCACTTGAAGTTCAAGCTGTTTGAGATACTCAAACTCAATGTACTCAAAGGACAAGGGAAGAAGTGCATATGCCTGATAGAGACCCGTGCCATTCAGGTAGTTGATCATGTTTTGCCTACCTGTTTCCTTGTCTACCTGCGGTTCTTGTGTAGTTGCCACAGTCTCTTGCACAAGATTTTCTTGAACTGGAGAGAGCGTATGAACATGCTTGCATAATCTTTTCTGTTACTTCTCCTCATTTAATTGGAGAAGTAGCCTTGCCTCCTCTGCTTCATTCATCTCTCTTGACACTTCCATATCAGCCAGTTCATTTAGTTCCTCTAAGGGGAGAGATATAATCTCATCTATGTCATAGTTTCCTGGTCTACGGGTAAGTAATCCTGACTGCCCAAAACTCATCATTTTGAGTGTTTGGTCTGGGGGCAGCCCTAATTGCAGCTTGCATAAAGCCTGAAGACCCAGAGGAACTTTCTCCCCTTAGCTTCCTCTTCCTCTTTCTCTCCTCCTCCTCAATCTCCTTAGGAGTTAGAATCCTTTTCCCTTTGTCACCCACAGACCTTTGTGACATAGGGTGGAGAGAGCTTTGGCCTTCATTGCTTGGTGTAGCATCCAAGCTCTGGCCAGAGAGAGGTTGTGAGACACCTTCACTAGCAGGTGTTTCACTAAGAGGATGTTTTTCTGAAGTAGTTGGTGGTGTGACAGGGCTCTTAGGCTCTATCACTGGGCCTTCAGCCAAGGTTTTCCCTTTGAAGCTAATCTCAGGATCTACCTCAACTTCCAGTTGACCAATGACATTACATGATTGCCCTTGTCTCCTTCTAAGACTGAACTCTTCAGTAATCTGTCTTAAATCTCGAGTGCTAACCTGTCAGCTTGTCTTGATTGACTTGGGTTGACAAGTGGCATGTTGATCGGGTCAAGACCTTTATAGTAGTTCAAGGTTAGAAAATTGAACACCTTTTGCTGCCCTTGAACTCTTTGAAGAATGAGGGCTCTTCTATTAGCATCATACCTCCACCCAATAATGTAGTTTGAAGTTCCTTGAGGTGGGGATGATATAGCCCTTGGAATGCCTTTGTCAAAGAGACTCCTAATGACAAAGTGTATAATGTCCACATTAATGTTAACTTGAGGAAGTTGCTGAGTGTGCACAATTGCAAGTGAGGATGGTGAGTCCTCAATGTCCATACTCCCTGAAGAACTCCCAGGTTCTTTGACTGTAATGACTTTCTCCCCCTTTTTGGTAGCATCAACCTCTTGTATAGGTGAGCTAGAAGTTAGGTCAATCATATTGACAGGTTCTTGTGTTCCTGGTTGGGCTCTCCTTAAAGGTCTCCTAGCTAGTTTTTCCCTGAGATATGATATCTCAAGTTACTGATCATGACCCTGTTGTGCAGGGTAGTCATGTTGGTCCATGTGATCGAAAAACAGTACAATTGAAGTGATGAATTGATCAATATCTAACATCCATGCTAAACAACAACAATTGAGAAGATATAAGAGAATTCTAACACATATTTGATAACCAAATGAACAATAACAATCAATAACATGAAGCACAATAGTATTTCTGTGTAAAAACTGCTTAGAATTGGTAACTTGCAACAATGATCAACGATTAGGGTTTTGCAAGCTTACCTTACAATGAGAATTGACAAAAGTATATATAGCAGTTATAGTTTCGCTGATGAAAGTTTCGCTACCAGCGAAATTGTCATGCCGAAAACTATAGGTTCGCCCGGAAGAACACAAGTTCGCCGGGTAAACTAGAACAACAAACTGTGAGCGAATGTATAGATTCGCTCACAGTTTCGCTGGACTGCCAAAACTACACATTACTAAGAAAATACAAAGGAAACTAACAAAAAGTCCTATTACAATGTAAAGTAAACAACTATACTAAAGTGAGTCCAACCTAAACATGACCTTCAATACTCCCCCTAGGTTGGATCTCACTATCTTCACTCGTCTTGATTTGACTTGTCAGCTCCAGTTTCCTCTGCTGCTGTTGATCTATCTTCATCACCTCCTGCAGCAAACATCCTCAGAAGCTTCAGCCACTGATCCTCCAAGGTTCTTTCCTGCATCACTAGCTTCTTCAGATGACCACTAGCCTTTGCAAACTGCCTAGTCAAATCTTGAACATCCATAGCAAAATCATCCTGAGCTCTCACCCTTTCAGCTAGCTTCTTAACCTCCGACCTTACTCCCCTTATCTTGTTTGCAACATTCATAAACAAACTAGCTTCTTTTCTAGGTTTCCTCTCCAGCCCCAGCTTTAATGTGATTTTCACATAGTACAAAAGGTCTCATCACAAAAGCTAAACAACTCCATCGGATCAAACACTCTGAACTCTTTTCCATGTTTAGCTCTAATCACCGCCTCTCCAGTATTGTTGTCATAAAACCACTCTCAAAGTCCTGTAGTTGTTGGGGAAGAGGATCAGCCAATCTTACCCGATTTACAGTCTTTGGAGGTTTAACTCTTAGTACAATCCTTCCTTTCCTGTCTCCCAATCTTTATCATTCTTTGATCTCTTTCATTCAGCTTTCATATATCCAAAAGATTCAAAATTATTATTAAGTCCATTTTTTATTTCCTTCTCAAGAAATGATGCTCTTTCACTTAAGTGAGCATTGATCAAAGGTAGAGTTGCTAAACGTCTCAAATCCCATTTGGGCAAGGTCTTAAAAGCTCTCCTTTGCATATAACTGATATTTCCTCCTCGTCTCTTGATCATTGAACATCTTTAAACTGGGATTGTAGCACCAGCTTATGATTTTCTTATCGGCGTCCTTCCTGCTTAATCCCTCCAGATTTTGAAACAAAGGAGTAATTTCCTCCACCCCTTCTCTTTGACCAACCAATCATTCTTATACATTTCAAAAACATCAGCATCATCTTCTCCCTTCTTAATAACTCTGAAGTTCAAGCTCCAACTACTGACAGCACTGAAAAGAAGAAAAATGTCAGTAGAAAGAGTTTGAAACTACTAAAGAGGAAGCCAAGAAAGCAAATAGTGCTCCAAACTGAAGAGCAAGTCTTCTAGTTTCATCCTCTTTAGTTGATGATCAACACAAAGATGAAAAGAAAACCATGTGAAGTATGTGGTTTGTTTAATCATCTCACTGATGATTGTTGGTACAAAAGAGGATCCAAACTCAAACATAAATGAAGATGAAATAAAAGAGAAAATGGTTTAAAAATGAAAAATGAGTTTAAAGCCACATTTGTACCAGCAACATCAAATCTGTAATCCTTAAGTCCAAAAAGAAATCCAAAAAGGAAGGGGGTTAATTAACAGGTAACAGCTGAGTTGCTCAAAGAAGAAGGTGCAACATAAGAACTTATCAATCTCCAGTGCTAATGTGTCTGAAGAGCTGAAGCTTTATCACAAAATCAGACACAGCTGGTTATGATGGTTTCAACATCTATTGGGAAGAGTCAACCAATTAGATGTTCCTATGTTGAATCCACAGAAAAGGAGGTCCAAGCCAAAGGATTCCTCTTTTCCACCATCTTCTTCTCAAGCTGTTATTTCTAGCAAATGTTAGTCCACCATCTGTTGATGTGAATAGGCCCAAACCAAAAGGGTTTGGGTCTCAAAATCTAACTAATTTGCTTTGTTCTGCAGGGTTCTTCAACATGCCACAGAGGCATCTGGTATGTAGACAGTGGAGGATCCATGCATATGACGGGAAACAGATCACTTCTTAATGACTACTCTCAAGGAAGGAAGGGATTTGTATCTTTTGGCAATGATGCAAAGGGTTACATCATCGGCAAAGGCTTTGTTTCCAATGGGGAAATAAAGTTTGATGATGTTAACCATGTGAAAATCTCAAGTACAACCTCTTGAGTGTCAGTCAAATGTGTGACAAAGGCCATGTTGCTCTTTTCACAAGTCAGAACTGCCGGATTCTGTCATCCAAAGTTCTGAGTTTGATTGACAAGGTGTTGGATAAACACACTCTCCTTAAGGCCAACAGGACAGGAAGAGTGTATGCCTTAGATCTTTCTAAGAAAATAGATCTCAAAGGCCATCCTTGCCTATTTTCCAAGGCTTCCCCTCAAGAATCTACACTATGGCATAGAAGGCTGGGTCATGTTAATCTCAAAAACATAAATCAGCTGATTAACCATGGTTTAGTAAGGGGATTGCCTATGAAGGAGTTCAAATGTGAAGATGACTGCACTGCTTGTCTAAAAGGAAAACAGCACAAAGTTTCATTTCCTTCCATAGAAGAACCTAAGTCCACAGCCTGCTTACAACTTCTTCACATGGATCTTTTGGTCCTGTGAGAGTGATGAGTATGGCTAAGAAGAAATACTGTCTAGTAATTGTGGATGATTACTCCAGATTTGTATGGACTTTCTTCTTGCATTCAAAGGATGAAGCACCTCAGAAGATTATCAACTTTGTGTTGTATGTTGAGAAGCAGTATTCCCTCTCAGTCAAGTGTATTAGAAGTGATAATGGAACTGAATTTAGAAACAATACACTTGATGAGTTCTACCTCTCAAAGGGAATCAAGAGGCATTTTAGCATTCCAAGAACTCCTGAACAAAATGGAGTAGTGGAGAGAAAGAACAGGACCCTTATTGAAGCTGCAAGGTCCATGTTGGCTGACTCTGGATTGCCAATGACTTTTTGGGCTGAAGCTATCAATACTGCTTGTTATGTACAAAATAGAGCTCTAGTGAATAAGAGGTTGATGAAAACTCCATATGAAGTTCTTCATCATTTGGCCCCTCTAATTTCATTCTTTAGAGCTTTTGGATGTCCTTGTTTCATTCTCAACACAAGGGATCAACTCCAGAAATTTGATTCTAAGGTGGATGCAGGATATTTTGTTGGTTATTCATCAACTTGCAAAGCATACAGAGTCTTCAACTGTAGAACAAAGATGGTTGAAGAGACTCTACATGTTAAGTTTAATGAATCTCCAAAGGACAAGATTCCACAAAATCCTGTGGAGATATTTGATTTGGACATACTACAATATGCTCCTCATCAAACTCCTGCTGTTGCTCATGTCAACAGTTCTCCACCTGGTGGTACTGCTGGTGCTGATGATGATGATAGCAGTACTCACCTCTTCAGATTTACTGATCAACTGCCTGATTCAGCTAGACCTGATGTTCCTGCAGCTCCAGCAGCACAATCCACAACAAATGCTGATGAGATTTCTACAACTTCAACTTCCTTTGAACTACCATCAACTGATTGGTTTCAAGGAAATTCTTCACCATCACCATTGTTGCTGCTGAGCCTGCTACAAACACTTGCACTGATCTCATTGTGTATCAAGATCTGAAGAATCACCCTATGTCTCAAATCATTGGTGATATCACTGCTGGAGTATCAACAAGAAGTCAATTGTCAAATTTCTGCTTCTATGCTCTCTTCATTAGTCAGCAAGAGCCAAAAATTATCACATTGCATTAAAAGACAATGGATGGGTTGATGCCATGCAGCTTGAGCTTCTTCAGTTCAAGAAACAACAAGTGTGGGACTTGTTCCTCTACCTCCAGGTAAGT
The DNA here is from genome assembly GCA_025215565.1 of Flaveria ramosissima. Lineage (NCBI taxonomy): Eukaryota > Viridiplantae > Streptophyta > Magnoliopsida > Asterales > Asteraceae > Flaveria > Flaveria ramosissima. The sequence continues at coordinate 31,682,514 of CM046033.1, forward strand.
GTGCAATAGGCACTAAATGGGTGTTTAGGAATAAGACTGATGAAAATGGGCTTATTGTTAAGAACAAGGCCAGACTGGTGGTTCAGGGGTTTGCACAAGAAGAAGGTATTGATTATGATGAAACCTTTGCTCCTGTAGCCAGACTGGAAGCAATTCGATTGTTTTTAGCTTATGCTGCTTATCAAAATCTTAAAGTTTTTCAAATGGATGTCAAAAGTGCTTTTCTGTATGGGAAAATTAAAGAAGAGGTTTATGTATGTCAACCACCAGGTTTTGAGGACAACAAACATCCTAATTGGGTGTATAAGCTTGATAAGGCTCTTTATGGGTTTGAAACAAGCTCCTAGGGCCTGGTATGAGACATTATCAAACTTTCTTCTTGAAAATAATTTTACTAGAGGCACCATAGATAAAACTTTGTTCATTAAGAAAGCAGGGCAGCATAATCTACTTGTTCAAATTTATGTAGATGATATTATTTTTGCATCCTCTGATCCACAGTTGTGTGATGACTTTACAAAGCTGATGCAACAAAAGTTTGAAATGAGTGCAATGGGGGAATTACAATTCTTTCTGGGTTTGCAAATCAAACAAAAGGCTGATGGAATTTTCATTCATCAGTCCAAATATACAAAAAATCTTTTGGAAAAATTTGATTTGCAAAATTGTAAACCTGTTCTACTCCCATGTGCAACACCACACAACTGGATACAGATCAGAAAGGTAAAGTGGTTGATGAAACACTTTACAGATGTATGATTGGGTCCTTGATGTACCTAACAGCTTCTAGACCAGATATTATGTTTGCTACATGTGTTTGTGCTAGATTTCAGGCTGCACCTAAGGAGTCTCATTTGATTGCAGTCAAGAGGATCTTTAGATATTTGCAAGGCACTCCATCTCTAGGTTTATGGTATTCTACTAGACATTCTGGTAAATTAGTTGCTTTTTCTGACAGTGACTATGCAGGGTGTAAATTGACCAGGAAATCAACTTCTGGTGGATGCCAATTCCTAGGCAACTGTTTGATTTCTTGGCAGAGTAAGAAACAAACTTCAGTTGCTACATCAACTGCTGAAGCCGAGTACATTGCTGCTGCAAGTTGTACATCTCAGGTATTATGGCTTCAAAACCAATTATTGGATTATGGCATAACTGAGACTAAGACTCCATTGTTAATGGACAGTTCTTCAGCTCTTTGTATTGTCAAGAATCCTGTCCAGCACTCTAGGACTAAACATATTGAAATCAGACATCACTTTATTAGAGATTGTTTTGAAAAAGGTCTGATTGATCCAAAATTTGTTCCTAGTGCTGATGAGCTTGCAGACATTTTTACTAAGCCTTTGGATAGTTCAACTTTCCACAACCTGGTGTTAAGGCTTGGTATGCTGCAGCTAGAATAAGTGACAACTACCGATAATCTCAGTAATAAATACTGATGATCATTGGTAACCATGTCATATATAAGTACTTCTTGTTAAAACAGCTGATGTAGTTATAACAGCTGATGAAATCACAACAGCTGATGTAACTACAACTGCTGATGTCAGAAATGCAGATAAGTACTGATGACCAATGAAACAAACTCGGATTTGTGGAGGTCAGACTGAAACAGCTGAAAAGCTAAGAATTGACGACAACAGCTGATGAGCAATTTCTCTTCAGTTGTTTTTACAACTGCTGTTTCTAAACAACTGAAGCCACAGCTATGTCTTCAGTAGTTTACAACTACTGAAGACTACCGCTAAGTCTTCAGCTGTTACATCAACTGATGACAAAACCACTGTCTTCAGTAGTTACATAACTACTGATGACAAACACCATGTCCTCAGTTGTTTCACCACCTGAAGTCGAATTGTCCTCAGTAGTTTTATAACTACTGAAGACTAAATCAAAGACTTCAGCTGTTTCAATGTCTGACGGTTAAAACCAAGTCTTCAGTTGTTTTATAACAACTGATGATCACACCAATACGGTCAGTCATTTCAACCTCTAAAAGTTAATGCCACGTCATCAGTTTCACCAAATGATGACTCACCAAAACCTTCAGTCGGTTCATAACCCTACCCTATAAATCCCTTATCTCACCAGAGTTTTTCTCACCTTACTCTCAAACCTAACGTTCAAAAACTCTGTACCCTCTCTTCATCCATGGCGACCATGCAACTAAAACCTCGACACAACTGTGTCGCTCACCTTACTAAATCACCATTCTGGACCAAGTTTCACAACGCCATTGATTTAATGGTCCAGTCACCTTACCAAACAGCCTTTCTGATAAACCCACCATATATGCCGAATCCCTTAGCCAATTCTGGACAAACGTCACTCTTGTCTCTGAGGAGAATGACACAGAGTCACTTCATTCGTTTGTCCATAGCCAAAAGGTGGTCATCAATCCAGAGATTCTTCGCCAAACCCTCAATCTGGATGATGCCACTTCCCGACTAGCTATCCAAAGGGCACCACTGATCTATCATTTGCCCACCATGGATACGAAGGCAACCTGAGTGCCTCTACCATATTGAAGAAACATTTCCAGGATGCTGAACGGCTTATCTTTCATATGGTAAATGTCTGCCTGGCTCCAAAGACTTCATCATGGGATCAAATGTCCACAAGGTGGCAACAGGTATTGTACTCTATCCTTGAGCAACAACCTTTAAATTTTTCTGAAATATTATTCTTAGAGCTCAAGGATATGGCCCAAAAACAACTTTCTAACCGTTGGATATTATATCCTCGGTTTATAATGGCCATAATTGAAAACCAGCTTCAAGCTGAGGGACTTGTTGGCCTGGGAGTCCCTGCTATGGCTGTATTGCCTGAAGTATACTCCCGGCACAACTCTGACCAATCACTCAAAATGGCTGCCAAGCTGCGCAAACCCACGCAGCTGGAACCCACAGCCACCACCACAAAATCCAAAGTCCCCACCAAACCAAAAACAAAACGAACCAAAACAGCTATTCAGGAAGATGAGTCCCCTGAAGATGCTCCTGTACCACCAAGACAGGATATACTTACTGGTGTAAACCCCCCAGTAGTATCAGAGACTCACCCAGCCACAGCCGCTCAGGATTCCTCTCAAAAGGAACCTGAAGCAACCAATGAAGGGGTACCCACAAATCTGGAATCTTCCTCATTTGAGGAGATTGCCATTGAAACTCACCATTCTCCCCAGGTGCATAATACCCTATCTCCAAATGAAAATGCCCCCCAAAGTCCAACACTTATAATTGCAAATGTGCTGACTCAGCTGCATGCCTCTCCTCCTCCCAGACAACCACCTAAAGGGAAAACCACAGATATTGAGGAAGAGGATCAACATGCTTCTGACAACCCACGGCACAGGGGTTTAACATGTTCAGTCTCCTTGTGTAGATACGGAGGACAAGAATATCTGGTGAGGCTGCCACCTCTTCTGCATCAGCACATGATCAGACTGAGGCTGGTAACATGGCTAAGACCTCATCAGAGGCAACAGCTGATGAAGGACATCGTCCTGAGGCTGGAAGTCCCCAGTTCCAAGAAAAAGGGGCACATGCTACATCTGGTCTACACCCAGAGCATGTACATCTTGCTACTAGCAAGAGGTCAGGTGATTCAGCATCTGCTGAAGATGACCTGGGCTTCTTTTATGATGTTTTAGCCCAGAACACAATTCTTGAGGAAGAAGTCAGTAGACTACAAAGACTACTTGACCAATTCTCTAAAGAAGCAAGTCCATCTGATACCACAATACACCCACAGATGGCACCTTCACCTGAAGGTCTCCTAAACACTCAGCCACTACAAACATTCAATCCACCAGCCTCTACTTCTGGCACTGTTTCTCAGGGACAGAACCCCTCTGAGCAAACAGCTGCTATATTCCACAAATCCCTACCTCTCATCACCCCAATGATCACCGATATTATGATCAAAACCTTGGATGACAAACTTCCCTCAATCCTACAGCCACTGGTGGAGGAGATTATGAGCACAAGGCTTTCTACTACTCAAACCCTTGCAACCAATGCAACCAAAAAGGGGGAGAGTCAGTCAGTGAAAGACAAAGGGAAGCGCATATTGATAGAGAGAGAACAGGAGGAAGAAGAGGTTGTTGAGAAAGAGACTGAGAAGGAGGAAGAGTGTGTGAAGGGAGCTGAAACTGATCAAGTGAGTGAAAGTCACAAAGACTTTCACATCACATATAAGAAGAGGAAGATTGAAAGAAAAGAAAAAGAACTCCAACTTGATGAGATGTCAAAATGGCGGATGCTACACATAGTAAATCTATGGACTCCATTATTGACCAACTATACAGACAAGGGTTCGATACTGCACAGCTTGACTCAGAGATTAGAAGACTTGAAGTTGAAGAAATTAACTCAAGATGGGCAAGCTATGATGTGCTAGAAAGAGAAAGACTGGAGATCATGATCAGATTTATTGCTAAGTATCTTGGACGATCATTGATAGAGATTAAGTCATGGACCATGGACAGTATCTTGGCTATAACCACCAAGATCTGTACGTCTGAAGCATATACAAAGGGATTAGTGATTGAAGCTTTAAATGAAGCAGGTGCTTGAAAAAGAAACGAACTAGCAAAATACTCCAAAGCCTCACTCATTACAAGAATGCTAGAACAACCTGCAAAACCTACCACTTCAAAATCACCACTACCACAACCCATTAAACCAACTCCTTTACCCTCAAAACCAACAGCCGATGATGCATCCAAGAAGAAGAAGAGAAGGATGTTGAGGCTAGAAGAAGAAGAAGAAGAAGAGGATGATGAGGAGGAAGATAGGCTGCCTCTTTCTGCAGTCCTAACTTTGCCTAAAGCCAAATTTATGCCCATCACTCCCACCTCACAGATGGAAACTGTGAGAGTAAAGATCGAAGAAGAGCAACTGCAAAGGCTTCATGATGAGGAGATGCTAAAGAGTATAGATAAAACTTATGATGCCTCTTCATCAATAATAAGTATGAAGAAAGAAGCTCTGAGACTGTACACCCTCGCCAACACATTTCAATAAAAAGGAAAAGGTGAGGATGTGGCCTGATCCTAGGGGGCTCACAGAATTGTGAAGAAGGACATTCCTGCACGATACAAGGGCCAGATAAAAAGGATCGTAGATGAAGAGATCACAGTGGTCCTTGTAGTATCACCCTGGGAGATTGTAGAAGACTTCAAGAAAGCTTATGAGACTAAACAGCCTCCCCAAAAGATGTTAGAAAACAGAGTGATCAAGAAGGGGTTAGTCTACAAGAAGCTTGAAACTTCAAACAAAATGAGCTCAGTCTGTTACTTGAAGGTAATCATCCAGATGAGTTTGCCTACAGACAGATCACAACAGTTGAGCTCAAAAATGGCAAACAAGCCAAATACATCTCAGAGCTGTATGGGCGTGAAGGATTATTCGATGGTGAACCAGAGAATCTTACTATGGAAGAACAAATCATGTTTCTCAGAGCATACCAAGAGAATCCTACAGGCTTATACATGGGAAGTGAGTTTCATGGATGGGGGAACAGCTCAGTGTCCAATTCCCCAATACAGAGCTCCCATCCATACTTTGCCAACCAAATCATCAGAGACTTACTTCCAGGCCGGTGCTTATATGGGTCATCTTCTCAACTGATCAAGAAGGAAAAAGACCATCCATTTTGCCAACAATAAGTGGGACCTCAATAAAGTTAAAGGTTTTGGCTGCATTGGTTGGGGAGTTTGTTGGACCAAAAGAACCAATGAGCCGGATCAGAAAAACCTTTGTCCCACAGACGTCACAACAACTACTGAAGTCCACACCAGCTGAAGACAACAACTGATTACAAAGTCTGAAGACACAAGTGCTGAAGACAAAGTCTGAAGACAAGTGCTGAAGACAAAGTCTGAAGACAAGTGCTGAAGACAAAGTCTGAAGACAAGTGCTGAAGACAAAGTCTGAAGACAAGTGCTGAAGACAAAGTATCAGGCGTTGTCACAACAGCTGAAGAGGACTTCTTCAGTAGTTGTGACGGTTTGCTTTCAGTAGTTTTATATTTTCTCTTTTCAGTAGTTTTGTAAAACGACTGAAGAGTTTGTTCTTCAGTCGTTGTAGTATCAGTAGTTTCTTTTCAGTTGTTTCATGTTTTATACTTGGTACTCTGACATGTTCTCAGTAGTTGTGAACATTTCAGTAGTTTATTAAGTATAAGTTATTTTTGTACTAGATTTGCTAGTAATCACCATCCCGTGATTACAGCAGTGATTGCACTCTATATAAGGAGTGCCAACCTTATTGTAACAGTGAATGATTTAGCAATAATATTGAGCATTATTGAAACATTCCAAATCACAGAAAAATACTCTCTTGCATTTGTTTACAAATAACATTCTCTTGCTATAATTTGACTAATTCTTCTCTTCATTCCGCTGCATTACAGTCTAATACTTCAAACTTGTGATCGTTGATCCTGTCAAAAGAAATGATCAGTTTAGGTTTGGGACCCAAGCCTTAACTGGCTTGGGTGACCCGGAGGAATCACACATCATAAACTCAACCCACTATCCATTTGAGGGTGAGGGCATATCATTCTTCTTATTGTTCTCATTATCAGACAATGGACTTGACTTTTCTTTGCACAAGCCAGTTTTGTGTAAGGCCTGTTTGTGATAAACAGACGACTGGCTTACAGTTTGAACTTTAGGTTTATTAATTCTCTTTGGGGGAGTAATAGAACTCTTTTTGAAGAACTTGGTTTTGTTTCATAAAGTTTAATTTTCTGTCTGGGAGTCTGATAGTAAGGACGGTTAGAAGCGATATGTCCTCTCTTTCCACAACTGTAGCAAGATCTCCCTTCTACATGTTGAGGAAACTGTTTCTATAGAGTTGAGTGTGAAACAGGTGTGACTTGAGTCTGATTGGGTTTAGACACTCCTTGTTTAGATGTTTTTGTTTCTTTAACAAAATTCATTGTTTGAACCTTTTTAATATCCTTAGCCTTTTGTTTATTTGGACTTTGACGTGAAGCACGTGGTTGGTTAACTGGTTTGGTCATTTTAGGTTCAGAAATAGACATGTTTTGAACTGACTTTACATTAACCTTTTCAAATTGTTCATCCAAGTTTACAATAGGCATCTTACCTTTAGATTTCAAAGTAGCCTCCTTCTGTTTAGTGACAGAATTTACCGGTTTACCCGTGGTATCCGGATCACTAACCAGAGGAGTAGACACCACATGATCCTTAATTGGGTTGTTATTTACAGGTTTAAATTTTGTATTTAACAGGATCTCATGTGGTGGTGGAACTACTTTGTAACCCAACCGTTCCCCATTGTTTCGTTCTTTCACTAAGTTTTGAACTATATGAGAGGAATTTGTCCATCTGTGCAGTTTTTGTTTAATGAGTTGACTTCGACTTCTAAAACTGCTTTTTTGTTTCTTTGTTTCTTCCAAAGAGTTTAAATAAAACTTTATATCATTTGCTTGATTTAAAGCAACAACCTCGGTCTCCCTTAATTGTTTATTTAAAAGTTCTATTTTCTCTTTGTAACTGCACTCATTTTGTTTTAAAATCTGATTAGCTTCTGTGCATAGTTGTAAATCATTTACTAAGCTATCATTGTGGTATAATAACCTAGCAAACTTAATATCAATGATTTCTCTAAATTTGTTACAATCATTACACGTATGTTTTTTTCAAAAGGTTGATCTTTTGTACTTACCTGTGAAGATTCAGATCAATCATCCATCAATCCAGAATTAGATGCTTCGGATGCTGGAGATTCTAAACATGTCATTCTGAGTTCCTCTTCAATCAGGTGATTTACCACATTCACAGCTTCTTCTAAATCTGACAAAACTTGCCCAGCTGCAATATCACCTTCACTGGCAGACCCATCATCCAATGCTTTGACACAAGCAATGTTTGATTATCCAGGAGAGACAAAACGAAAAGACCAGTCTTGAACTTCATCATCTTGAGCAGTTAGTGCATTAGTCTCTTTATTTGAAGAACTAGTTCCAACCATGTCTTTTTCTTTTGGTTGATGGTGGAGAATGGATTTTCGTTACCTGTTTTCTTAGGCTTTACACATTCACGTTTGAAATGCCCCTTTTCACCATAATTAAAACAGGTGACCTTGGTTTTGTCGAAACCAAAGGTAGTATCTTTTGTGGCTACCAAGTTCTGTCCAGTCTTTTCCAGAAACTTTTTAGCTCTCCTGACAGCACTTGCCAAAGCCCACATAATATCCATTCTTTCTAGTTCATTTTCATCCACCTGCTCGTAGTCTTCATCTGCTATATGACAATTTCCAATCTTCCCTGCAACTAGACCATCATAGGAGTGAACAACCGCTGCTAGAAGGTCCATGTGCTCCTTTGCAACCTCCACAGTAATATTACCGAGATTCTCGGTCTTCAACTTAGTAACATTGGCTTCAGGTACTATATATTGGGTGCAAGACGACCCTAACGTTTCTGATCCTGAAGCAGTGGATTGGGAAGGAGCTGCTGAACTAGACACAAAGGCAGTTTGAAGAGGTGCTCTTGAACGGTTTGGATTGGGAGTTGAGTTATTAAGTGAAGGATTCTGGTCGTAGGATCCTTTCTGTGAATTGTACATCATTCTAAGTTCCTCCTCTCTCAACTTCAATATGAAGTCATTTATATCCAACCTTGACAGAATATTGTTTTGTGTCAGATTAGACATAAACGAGTCTCATTTCTCTGGCAAACCATCTGCAAAACTTGACAACTTATCTTCCATAGACGTTATAACCCCATGAGTGTGCAGTTCACTCATCAGATGGTAGAACCTATCAATAACATCATCCAAGCTTTCTTTTCCCATTGAAGAGAAGTTGTCAAACTCCTTCTTCAGAGCCTTTGCCTTCAAAGCTTTCAACGATGCATTCCCATCATACCTTTTCTCCAACGCTTCCCATAACTTTTTTGCCTGTTTGTTCTTAGAAAACTGATGAAATATAACTTTTGGTATCGACTGAGTCAACAGGGCATACACACCTTCTTTTCAGCATTGTACTTCACTTTCTGGCCGTCATTCATACCTCCCAAAGTTAATTTAACACCATCAGCACCAATTGGCATACTATAACCTGTCTCAATAGATTCCCAAAGGTTGAGATCAACTCCATTTAGATAGATCTCGAACAGCTGTTTCCATTGTGGATAGTCATCCAACGTTATAAGCTTAGGCGGTTTCTTGTGATTTCCAACCTCATTCTCCAGAAGCAGAAGGTTCTGGATGCGTGAGTCTTTCCCGGCAGTAAATGCTGAAAACTAAATCTTCCATTTTGTTAAACTTTGAACTTTAGAACTTAATCATTTAAATTTTTGAAGTCCCAAATAATTTGCTCCCCGTGTACTATCATTTTCCAAATACGTTGAATCAGTATCACAGATTTGATTTCTATCCTTTTAGCTAAGCTGTCCTTCTCCCCCTTTTTTTTGTTAAGTAATTAAATAAAACAACTAATTTCATACTGCTCTAACCTATACTCTAATACCACTTGTCAGGACCATGTACGTACGGAGTACTAACTGATAATGCGCGTGTATACCTAACCAAATAGTGCGGAATCCTATTTGATTGGCGATCAAATCAGTGGGAACGCAGTTTTGATCAATCTAACGATTAAAAAAACGTTAACAACGATTAGAACAAGATCAACTGCGAACTATGAAGTTGGAACAGGCTCTCTGGAGTCTCTGGACGGCTAGGGTACGAATGTGTGTCGAAATTCTTGAAGTGTTACGTTTTTCCACGAATTAAGTGGTATTTATAGGTTAGGGTTTTCAATCGTACGACTGAACCATTAGCATGGTTCTGTCGTGCGACTGAATCATGCGATTGATTCATAAGCACGACTGAAGGTTCAGTCGTGTGACTGAGTCAATCTTATGTCTCAATCCTGCGACTGATCCAGTCTCCTGGTTCAGTCGTGCGACTGGTCCATTAGCATGAAGTATTCATGCGTATGTTCCATTAGCATGGTCCATTCGCATGAAGACTTCATACGATTAAGTTTGAACACGTTTCTCAATCATTATTGACTAAGAACTATGCACAATAACCTCAAACCTATATAGTTAGTTCAATATACTTCATTACACAATAAACAATGAAACATTAAACATTACAATCATCAATCACATATTGTATTTCATTCAATTCATCCATTACATATATGTAAGACATGACAGACATTTACATTAAGCTCCTAAACAAGGTACATATGTAAAATAATTTTTTTTTCATTTGTTTTGAAATCTATTTTAGATTTCAATTTCCTTTCTTTATTTGACATCTTTGAACAATCATTTGAAACCCTCAAAACATCCGACTTTTCGTTAATCAATGATGATAAAATTACATGGATAAATTTCATTACAATTTATATTTTTCTTAAAATCTATTTCATCATCACTATCCCAATTTTCAACCAACCCGTCCATCTTCACACTTTTAACTTTGATGGTGAACTTCTATGATTTTAATGTCAGTTTCTTTTTTCATGCCGATGTGCTGCTTCTAATTTTGTTTATCTATTTGCAGTTTGTTAAATCGATAGGTTACTACTTTTTACTCACACTTGTAGAAATGCTCATGATTTGCACTTTGATTTCTTGTTCTTTCTAAACCATGTTCATAGACACAAAAAACATACTAGTATACAGTTTTTTAGACGATGAAGATTCACTTGTTAATTTGTGCATAAACATGAAAATGGGAATTTAAGTTTTATGTCGCATAGTTACTTTATTTTGACACATAATGAAAATTAAAGTTTTAAGTGGCATAGTTACTTCATTTTGATACATAATAGAAATTTATTTTCATTTTCTATCATGAGTACGTATTTTTACAGGTGCCCCAAATTTGTTATACTTGTTAGCTTTACGAACGGCACTTGTGTTATTTTACCATGATATTTTATAAAATAATTAAACACTAATATCGAAGTGTGTACTCGAAAAGAATATTGCAATTTCTCAAAACACTTCGTATGTTTTTCTTTTGCACAATTTACTTTAAATGATTCTGCTAAGATACATTAGTACATATGATTTTTCATTACTTAGTTTAACTATATTTATATGTTGTCGTGTGATTTATGTGCTTGTATATGTATGTATAGTTTGAATATAAAGATCCATAAACTAAATTATAAAATATTGATTTCAAGTTTATTTATGTGTATACGTTTATGTTTAATTAGGAACATCGGGTTTAGAATATATGCATTGAAACTTATCTCATATTTAGAATATTATTTGTCCTAAGGACGTTTATAAAATTTAACGTGTTGACCATCAAGAAAAAATTGACATCATTTCTCTTTTAACTTTTTCAAGTTCACAGTTTATCCGCATATTTGAGAAGTTAATGGAAATGTTCTCAGTTTTTTCTGGAATAACAAGACGTTAAACGTCGCTTTCTTTAATGTAACTTGATCAAGTTAGACTAATTTAATTGAATTATAATACTAATTAATTTAATTATAGTTTGCAAACAATATTATTATACTACTCCTTATTTAGCAAGGTCAGTAGAGTGTCTCATCGGCCTTGCCATGTGTCAAATTTTCATTAGCTGTTTCAAAAATATTTTTTATTATTATTTTTTCTTTGTCGCATTGAGTGTAAATATATATGTGCTCGATTCTGCATAAAACATAGTTGTGCGTTTGGCGCATCGGTTAAAGGAAAGTTTTTGTTTTGACAAGTTGTGGGTTAGAATCCCGCAACATAAATCTTTTTTACTTTATGACCTTTTACTTTTAAATACTTTGTAATTTGTCACTTCCACTTCCTCAAGTTTATAAGGTTTCGATTTACCGCTGTATAAGTTCACCTAAAAAACTAATGTCTTACATTCGTATTTTTGTGTGCATATCGTTATAATTTTGAGGCCTTCGTTTGGACGTAATCGGAAACGAACATTCATATTTTTTTATATGTATCAGTATAAAGTCGAGTTAGTCTACGTATAGACATAATTGGAAATGGCTCGAGTATTAACGTAAAGTTAGTTAAAAAACAAGTAGGATCCATTATAGTTTATGCTTTACCACGACGCATATGATACCACAGCAACGCGTGCAGGTAACAACACTACTTACTACTCAAATTCCATGTAACTTCTATTTGTTTTAATAATTTATGAATATTTTTTTAAATAAACAACAGTTTTTAATAATTATCAAACATGATATTAACTAACATATAGAGTTAAATTTAATTTTGATCCCTGAGGTTCGACAATAATAAGCATTTTTATACAAAATATTATAAACATCAATTTAACTTCAAAAGTTTCTTAACTTGTTGATTTCAGGTCAAAAGTTTTATTATTTGTTTAAACTTAGATCCAAACTTGTGAAGGTTTTGGATTGAAATCGATACAATTTACATGAAACTTTTGTAAGTAAATTGATATTGATAATCATGTGCAGGAAAATAGTTATTTTAATTAAAATTCAGGGAGAAAAATAGAAATTAACTATAATTTATATTTGTTTTATTCTAATCTCTCTTTTTATTCTAATACATCATGTGTTTTATATAAACTATTGCATCTAACAAAATTAATTAATAAATAGAACTTACAAAAGTTATTGATGAATTTAGTTTTAAATTCAAAGAATTAGCAAATAAGGTCACTTTTCACCGGGTTAAAATTGCATATAAAAAACGTACGAAGTAACGAACTTAATTAATTAAAAAATCAAATATCCTAAATGCAAAACTATTTAAATTGAGCACCTTTTTTTATATTTATGAACTTAATTGTTTTTACATCGTGTATTACTTTTTACGAAGGATATATATACTTAACATTGAGGTGAAGGTGTTGTAACAATAATAGAGAAAATTACAAAAATAGTTTATGTGGTTTGATCATATTGTAAGTCTGGTCACCAGATTTTAAAAATTACAAATTTAATCCAAACATTTGAAACTTGTTGCAAATTTAGTCCCCACCATTAGTGTCCGTTAGTTTTTTAACGATCTGTAAAATAAATATGCAATATGATTAAACCATAGAGACTAATTGTGCAATGTGCACAAAAACTAAAAAAATTGAAAATAAAATAAAATTTAAAAGAAACTAAAATCAAACATAAGAAATTCAAATACACATCAATAAGAAATTTCAATAATTTTTTTAAAAATAAAATAAAGGTTATGTAAAAAGAGAAAGCGAGAAGTATTGAAAAATAAGTATGTGATTAAAGTAAAAGATTAAAAAAACCAAAGAAAAACTAAAAATACAATCAAATAAAAATTTATAAAAATCAAAATAAGATTGAAAAAATCATATTAAAGTTAAAAAACGGTTCGATTTCGTTTTCCGTTTTTTGGATTTATACTTTCACAAGGTTTTTGTATTTTTCGATTTAAACATGACATATGGACTTTATCAAAATAATTATAATTAAAAAAAATTTAAGCATACTTCTCATTTTCTTCTTTTCTATATTTATATACATTTTATTGTTACTTTTATTTACTTTTTACATTTGGTTTAATTTTTTAACCTCTATTCTATTTTTAATTATCATTGAATTTCTTTATTAAACGTTTATTTGAATCTTTTAAATTTTAATTTTTATTTTTTATATGATTTTTTTTAGTTTTTTGAGAAAATTGCGCAATTTGTCCCTATGGTAGGACCATATTGCATATTTAGTCCCCAGATTGTTAAAAAGTAACAGACACTAACGGTGACAACTAAATTTGCAACAAACTTTCAAATGTTTGGACTAAATTTGTAATTTTTAAAATTTAAAAACCAAACTTGTAATATAATCAAACCATAGGGATAATTTTAGTATTTCTAACAATAATAATAACAATTTTATTCGCAGCCCTGACATTACGTCATTACAACGATTGGGTTTTCAATAAAATTTATATTAAGTTACATAAAGCAAGTATATTAAGAACTTTGTCCACCACTAAATTTGAAAAGAAATTAAATATGTTGGATCAATCGAAAACCATAAAATAAATAACAACACTTAATACAGCTTACAATATCAAAAATAACCTTATTGTATATACAACTTTTTTCTGAAAAAGAAATATTATAGTGCAAAACCATGAAAAAAAAGTTAAACACAATTGCGTACATAGTTTTTTTTTCTAAATAATAAAAAAAGCTAGTGAACAAAAATTATTCGAGAAAAATTAATTCAGTAGGAAATTAAATACACTAAGAACATATATTTACAAAACTTTAGGACGAATTAGTAATTTCTTCTTATTTAAAACAAAATATGAAAAGTTATAGTGTAATTTTGCTTCACTCTATAGATTTCCTCCATATTCGTCACTTCTTAGACTAGAGTTTTACTTTTAACATATTAGTTTAAATTAATATTCACGCCTAATGGAATACCATATATTCACTAATATTATCGTAACAACATAATAACAAATCGTCAAAACATGTGTAAATATCAACTATAATTATAACGTGCCTATATTATTAAAATCAATAAATCCAAAATAACCTAAATAACTGAAATTATGGCGTTGTTGTATACGTTCAAAACCGAACCGCGTCAAAGCACGGGTCTGATCCGCTAGTATTATATGAAAAGGGATTGCAATTAAAAATTAAAAAAAAGTTTTTGTGTAACAAACAATCAAGCATTACGCAGCCGACACTATTTATGAATCCTTCCTAAACATTATTATATAAATACTATTTTAATGTTAGATTTTTGTAACACACTTTGTACATTATGTATAGATGTTTAAAAATAAACCGTGCATTACCCATTCGATATTTAAAAAATATAATTAATACTATTTTACTCTTAGATGTTTCTACAAACACTTTAGTAGTTCATGTATAGGTGTTTAAAATTAGACCATGCATTAGACTTCTGATATTTTAATATGCAATATAAAATATAAAGTGATGAAGAGTTCTTATGGATTGACCACCTTCAAGACAAATCATTATATGTATAGTAAAATGTGGCATTTAAAGTATAGTTTAGTTGTAAATAATGTACACCCAAATCAAATGATTATAGGTTTAAATTTTACGGAATGGAAGTGTTGTGATTGTTTTCTTTATAATTGAAACTATTTCTTTAAACAAATTTTAATTCATATTTGTTTTACTCCAAAGAATAAGAAGATAAAATTAATCATTCTCCCCATAATCCCTCACATTTTCTATCTTCAAACCCTCTATTTACCTTTGTACTACATATTCCATTGACTTTATTGTTCATCACAATCAAATCTTATATTCATTTAGATAATTCTTTATCATCTTTTCCTTTACCAAAGCTAAAAACTAAAAACTAGTTAGCCATAGTGTTCTCTATTGACAAGTCTTGACACCACAACAACCTTGGTAGAAAGTTTTTCTCGCGACCATCACAACTTCTAGCCATCACCTTTTTGCACACTAATTGATTTCATACTTTATGATATAGAGTCGTGATTGGAAATACATTTATTTATATTATAATTTTTTGGCACAATATGAAAGATAAGTATGAGAGTGATTGTCAATACAATTACTTATTTCTTATGGATGTGTGGTTTTATAAGATTGCAAAGGCTTTTAATAACCAATGTGGTCTATTATATGCATACATGAAAGAAAGATCCATTTAGGTTAACATGTAAAGAATTTGTATATATCTTGTGTAAAAATGAAATACAAGTTGCGCTAGTAGCTAAAAACAAAAGCATGATTTATATAATCTGATCGAGTTTTGAGGTGGCAGGGCTGACACCTTATCTAGATTCAAAGACGATTTGTTTGATTTTACATCTGTTACATATAGGTATATTCTAGATTGGTTTGGTTTTACTGCGTATTATATATATGTAAATTTTGAAGTACTCATGATTCCGTACAAGATTATATATGTAAGTGTAGCAATTTGAATTGAAACTTAAATTATATTATATTACTGTTACCCTTCATTACCCCCAAATCAACCATGAAGATGACGACGACAAAGATGAGATGAAGATGATGACTTTGAAGAATGAGTCAAAGATGAAAACCTTGACGATGACAAAGATGATGTCCTTTATGAAGATGAACATGACAACATAATGGATTTCAATTTTAATTCGGTTGAAGATGACGTAAAAGAAGAAGATGATGTCCTTCATGAAAGGTGGCCATGATTTAGTTTTCACTTTTTTCTTATCTGCAATTATGTTGGTGTTTTGATTTAAAAAAATTGGAATTCAACTATTTGTATTTAGAAAAATAATGTGGTAAAGTTATTGTTAGGATGAGAGGTTTGCATATATGTAACTTAACTACAGGGCCGGTGAAACGTGTCAATGTAATAGTTTAATAATGTTTGGAGAGACTTAGAACACTTAGCAAATCAAATAGGGAACCGGCTTAACGTGAAACAAAGAACACAAGTAAAGAACGAAACAAGAACACAATAACATGGTTTTCAGGAATGCTGTATATTGCTCTCAAATTCTTTTTTACAAAGAGTTACAAAGCTTAAATATAATGACAAGTACTTGAGATACTTTATACTTCATTCTACAACCGGCCATACTTTCAAGGCCAGCTGCAAACACTAATCTAGACAACAAGATCAATGTAAAGTCAAAAGGCAGATTGCATTTTGACTGGTAACTATGACATGCCATAGCTCTGCAGGACCGTTTAAGGGTGTCACTTACAACACAACAACACTATGAGGAGACTTTCTTAGAACACTTAACAGATCAAATAGGGAATTGGTAACTTATAAGTAAGATACTATGAACACAAGTAAAATGTAAGACAGAACAAGATTGCAAACAACACAAGTGTATGGTTTTCAAAAATGTTGTATATTGCTTGTCAAGTTCTTTTACAAGTATTACAAAGCATAGAAATAAAGTTACAAGTACTTGAGATACTTTATGCTACATCCTACAGCCGACCATACCTTGAATGCCAGCTAGATACATAAGACTAGACAACTAGGCAGATTGCCTTTTGACTAGTGACTATGACATGCCATAGCTCACATCCTAATATATTTAAAAAAAATAAAAGTACATAAAGCAGAAAGCTCAGACTCAAGACCTTAATGTATAGTTACCAAAACCATGGACCTTTTCATCAACTTGTGAAAGTTGGTGACTGAACAGAGTTGCAGCGGAAAGATGGTCCAGCTTTATGGTAAAGTACATCAGATAAAAGCATGTATCTAAAAGTCTTCAGAAGAAATCTGTCTTCACTTCTTGGCTTCGGAAGACTTTGTCTTTGAAGCTTCGGAAGACTTCACTTTTGGCTTCGGAAGTTGTTGGTCTTGGCTTCAGAAGATTTTACACTTAAAATATTTTCTAGTGCATGGTGTAAAACTTCCGAAGCATTTCTACTTCTGTACATTAGTGCATGCATGCAGAGAGACTTTGGATGTTTTGGCTGCATTAGACTTACAGGAATCCGTACAAACTCCCCTTAGGCTGATGCTACCAAAACATTTGAAGATCTTTATATATTGACAGTCATCATCATGATGATGACCATGCCTGTAACACCCGGATATTTTTTAAGGCAGAAAAGAAAGAGTAAAAGTGAAGAAAAAGAGATAAATGCAATTAACCCAAGCTAAATGGTTAAAAGTGTCAAAAGAACAAAAAAAACTTTTAAAAGTTGGTGATAAAGGTGGTATGGCCTTCCATTGTGTCTTACACTCACTTTTTTGTCATCGGGTTTTAGAGAGAGAGAGAAGAATGAGCTGAAACTTTCGGGGTTTAAAGAACAAGAAGAAGAGATCAAATTCAAGGTAAGAATTCATGGTTTTATGATGTTCTTATCTGGCCTTAGCCTCGGATGTATGTATGTGTGTTTATGTGTTCGGGTGTGTGTGTTCTTGGTGGGTTTTAGGTGTTGAACTTGTAGCAAACAGGTTTTGAAGGTAGTCATACCCATAGAGGTGCTAAGGTGAGTTCTAGAACCCCCTTTTTACTTGTTTTAAACTGATTTGGGGCTGGAAATGCATGTATGAACGTTTATATAAAAATGGGTTTTCTACCTGTATGCTTTATGTGTGTGTTTTTGCGGGTGGGGTTTGATTTTGGGCAATGTATGTGTTATGATTATGTTATGATTGTGTTTCTAAGGCTTAGGATGTATGAATTAAGCTTAGAACATGTTAGATAATGATTGGGAACTGAATTATGTTTCTTAAGTGTGATTTATACTGCCCATGCGCCTAAGCAGTGGCCCATGCGCCCAACAGAAATAACTGTCTAAGTGTTCCCATGCGCCTAAAACCTCATGCGCCCAAATAGTATCCATGCGCCTAGAAATAGGCTGAAATTTACTATGTGTTCCTGCGCCCAGGGTTCCCCATGCGCCTAGGCACTCATGCGTCTGCATAGTGCCCATGCGCCTAGAATTTGCCCAGAATGACCAAGTGTTGCCAATGCGCCCCAATAGTGCCCATGCGCCCGAAAGTTCCCCATGCGCCTAAGTGTTGCCCATGCGCTTGAAAGTTCCCCATGCGCCTAAGTGTTCCCCATGCACCTGAAAGGCGATGCACCTGTATAGTGCCCATGCGCCTAAGACTTAGAATTATTTTCTGATTTTGGAGAAAAAGTGAAATGTAGGCTTTGACTTGGGATGTTCCCGGGGGCGAAGTATGTTGACTTTTAATGATGTATAGGGTATGCTAAGGCATGTATGATGATTGTTATGTCTTGTATGATGGTGCCTTGCATGGTGATGTTTTGTATGGTTATGTTTATGTTCCTTGTTGTGTATGTTTACTTTCCATGGGTTTACGTTGAATTTTGATGAATGAAATGAAAAGTATTATGTAACGTAAAGTGGAAGATAATGAAAAGAGGAAAGTAATGAAAGAATGCACGCATTAATAAACAAATGAAAGTAAGAAAGTCTTGCAAGCAAAGTATGAAGGTTCACCCCATGAAGGGGTTAGCTCAACGGTAGCTCACTGTGCGGGTGGTTAGCTACCCCAGAAGTATGCACACTGGGGTCTAATCTTGTGATTGACCATACGTATGGGATCCTTGCCACTTGCTCTAGGTACTGGAGTCAGCTTCTTGCATAATGTTCGAGGTCTTTGATAGACCTCAGGCCCAGTAACCAACTTCGTGCACAATGTTCAGGGTATATCATATGGCATTGGTCCGAAATGAGAGAAATATAGTGATGAGTGTACTTGCCCTAGGTACTAGAGTCAGCTTCGTGCATAATGTTTGAGGTCTTGATAGACCTCAGGCCCAGTAACCAGCTTCGTGCACAATGTTCGGGGTATTGTACATGTCATCGGAAGTAATGAACGAACGAAAGATAAGTAAGAAAGATTATGAATGAAAGTGAATGGTAATGATGTACGATGAATGAACGAATATTAACAAACGAATGTTAACGAACAAATGATGAAGATAATAATGATATTATCTATGTGTACGTATGATGTGTGCTCATGAACGAAAGTAAAAAATGGTTTTAAAAGGAAGAAAAGTATATTTTATTTTAAAACTAGATCTCACAAATCAACGCTGATATTTATGTGTTTCCAGTTGGCAGGTAATGGTTGCTGAGGATGGCACGGGGCAGCTACTTGGCTCATTTTGGATGCCATCCATTTTATATAATGTTTTTGCGATGTAATGCAACGAGTTATTTTGTAATCAGTAAACGATGTATTATTTTGCAAAAGCAATTATAATGAAATGAAATGGTTGTTTAAATGTTTCCGCTACAATGTTTTATTAAAGTTAATATAAATATATGTTTTATGTGCGATGATTGACCAGCTGTGAGCGTCCTGGGAACGGGGCCTTACAAGTTGGTATTAGAGCCAAAGTTTAAGTGAAACGGGTAAATTTTCAATAGAAACTTAAACTTAAACTGAGAATTGGACTAAGGGAAGGGATGCCAGTACGAGTATGTCAGGATCAGCGATCTCAAGTTTGATGTATTAGAGAGTAATGCAGCGGAATGAGATCAAGAATTAGACAAATTATAGCAAAGTTTGATGATTTGTAACAAATACGAGAGAATATATTTCTGTGATAAGGAATGTTTCAATAATGCCCATATTATTGCTCAATCATTCAAATATTATAATAAGGTTGACACTCCTTATATAGAGTGCAATCACTGCTGTAATCACGGGATAGTGACAACTAGCAGATCTAGTACAAAAATACTAACACTTAACAAACTACTGAAAATGTTTCACAACTACTGAGAACATGTCAGAGGCTAAGTATAAAACATGAAACTACTGAAAGAAAACTACTGAAACTACAACGACTGAAGAACAAACTCTTCAGTCGTTTTACAAAACTACTGAAAAGATAAAACATAAAACTACTGAAAAGTAAACCGTCACAACTACTGAAGAAGTCCTCTTCAGCTGTTATGACAACATCTGATATTTGGTCTTCAGCACTTGTGTCTTCAGACTTTGTCTTCAGTACTTGTCTTCAAACTTTGTCTTCAGTACTTGTCTTCAGACTTTGTCTTCAGCACTTGTGTCTTCAGACTTTGTCTTCAGGTGTTATCTTCAGCTGTTATGGACTTCAGTATTGTTGTGACGTCTGTGGGGACTTAAGGTTTTTCTGATCCGGCATTGGTTCTTTTGGTCCACAAACTCCCCCTGAACCAATGCAGCCAAAACCTTTACTTTATTAAGGTCCCACTTATTGTTGGCAAAATGGTTGGTCTTTTTCCTTCTTGATCAGTTGAGAAGATGACCCATATAAGCACTGGCCTGGAAATATGTCTCTGATGATTGGTTGCAAAGTATGGATGGGAGCTCTGTATTAGGGAATTGGACACTGAGCTGTTCCCCCATCCATGAGACTTACTTCCCATGTATAAGCCTGTAGGATTCTCTGGTGTATGCTCTGAGAAACATGATTTGTTCTTCCATGGTAAGATTCTCTGGTTCACCATCAAACAAATCCTTCACGTCCATACAGCTCTGAGATGTACTTGGCCTGTTTGCCATTTTGAGCTCAACTGTTGTGATCTGTCTGTCGTATGAAACTCACTCTGGGTGATTACCCTCAAGTAACAGACTGAGCTCATTTTGTTTGAAGTTTTCAAGCTTCTTATAGACCAACCCCTTTTTATAACTCTGTTCTCTAACATCTTTTGGGGTGGCTGTTTAGTCTCATAAGCCTTCTTGAAGTCTTCTATAATTTCCCAGGGTGATGCTACAAGGACCACAGTGATCTCTTCATCTACGATCCTTTTTACCTGGCCCTTGTATCTCGCAGGAATGTCTTTCTTTACAATTCTGTGAGCCACCCTAGGATCAGGCCATATCCTCACTTTTCCTTTGATATTGAAATGTGTTGGCAATGGTGTACAATCTCAGAGCCTATTTCTTCATACTTATTATTGATGAAGAAGCAGCATAAGTTTTGTCTATGCTTTCAGCATTTCCTCATCATGAAGCCTTTGCTGCTGTTCTTCTTCAATCTTTACTCTCACTGTTTCCATCTGTGAGGTGGGAGTGATGGGCATAGATTTGGCTTTAGGCAAAGTTAGGACTGCGGAAGAGAGGCAGCCTATCTTCTTCCTCATCATCCCTCTTCTTCTTCTTCTTCTAGCCTCACATCCTTCTCTTCTTCTTCTTGGATGCATCATCGGCTATTGGTTTTGAGGGTAAAGGAGTTGGTTTGTGGTAGTGGTGATTTTGAAGTGGTAGGTTTTGCAGGTTGTTCTAGCATTCTTGTAGTGAGTGAGGCTTTGGAGTGTTTTGCTAGTTCATTTCTGTTCCCAGCACCTCCTTCATTTAGTGCTTCAACACTAATCCTTTAGTGTATGCTTCAGACGTACAGATCTTGGTGGTTATTGCAAGATACTGTCCCTGGTCCATGACTTAATCTCTATCAATGATCTCCCAAGATACTTTGCAATGAATCTAATCATGATCTCCAGTCTTCTCTTTCTAACACATCATAACTTGCCCATCTTGAGTTAATTTCTTCAACTTCAAGTCTTCTAATCTCTGAGCCAAGCTGTGCAGTATCGAACCCTTGTCTATACAGTGATCAATAATGGAGTCCATAGATTTACTATGTGTAGCATCCGCCATTTTGATCATCTCATCAAGTTTGAGTTCTTTTTGGAGTTCTTTTTCTTTTCTTTCAATCTTCCTCTTCTTATATGTGATATGAAAGTCTTTGTGACTTTCACTCACTTGATCAGTATGAGCTCCCTTCACATACATCTTCTTCCTTCTCAGCCTCCTTCACTCCACCTCCTCTTCCTTCTCAATCTCCTGTTCTTTCAGTATGCTCTTCCCTTTTTCTTTCACTAACTGACTCTTCCCCTTTTTGGTTGCATTGGTTGCAAGGGTTTGAGTAGTAGAAAGCCTTGTGCTCACAATCTCCTCCACCAGGGGCTGTATGATTGAGGGAAGCCTCTCATCCATGGTTTTGATCAAAATGTCTGTGATCATTGGGGTGATGAGAGGTAGGGATTTCTGGAAGATAGCAGCTGTTTGCTCAGAGGGGTTCTGTCCCTGAGAAGCCGGTGCCAGAAGTAGAGGCTGGTGGGTTGTAAGTTTTGATTGGCTGAGTGTTTAGGAGACCTTCAGGTGAAGGTGCCATCTGTGGGTGTATGTTGGTGTCAGATGGACTTGCTTCTTGAGAGAATTGGTCAGTAGTCTTTGTAGTCTACTGACTTCTTCCTCAAGAATTGTGTTCTGGGCTAGAACATCATAAAAGAAGCCCAGGTCATCATCAGCAGATGCTGAATCACCTGACCTCCTGCTTGTAGCAGATGTACATCCCTGGGTGTAGACCAGTTGTAGCATGTGCCCTTTTTTCTTGGAACTGGGGACTTCCAGCCTCAGGACGATGTCCTTCATCAGCTGTTGCCTCTGATGAGAGTGTCTTAGCAATGTTACCAGCCTCAGTCTGATCATGTGCTGATACAGACAGAGGAGCATCCGGTGGCAGCCTCCCCAGATTTCTAATCTCCTTATCTACACTAGGAGACAGAACATTTAAAAACCCTGTGCTGTGGGTTGTCAGAAGCATGTTGATCCTCTTCCTCTATATCTGTGGTTTTCCCCTTTGGTGGTTGTTGGGGAGGAGGAGAGAGCATGATCAGCTGAGTCAGCACGTTTGCAATTATAAGTGTTGGACTTTTGGGGGGCATTTCATGGGAGATAGGAAGATAGGTAAATCAGTATGCACCTGGGGAGAATGGTGTGTTTCAATGGCAATCTCCTCAAATGAGGAAGATTCCAGATTTTGGGTACCCCTTCTTTGGTTGCTTCAGGCTCATTTTGAGAGGAATCCTGAGCGGCTGTGGCTGGTTGAGTCTCTGATACTACTGGGGGTTTACACCAGCAAGTATATCCTGTCTGGTGGTACAGGAGCATCTTCAGGGGACTCATCTCCCTGAATAGCTTGTTTTGGGTCATTTTGTTTTTGGTTTGGTGGGGACTTTGGATTTTGTGGTGGTGGCTGTGGGTTCCAGCTGCGTGGGTTTGCGCATTGTTTGGCAGCCATTTTGAGTGATTGGTCAGAGTTGTGCCGGGAGTATACTTCAGGCAATACAGCCATAGCAGGGACTCCCAGGCCAACAAGTCCCTCAGCTTGAAGCTGGTTTTCAATTATGGCCATTATGAACCGAGGATATAATATCCAACGGTTAGCAAGCTGTTTTTAGGCCATATCCTTGAGCTCTAAAAATAGTATTTCAGAAAAATTTAAAGGTTGTTACTCAGATGGAGTACAATACCTGTTGCCACCTTTGTGGACATTGATCCCATGATGAAGTCTTGGGGGCAGGCAGACATTGACCATATGAAAGATGAGCCGTTCAGCATCCTGGAAATGTTTCTTCAATATGGTAGAGGCACTCAGTTACCTTCGTATCCATGGTGGGCAAATGATAGATCTGTTGTGCCCTTTGGATAACTGTCGGAAAGTGGCGACCACCTTTTGGACTATGGACAAAACGCTTGAAGAGACTCTGTGTCTTCTCCTCAGAGACAAGAGTGACGTTTGTCCAGAATTGGCCAAGAGATTCGGCATATATGGTGGGGGTTTATACAGAAAAGCTGTTTGGTAAGGTGACTGGACCATTAAATCAATGGCATTGTGAAACTTGGTCCAGTATGGCGATTGGTAAGGTGAGCGACACAGTTGTGTCGTGGTTTTAGTTGCATGGTCGCCATGGATGAAGAGAGGTTATAGAGTTTTTTGAACGTTAGGTTTGAGAGGAGAGGAGAAAGAAAAACTCTGAAGGTGGGATAAGGTATTTATAGGTAGGGTTATGAAACGATGAAGGTTTTGGTGTTAGTCATCATTCGTTGAAATACTGATGACGTGGCATTAACTTTCAGAGGTTTGAAATGACTGACGATTGGTGTGATCATCCGTTATTATAAAACAACTGAAGACTTGTTTAACCGTCAGACGTTGAAACAACTGAAGTCTTGATTTAGTCTTCAGTATTATAAAACTACTGAAGACAACTTTGACTTCAGTGGTGTGAAACAACTGAGGACATGATGTTTGTCATCAGTAGTTGTGAAAACTACTGAAGACAGTGGTTTGTCATCAGGTTGTAAACAGTGAAGACTTGTGTTAGTCTTCAGTAGTGTTAAACTACTGAAGACATAGGTTTGGCTTCAGTTGTTTGGAAACAGCAGTTGTAGAAACAACTGAAGAGAAATTACTCATCAGCTGTTTTCGTCAATTCATAGCTTTTCAGCTTGTTTCAGTCTGACCTCCACAATTACTCATCAGACTTACACTGAGTTTCAGAGTTTCATTGGTCATCAGTACTTATCGGCATTTCTGACATCAGTAGTTGTAGCTACATCAGCTGTTGTGATTTCATCAGCTGTTTTAACAAAAAAGTACTTCAGTACTTGTGAGGAAGTCGCCTTCAGTAGGTATAAAAACTACTGAGGGAAAGGACTCATCAGTACTTATATATGACATGGTACCAATGATCATCAGTATTATTACTGAGATCATCAGTAGTTGTCACTTCTTCTAGCTGCAGCATACCAAGCCTTAACACCAGGTTGTGGAAAGTTGAACTATCCAAAGGCTTAGTAAAAATGTCTGCAAGCTCATCAGCACTAGGAACAAACTTTGGATCAATCAGACCTTTTTAAACAATCTCTAATAAAATGGTGTCTAATTTCAATATGTTAGTCCTAGAGTGCTGGACAGGATTCTTGACAATACAAGAGCTGAAGAGCTGTCCATTAACAATGGAGTCTTAGTCTCAGTTATGCCATAATCCAATAATTGGTTTTGAAGCCATAATACCTGAGATGTACAACTGCAGCAGCAATGTACTCGGCTTCAGCAGTTGATGTAGCAACTGAGGTTTGTTT
Source organism: Flaveria ramosissima (assembly GCA_025215565.1). NCBI lineage: Eukaryota > Viridiplantae > Streptophyta > Magnoliopsida > Asterales > Asteraceae > Flaveria > Flaveria ramosissima. The sequence continues at coordinate 31,707,878 of CM046033.1, forward strand.
CTTACTCTGCCAAGAAATCAAACAGTTGCCTAGGAATTGACATCCACCAGAAGTTGATTTCCTGGTCAACTTACACCCTGCATATCACTGTCAGAAAAAGCAATAATTTACCATAATGTCTAGTAGAATACCATAAACCTAGAGATGGAGTGCCTTGCAGATATCTAAAGATCCTCTTGACTGCAATCAAATGAGACTCCTTAGGTGCAGCCTGAAATCTAGCACAAACACATGTAACAAACATAATATCTGGTCTAGAAGCTAAGTAAGTACATAAAGGACCCAATCATACATTGTAAAGTGTTTCATCAACCACTTTACCTTTCTGATCTGTATCCAGTTGTGTGGTGTTGCACATGGGAGTAGAACAGGGTTTACAATTTGTAAATCAAAATTTTTCCAAAAGATTTTTTGTTTGATTTGGACTGATGAATGAAAATTCCATCAGCCTTTTTTTTGATTGCAACCCAGAAAGAATTGTAATTCCCCCATGGCACTCATTTCATAACTTTTGTTGCATCAACTTTGTAAAGGCATCACACAACTGTGGATCGAAGATGCAAAAATAATATCATCTACATAAATTTGAACAAGTAGATTATGCTGCCCAGCTTTCTTAACGAATAAAGTTTTATCTATGGAACCTCTAGTAAAATTATTTTCAAGAAGAAGTTTGTTAATGTCTCATACCAGGCTCTAGGAGCTTGTTTCAACCCATAAAGAGCCTTATCAAGCTTATACACCCAATTAGGATGCTTATTGTCCTCAAAACCGGTGGTTGACATACATAAACCTCTTCTTTAATTTTCCCATACAAAAATGCACTTTTTGACATCCATTGAAAAACTTTAAGATTTGATAAGCAGCATAAGCTAAAAAACAATCGAATTGCTTCCAGTCTGGCTACAGGGGCAAAGGTTTCATCATAATCAATACCTTCTTCTTGTGAAACCCCTGAACAACCAGTCTGGCTTGTTCTTAACAATAAGCCCATTTTCATCAGTTTGTTCCTAAACACCCATTTAGTGCCTATTGCACACTTACCTGGAGGTAGAGGAAACCAGTCCCCACAATTGCTGTTTCTTGAACTGAAGAAGCTCAAGCTGCATGGCATCAACCCATCCATTATCCTTTAAAGCAATGTGATAATTCTTTGGCTCTTGCTGACTGATGAAGAGAGCATAGAAGCAGAAATTGACAATTGACTTCTTGTTGATACATCCAGCAGTGAGTATCACCAATGATTTGAGACATAGGGTGATTCTTCAGATCTTGGTACACAATGAGATAAGTCAGTGCAAGTGTTTGTAGTAGGCTCAGCAGCAACAGATGATGATGGTGAAGTATTTCCGTGAAACCAATCAGTAGATGGTAATCAAAGGAAGTTGAAGTTGTAGAAATCTCATCAGCATTTGTTGGGATTGTGCAGCTGGAGCTACAGGAACATCAGGTCTAGCTGAATCAGGCAGTTGATCACTAACTTGAAGAGGTGAGAGGTACTACTATCATCATCATCAGCTCAGCAGTACCACCAGTGGTGAACTGTTGACAGGAGCAACAAGCACAAAGGAGTTTGATGAGGAACATATTGCAGTATATCCAAATCAAATATCTCCACAGCGTTTTTGTGGGATCTTGTCCTTGGAGATTCATTAACATTAACATGTAGAGTCTCTTCAACCATCTTTGTTCTACAGTTGAAGACTCTGTATGCTTTGCAAGTGATGAGAATAACCAACAAAGTACCCTGCATCCACCTTAGAATCAAATTTTTGAGTGATCCCGTGTGTTGAATGAAACAAGGACATCCAAAAGCTCTGAAGAATGAAATTAGAGGGCCAAATGATGAAGAACTTCATATGGAGTTTTCATCACCCCTTATTACTAGAGCTCTATTTTGTACATAGCAAGCTGTATTGATAGCTTCAGCCCAAAAAGTCATTGGCAGTCCAGAGTCAGCCAACATGGACCTTGCAGCTTCAATGAGGGTCTGTTCTTCTCTCCACTACTCCATTTTGTTCAGGAGTTCTTGGAATGCTAAATGCCTCTTGATTCCTTTGAGAGTAGGTTGAACTCCTCAAGTGTATTGTTTCTAAATTCTGTTCCATTATCACTTCTAATACACTTGACTGAGAGGGAATACTACTGTCTCAACATACAACACAAAGTTGATAATCTTCTGAGCTGCTTCATCATTTGAATGCAAGAAGAAAGTCCATACAAATCTGGAGTAATCATCACAATTACTAGACAGTATATTTCTTCTTAGCCATACTCAGCACTCTCACAGGACCAAAAGAGATCCATGTGAGAAGAAGCTGTAAGCAGGCATTGGACTTAGGATCTTCTATGGAGGGAAAAGAAGCTTTGTGCTGTTTTCCTTTAAACAGCAGTGCAGTATCATCTTCACATTTGAACTCCTTCATAGGCAATCCCCTTACTAAACCATGTTTATCAGCTGATTTATGTTTTTAAGATTAACATGACCCAACCTTCTATGCCATAGTGTAGATTCTTGAGGGGAAGCCTTGAAAATAGGCAAGGATGGCCTTTGAGATCTATTTTCTTGAAGATCTAAGGCAGACACTCTTCCTGTCCTATGGCATACACCTCTTCCTGTCCTGTTGGTTAAGGCCAGCAGTTATTCAACAACACCGAGCATTATCAACTCAAACTAGAACTTTGGATGACAGAATCCGGCAGTTCTGACTTGTGAAAAGAGCAACATGGCCTTGTCACACATTTGACTGACACTCAAGAGGTTGTACTTGAGATTTCCATATGGTTAACATCATTCAAACTTTATTTCCCCATTGGAAACAAGCCTTGCCGATGATGTAACCCTTGCATCATTGCCAAAAGACACAACCCCTTCCTTCCTTGAGAGTAGTCATTAAGAAGTGATCTGTTTCCTGTCATATGCATGGATCCTCCACTGTCTACATACCAGATGCCTCTGTGGCATGTTGAAGAACCTGCAGAACAAAACAAATTAGTTAGATTTTGAGACCCAAACCTTTTTGGTTTTGGGCCTGTTCACATCAACAGATGGTAGACTAACAGGTTTGTTGGAAATAACAGCCTGGGAGGAAGAAGATGGTGAGTAAAAGGAATCCTTTGGCTTGGAACTCCTTTTCTGTGGTTTCAACATAGGAACATCTAATTGGTTGACTCTTCCCAATAGATATTGAACCATCATAACCAGCTGTGTCTGATTTTGTGATAAAGCTTTCAGCTCTTCAGACACATTAGCACTAGAGTTTGATAAGTTCTTATGTTGCACCTTCTTCTTTTGAGCAATCTCAGCTGTTACCTGTTTAACCCCTTCCTTTTTGGATTTCTTTTTGGACTTAAGGGTTACAGGATTTGATGTTGCTGGTACAAATGTGGCTTCAAACTCATTTTTCATTTTAACCATTTTCTCTTTAATTTCCTCTTTATGTTTGAGTTTGGATCCTTTTTTGTACCAACAATCATCTGTAAGATGATTAAACAAACCACATACTTCACATGGTTTCTTTTCATCTTATGTTGATCATCAACTAAAGAGGATGAAACTACTGAAGACTTGCTCTTCAGTACTTTGGAAGCATTATTTGCTTTCTTGACTTCCTCTTTAGTAGTCTTCAAACTCTTTCTACTGACAGTTTCTTCTTTTCAGTGCTGACAGTAGTTGGAGTTTGAACTTCAGGTGTTAAATCTTGCTCTCCAGTCCTTTCAGGACTTTCAGAAATAACTCCTGAGTTGATCAACTCTTTGATCATGTGAGTGTCAGCAATTGAACCATCAACATCAGCTGATAGGTTCTGAGAGGGCTTAGTGCTGACTTCTACTTTTGATGATGCTCTATCAAAAAGTGAATCACATGATGAGGTGGATTGGTTATTGCTTTCTCCATCAGATTTCACTTCTACTCTTGGAGCAAAATCTGTAGGAGGAGCTGTGTGATTATAACCAATGCCAAACTTCACATTGGAAGCTGATTGCTTACTAAGAAGCATTTCAAACCTTTGCATGATTGTACCCATCGATCACACTCTACTTGGGTGACTGCAAGGGTTTCTTTGAGACTTCTCTGGTCTTCCAGAATAACCTCTAGCTTAGCCTTTTCATCATTTAATTGGCATTTAAGCTTATAAATCTCATCATTTTACTATTAAGAACAGACTCATACTCAGCTTGTCTTTTGGAAATGGTTTTCTCAAACTCAAGTTTTTGATTTATTAACGCTACATTTGCCTCTCTAATAGAGACAAAGGCAGCTACGCATGATTCAGAACATAACTTGGCTTTAGCCTCTGAAGATACCTGAGTTACCTGTGAAGATGATGCAGTTGAGCAGGAACCATCAGTTGACTCCAGAGCCATAAGTGCCAGATTCCCAAAAGGACTATCACCACCATGTTGATCAACACTTGTGAACAGTTGTTCATGACCAGACATGTCATCTGGCAAGCTGCTCCAGTCAACAACTTCAGGGGTGAAGAAGCTATGTTGTTGAGGTTGAGGAGGTTGATGAGATGGTTGAGGTTCTGGAAGTGCATGAGGTTGTGGTACCATAGGAGCTTGAACTTGACTGGTTTGTGGCATGTAATAACAAGGGTAAGGGTATGGCATTTGACCCTGAGGAACAAAATATGCAGGAGATTGTAGTTGAGAATGATGACTAGAATTGACAGGATGTTGCCCTTTGTTTTGTTGACTATTGCTAGGGAAGGTCACAAAAGGTGCAGAGGAATTAGATCCAGATAATCTACATTCTCTAGCAAAGTGTCCAAGCCTTTGGCATTTGTGACACCTCAACTTACTCTTGTCAAAACCAACTTTGGTTTTGCCAGAGAGTCCTGGGACTTTCTTCCAGTTCTTTTGTAGAACTTCTGAGATCTGATATTTATCAATGCCATTTGGCTCAAAATATCCATCTCTTCTAAGTCATCATCAGCAATCCCCTTGAGATCATCCATGATGAAGCATAGATTGTCATTATTACACCCAGTAAACTGACTATCAACACTCACAAATGCTGAATCAGAAATGTTTGAAGAGAAATCAATATGCTCATCATACTGGCATTCAGATGAAGCATATTCTAACTCATGACTTACCAGAGCAGTGTTGCCTGGTACAAAGTCTTCAGTGAGCTTACAAGATGAAGACAGTTTTCTTTTTTGTTCTATCTCTCTCTCAAATGTGAGCAATTTCCCATGGAGTTGGGTGAGAGATAGTTTGTCCAAATTTGCACTGGAGCGTAGGACAATAGTATATGTGTCCCATCTCTCAGGCAGTGATCTGAGAAATCTGTTATTCATCTGGATATTAGTGTACTCATGTTTGACCATTTTTAATTCAGAGATCAAACAAGAGAACCGCTCAAAATGTTGAATCAGTGTCTCACCCTTCCTATGAGAGAATGTCTAATATTGTTGGGCAAGGATCTCTCTATTATTTGCCAAGACCTCATCTATTCCTCCAAATTGATCTTTCAAGGCATTCCAGAGGTTATGGGCAGATTCATAATGCATTAGCCCAGAATAGATTTCATTGGGTAGTGCCATGGCCAGAATTCCATGGGCTTTTGCATCAATCTCAAACAATTTCTTATCCTCATCTGAGTATTGATCCTTCCTCTTCGAAACCATTTGATTGGTTTCCGGGTTATTCACCATAGGCTTGTGTGGACCATGTACCACTGATGTCCAACAACCTGAGCTGTTAACAGACAGGTGATGGAGCATACGTCGTTGCCATATGTTATACTCATTCCTAACCAGCATTGGAGGCTTGGTTGAGGAACCAGTATTGTGAGGATCATTGGAAGGAGTAGTCATTTTGGGTCCAAAAACAATTTTATTCAAGCTTTTAAAAGATTTTAGACAGACCACAACACACTCAATGAAAACCAAGAATAAGTCTCAGGATGAATGATTAAAAACATCGAAAAATCAATCTCTATAACCGTTTCTTGCAAAAATCCTAATTCAATCAAACTTGGATCTTGAAGAGCAGTTTCAATGATCAATTATTAGATCGATCAATGATTAACCGGCTCTGATACCATTTGTCAGGATCAGCGATCACAAGTTTGATGTATTAGAGAGTAATGCAGCGGAATGAGATCAAGAATTAGACAAATTATAGCAAGAGTTTGATATTTGTAAACAAATACGAGAGAATATATTTCTGTGATAAGGAATGTTTCAATAATGCCCAATATTATTGCTCAATCATTCGAATATTACAATAAGGTTGACACTCCTTATATAGAGTGCAATCACTGCTGTAATCACGGGATAGTGACAACTAGCAGATCTAGTACAAAAATAACTAACACTTAACAAACTACTGAAATGTTCACAACTACTGAGAACATGTCAGAGTGCTTAGTATAAAACATGAAACTACTGAAAGGAAACTACTGAAACTACAACGACTGAAGAACAAACTCTTCAGTCGTTTTACAAAACTACTGAAAAGATAAACATAAAACTACTGAAAAGTAAACCGTCACAACTACTGAAGAAGTCCTCTTCAGCTGTTATGACAACATCTGATATTTGGTCTTCAGCACTTGTGTCTTCAGACTTTGTCTTCAGCACTTGTCTTCAGACTTTGTCTTCAGTACTTGTCTTCAGACTTTGTCTTCAGCACTTGTGTCTTCAGACTTTGTCTTCAGGTGTTATCTTCAGCTGTTGTGGACTTCAGTAGTTGTTGTGACGTCTGTGGGACTTAAAGGTTTTTCTGATCCGGCTCATTGGTTCTTTTGGTCCAACAGTATCTTTCTTTATGATTTGAAACACTTGTAAAGAACTTGAGAGCAATATACAACATTCTTGAAAACCAATATCCTTATGTTGTTTTGTTCTTGTTCTGTCTCATACTTGCTTGTGTTCTTAGTATCAAACCATAATTGTTCCCAGTTTCCTATTTGATCTGTTAAGTGTTCTATAACACTCTCCTCATTATATGTTTTGTTGTAAGTGATCATCCCTTAACCGGTCCTGCACATGTTGACTGAGGAACAGAGTTCATCATTAGCAAGTTATTTGAGGAGTATAAAAGGAATGAAGAAGAAAGTTTGTCCAAACTGAAAGATGTTGAAGCTAAATCATCTAATATTCCATCTTCTTCTATACTAATCATTTATACAAGAAGATGAAAACTCCTTGATGAGGAAAAGGGAAAAAAGCCTATGGTTGAAGAAAAATAAGATTCAAAGAAGAAGAAATCAAAGGTTGATATAAAAGAATTAGTTGTTTTAGATCCATATGTTGAAGAACATGAAAAGGCCACTAAATAGTTATCACTGCAATCACAGCCTATTGATTTTGAAGAAGGTGAGATTGTTGGAGGTTATGAGTTACATACAAACATCTAGGATTAACCATAATTTAAAGAAAGTCCATAAAGATAAGAGCTAGGTTTGAAATAGATGGTTCAAAATCAAAATGATGATTTCATGATCAAGTCTATATTTATAATCAACATAGAATATGATCCAGATGAAGTTTACAACTGGACATATGAAAGAATCAATGAAGAAATTGAAAAATTGGTGTTGTCATTCAAACCAGATATTGATACCAAGTATGAAAAGAGATTGGAAGCTAGAAGAAAGTTAAAGGAAAAAAGTAAAGCCAACAATCATTGTTGAAATATCATTTGTTGCTAGTGCATCATATCCTAATCCTTATGATATGTCAGATAAGGAGATGTGGAGATATCATTTTAAAGTGAGATTTACCAAAAGGAGGTTAGGTCTAATGATGACTAACTCCTTAAAAGCTACTATTTTATAGCACAATCAAGAGCAAAGAATGAGGTTAAGAGAATCGAAAGAAAAAGCACAAAAAGTAACTTCTCATACCAAGTTTACAACTAAATAAGTTAACATAAATTTGAAGGATTTTGAAAAACTAAGAACCATACTAATGAAAAGACATGAATGGTTCTAGTTATCAGCTCAAGTTTAAGTTAGAGAAGGAATGACAACCCAAGAAATGATAAGTTGTATATCAGCTCCTTAAAGCAAAGGGGATGTGAAGATTATAGCATAGAAGTAAGATGATGACCGGGACTCTTTCATGATCAAGAGAATATATTGAGTTGGTTCATTTATCCACAGGTTAAAATGATATAATAGACAGTCTATAGATCTATGGTTTGAAATAGTTAGTCGTCAGAGCTTGTCAATCATGCAAAAATGTCTAGTGATTATACTTTTAAGAAAATGTTAAAGGTGAAGAAAAGGAATAATAATTTTAAACCCTTTAAAAGAATACCATATCGAGACCGATGAAGCCTACATCAACATATTTAAGAAGGGAAGAAGAACAATCCCTTATCTTTTGAAGACCTTGTGTTATCCAAACAGACGACAATACCTAAAGTTGAAGAAAATAGAAAATATATTTTTGGAGCTCACAAGACTCTCCCAATATCAAATTTGGGTTATGATGAAGAAACATTTGAGTTGGTGATTGATAGAGAATAAGAACACAAAAGGGGTCAACAGATCAGTTTATGTTATACTTATGAAATAAGGCTTCGTGATGAATCCTACATTCATTTAATCTTCACAAGAACTTTAGAGAATAGTCCTTGGATACAAGTGCTAATGAACTAATGCTGTGAACAGTGAAATAGACAAATGCAGTCAACAGTTCTTCAAACTAATGTGAGGAATAGTGTCATTCCTCACAACTTGAGTGAATCACAAATATGATGAAAAATGTATTTAAAGAAATGTGATGAACAGTTGATTCAGCAAATGTGACGAGCAGTGATTTCAAGGCAAATACGATGAACAGTGTGTATTGTAGCGAATGCGATGAATAGTGTTCAAGTTGAATGCGATGAATAGTGTTCCATTTTGTTTGTCTGATTTCAATGAAATTGTTTGTTTTTTTCACTCAAATTTGTTGTAAAACCTTTTTATTTGGAACTCTTAATTAATCTTAGGTCATTTAGCTCACAATCACTTGTTAATTTGGTGAATGGGTTTGTTTGTTATGTAAGTTTGATCAATGAAATGGTGTCTTCAATCCATGATGAATTTGAAGTGTAAATTTACTCAAACATAAAGGAATTCTGTTTTGATGTCAAATTAATTGTGTGGAACATAATGATAAGCAAATCAACAATAGTTCGGTCGATAATCATGAAGAACAATGGGTTTTCATCTTGATTTTGAGAGCCAAGGCTTTTAACCAATTGATTGGGTAACAATCACTAAGGATCGAATATATAAATTGATTTAAATGATAATTGCAGCAGAAATGCAAAGATCAATGATAAAAACAATTATAAGTACTCATAATTTTCATTGTATATTGATAATAAGCATTCAATATTACAATATGGGATTCTGTGTAATCGGGGTTTCTCAAAGTTGCTATTGTTGTCTAAGAGTTATCTAGGCTTTACAAAAGGGTAAAAACTTCATATATTTAAAGGCTAGATACTATAAGCTGTACAATGACTTAAATACCCTGACATACAATCTAGTAATACTAAGTACAAAGTAATAGTATCTGCAAAAGTAGTTCTTCACCCGCATTTATCTTTAGTACATCCACATTTGTTTCCACTGGAGTACAATTCTTGTCCGCATTTGTTGTTGTTAGGCATACGTATTTGTTTAACTTCACCCGCATTAGTTCTTTGTGGGTAGACAAATGCTCATCCGCATTTGTCTTTGTTCAATCGCAAAGACTAATGCAGCTAACAATAATAAGCCTTTTCTTCTTATCCGCATATGTAACGCCCGCCTCCCAGAGCACACCCAGGGGAGCGTTACGCATCAGATATACAAAACACACAGTAATCTAAATTTACAGCGGAAGTCTAACTTTGATTAAAATCATAGCATACTATACATATGACATACTAGATAATACATTACATCAATTTAATTGGAGATCCAAATCTTTAATTACTGCTCCAGACCTCCATTATCTCAAAAGCTAGCCCGTAATCTCCATGTACTAAAATCATTTGGAACCTAGGATGTGTGTCCCAAAAGAAAAGATTTGGGACTCAACATAAAGCTTGTGAGTTCATAAACATAGCATTCTTCAAATATCAAAACATATTAAATATTGACTATTGTATCAAGCAGATACAACCATGGCAAACAGATAGGAACAAAGTAAACACAATATATTTCACACAACCAGGCTATGTATACAAACTTCACTGGCTAAAGTAGAATCATACAAGCAACCCTCAAGCATCCTATCAAGCATTGCTGTAACACCCCGAATTTCTATTTAAATGAAAGGAAAAGAAAAGTAAATAGAAAGAATAGAAATTGTGCACAAGTGGAGGGGGAAAAAGTGTACAAAGTACAAAACCTTATTACTTTAAGGTTTAAAGGGGCATGGTTGCCCATTTCTTCTTCATCTTCTTCAATCGGCTGAAAAGGAAGAAAGAAGAGAGAGAGAGGCCCCGGTTCTAGAGAGAGAAAGTGGAAGAAGCAGCTTCAAAGGTAAGTCTTCTCTTATATGAACTTGGTTTCAGCTGGGTTTCGAGTTATTGACTGAAGTTCTTGGTGTTTAGTGTTTGTTTTCGGGATTCAAGAGTTAAAACGAAGGTGGGTCTTGAACGGGAAGAGTGTTGCTCAAAGGCTGCTCAAGGTGAGTTTCTAGAACCCCTCTTTTACTGATTTTCAACTCGTTTGGGGCTATTATGCATACTAAGTAAACATTTTGAAAGAAACCGTGGGTTTACAGCTTGATGTTTGAAATGATGTATGTATGTATGTTTTAGTGTTAATTATGGGTTAATATTGATGGTTTAGCATGTTTAGATGGCCCTTAATATGTTGGATTTATGCTTGGGTATGATTAGGATGATAATCGGGTGAATTTGATAGTACAGAGAGCATTTCAGAATGATTCAGACGAACATGAACAGTGGTCCATGCGCCCAACAGATTGGCCATGCACCTAAGTGTTGGCCATGCGCCTAAATAGGGGCCCATGCGCCCAGCAGTTGGCCAGGCGTCCAAGTTGCTGGCCATGCGCCCAGCAGGAAGGCCCATGCGCCTGAGTTGCTGGCCATGCGCCCAGCAGGAAGGCCCATGCGCCTGAGTTGCTGGCCATGCGCCCAGCAGGAAGGCCCATGCGCCTGAGTTGCTGGCCATGCGCCCAGCAGGAAGGCCCATGCGCCTGAGTTGCTGGCCATGCGCCCAGCAGAGTTGGCCCAAGCGCCCAAATAGTGCCCATGCGCCCAGATTAATTTATACTTAGAATTTTCATGCTCATGCGCCTGAAAGGTCCCATGCGCCCAAGTTGGACCTAAGGTTTTTCTAAGTGGATTTTAAGGGGTAAAATGGGGAGATAGGCCTGGTTATGATGTGATGGCTTATGTTTGATGTGTGTTATGCATGTATGATGTTGCCTGTATGGTGATGGTGTATGTTTATGATTAAGTATATGTTCCTTATTATATATGTATATGTGTCTTCCCTTGGCTTTGCGTTGAACGTTAATGAACGTAATGAAGTATTATGTAACGTAAAGTGGAAGATAATGAAAAGAGGAACGTTAATGAATGAATGCATGTATTGATGAATGAATGTGAACGTAAGAGGCTTGCAAGCAAAGTATAGTGAGGTGCACGGCTCTAAATGCCTTAAGCTCAACCGCGTGAGGTTCAGCAAATCCTAAAGTGTGCACGCAAGGGTTCCAGTCTTTGTGACTGACCTTCAGTGGTGTTACCCATTTCGGTGGGGGTGTTGTTACCCATTTTGGTGGGGGTGTTGTTACCCATTTCGATGGGGGTGTTGTTACCCATTTCGGTGGGGGTGTTGTTACCCATTTCGATGGGGGTGTTGTTATCCATAATGTTGGGGGTGAAACATATGATGGTTACCCGAGTTACGTATAACTTCGGGGGTGTGGCATAAAGCCAAGCATAGGTATGAGGTGAGCGACTTTGTGTTGCAACAGACTCGGATGGAGTTCAATCCCTGTGATTGACTCATATGGGATCTTTGTCGCGTATCCCGGTGTTGTGTCAGTCTTCGGACATGAGTCAGGGGCTTGTGAGCAGGTTCCGGCACAGCATCAGCTTTCGAGCATGAGTCGGGGATATTGCATGAGACAAGATTCGAGTAATAAAGAGTAATGAACGAAAGATAATGTATGAAAGAATGAAGTATGAAAAGAACGTTAATGAATTATCGTAATAATGTACTAAACAGGATCCTTGTCATTCGACCTTAGTAATCGTAGCTGTGTGCCACGAAGAGGTAAAGTCTGACCGGATCTAGAAAGAGAAGTGAACGATAATGTAATACGTTAAATGAGCGAAGTTAATGAACGTAATGACGAAGATAATATTGATATTATCTGTATGTACGTACGATGTATGATCACGAACGATTGTAAAGTATAGTATGATTTGAAATAAAGTAAAGAACGGTTTTAACAAAGTAAGTATTTTATTATAAAACTAGAACTCACTCAGCGTCGCTGACTTTTGTATGCATGATAGTTGGCAGGTATTTGTTGATGCTGAGGAGTTACAGGCATGGATGCATAAGCTACTGGGAGCATTTTGAGGCTGGCATCCGTATTTTGACATGTCTTTGTATTTTGAGATAAAAACTAATGTTGTAAATAAATGATATGACATGTTTTAGTTATTAATGAAAGTTTTAAATTCCGCTGCAAAATAAATGTACGTTTTATAATGTTTTAAGTGCAATGATTGACCAACTGTGAGGTTTCCGGGAATGGGGCCTTACAAGTTGGTATCAGAGCCAAAGTTTAAGTGAATTGGGTAAATATTTTGGAAAACCTAATCTTAAACTGAGAATGGGACTAAAAGGAAAAGGGATGCCAGTCCTAGTAGCTACATGCCTGCAGGTAGGTTTTATGTAAACGTTTTATGTATGTTAACCGGTATTATGTGCGCATGTTATGTGGTCTATGTGTTGCTGATAGATTTTGATACTAATGTAGTCAGGATAGGTAATACTCGGGGTATGATGAGTAAAGTAAGTGGCTAATCACAATTGGCCACTGTAATTAGGGACTTACTATACTTGACATAAACTGAGTTGTTCCCTTGAGTGATCGTGTTGGTGTTTGAATCTTTCAGTGTGTTAAGAGGATGGCTGGTGGTAGATCTTCTAAGGCTTCGCGAGGTGGAGGCGGTGGTGGACGTGGTGCCGAACCACGGGTCACAAGAGGAAGGTCTAGGGCTGAAAGAGTAGTTCATGATGAACCCGAGACCCTTCATCAGGAGGGCGGCGATGAGAATGCTAATCAGAGGGCCTCGATGAGAGAGGCGGTTGCGGAGGAAGTGCAATAGGCCATGAGGTTGATCCTACCGTCTGTAATGACAAAAGTGATGAAGGCAGTTAAAGATGGGGAGAGACAGGAAAGGGGTAGACCTTCGGGCGAAAGGAGACGACCCGAGACTGAAACGGTTTTCTTCGATGACGAAGAGGAAGAAGAGGAAGAGCCTGCGCCGGAGGCGGCACGAGGCTGTAACTATGGGGCGTTTCAACGATGCAAGCCCCTAACTTTTGATGGAAATGGTACTGCTGCTACTGCTCACCGATGGGTGAGAGAGAGATGGAAGCTATATTGAATATCAGCGAGTGCTGGGTGGATCAGAAGGTAAAGTTTGCTGCCCACTCCTTTGTGGACTCAGCCTTGTGTTGGTGGGACAACATTGTCCAGGGAAGCAGGGTTATCGGGAGGATGCGATGGCCAGAGTTGAAAAGGCTGGTGTTGAGGAGTTTTGTCCTCATCGTGAGATGGATAAAGTTGAAAGAGAGTTCCGGCAGCTGGAGGCGGAGACGATGACACATCAACAGTACACCACGAAGTTCAACGAGATGGCACGTCTGGTGCCGGATCAGGTGACACCTCTTTCGTGAAAGATCAAGAGGTACATTCAGGGCTTGCCGGCGGACATCCGTAGGCACATGATCGCTGCTCGACCGAGCACATTTAGGTCGGCGGTTGATTTGGCGAGGAGGTTGTATGATGAAAGATCTGTGAAGGTTACTGAAAGTAGCAAGAAATGAGAGGGTGATCAAGAATGGGACAGGAAGCGATTGGGATGTGGCGGAGCCACTCCAGGTGGCAAAGGTGCACAAGTGGATGATCAGCGTGTGGTCATAACTGGTGCGGGGTCGAAAAGGTGTGACAAGTGTGGACACAGGCACCCCGGGGAATGTAGGTTGGGGGGCAATGTCTGTTTCCGTTGTGCGAGGACCGGACATGTGGCGAAGAACTGTGGTATGGGGAAGTGTTATTCCTGTGGTGAGGAAGTTCACATGAGCAGGGATTGCAAGAAGCCGAGGGCGGAAGGTTCGGGAGTGAAGAAGATCGGAGGAAGCTAGGACGGACCACGATGTTGTGTCAGGTACGTTTCTAGTAAACCAAACTTTAGCCTCAGTGTTATTTGATTCTGGTGCTAGTAAAAAGTTTTATCTCTACTGCTTACTGTGCTAAGTTTCCTGTTAGTGGTAAAAATATAGATACGCCCTTTCATGTAGAATCACCATTAGTAAGTCTACTAGGTTACCTAATGCCCTAGAGGATTGCGCGATAGAATTGAGAGAGAGCGCTTGTTCCTGCTAGGCTGTTCAAGACAGACATAGGTAGGTAGACATGCATCTCCAGGTGAGTTGATCAGTGATCTATGACTCGAACCCCAAGTGTTGCAAGGAGATGGATTGATCAACCGTGCACAACCAGAGTTCGGTGACAACCTACGACAATGAAGCATGAGGAAGGCTTCGACCTAGAAAGCGGATTGCTTGGTTTGGAGTCGAGTAAAGCTAATATTAAAGTGTAGAGGGACATTCCCAGTTGTTGCTCAGGTAGTAGAAGTGACACATCGACTGTAGCTACCCGACGAGTTAAGTGGAATTCATCTGATGTTCCATGCGTGTCGTCTAAGTAAGAGCTCAACCGATGAGGATATGACCATGCTACTAGAGAACACTGAGATAGACGAGGCATTCAACCACGAGAAGCAATTGGTGGCCATTACAAATAAGAAGAAGAGAATAGGCTAAGGAGGATGATGGTTTTACTTGTGCGGGTGCAGTGAAGCCTAAAGGGATCTAAGAATAAGTGCAAGATCAAAGAAGAGGTGAGACAGTGTTACCCGTAACTGTTTGAGAAGCGACAGGTTTCGGGGACGAAACCTCTTTAAGGGGGTAGACTTGTAACACCCTGAACTTCTATTTAAACGAAAGAAAAAGAAAAGTAAATAGAAAGAATAGAAATTGTTGCCAAGTGGAGGGGGAAAAAGTGTACAAAGTACAAAACCTTATTACTTTAAGGTTTAAAGGGGCATGGTTGCCTATTTCTTCTTCATCTTCTTCAATTGGCTGAAAAGGAAGAAAGAAGAGAGAGAGAGGTCTCGGTTCTAGAGAGAGAAAGTGGAAGAAGCAGCTTCAAAGGTAAGTCTTCTCTTATATGAGCTTGGTTTCAGCTGGGTTTCGAGTTCTTGACCGAAGTTCTTGGTGTTTAGTGTTTGTTATCGGAATTCAAGAGTTGAATCGAAGGTGGGTCTTGAACGGGAAGAGTGTTGCTCAAAGGCTGCTCAAGGTGAGTTTCTAGAACCCCTCTTTTACTGATTTTCAACTCGTTTGGGGCTATTATGCATACTAAGTAAACATTTTGAAAGAAACCGTGGGTTTACAGCTTGATGTTCGAAATGATGTATGTATGTATGTATGTTTTAGTGTTAATTATGGGTTAATATTGATGGTTTAGCATGTTTAGATGGCCCTTAATATGTTGGATTTATGCTTGGGTATGATTAGGATGATAATCGGGTGAATTTGATAGTATAGAGAGCATTTCAGAATGATTCAGACGAACATGAACAGTGGTCCATACGCCCAACAGATTGGCCATGCACCTAAGTGTTGGCCATGCGCCTAAATAGGGGCCCATGCGCCCAGCAGTTGGCCAGGCGTCCAAGTTGTTGGCCATGCGCCCAGTAGGAAGGCCCATGCGCCTGAGTTGCTGGCCATGCGCCCAGCAGGAAGGCCCATGCGCCTGAGTTGCTGGCCATGCGCCCAGCAGGAAGGCCCATGCGCCTGAGTTGCTGGCCATGCGCCCAGCAGGAAGGCCCATGCGCCTGAGTTGCTGGCCATGCGCCCAGCAGGAAGGCCCATGCGCCTGAGTTGCTGGCCATGCGCCCAGCAGAGTTGGCCCAAGCGCCCAAATAGTGCCCATGCGCCCAGATTAATTTATACTTAGAATTTTCATGCTCATGCGCCTGAAAGGTCCCATGCGCCCAAGTTGGACCTAAGGTTTTTCTAAGTGGATTTTAAGGGGTAAAATGGGGAGATAGGCCTGGTTATGATGTGATGGCTTATGTTTGATGTGTGTTATGCATGTATGATGTTGCCTGTATGGTGATGGTGTATGTTTATGATTAAGTATATGTTCCTTATTATATATGTATATGTGTATTCCATTGGCTTTGCATTGAACGTTAATGAACGTAATGAAGTATTATGTAACGTAAAGTGGAAGATAATGAAAAGAGGAACGTTAATGAATGAATGCATGTATTAATGAATGAACGTAAACGTAAGAGGCTTGCAAGCAAAGTATAGTGAGGTGCACGGCTTTAAATTCCTTAAGCTCAACCGCGTGAGGTTCAGCAAATCCTAAAGTGTGCACACAAGGGTTCCAGTCTTTGTGACTGACCTTCAGTGGTGTTACCCATTTCGGCGGGGGTGTTGTTACCCATTTCGGTGGGGGTGTTGTTACCCATTTCGATGGGGTGTTGTTACCCATTTCGGTGGGGGAGTTGTTACCCATTTTGATGGGCGTGTTGTTACCCATAATGTTGGGGGTGAAACATATGATGGTTACCCGAGTTACGTATAACTTCGGGGTGTGGCATAAATCCAAGCATAGGTATGAGGTGAGCTACTTTGTGTTGCAACAGACTCGGATGGAGTTCAATCGCTGTGATTGACTCATATGGGATCTTTGTCGCGTATCCCGGTGTTGTGTCAGTCTTCGGACATGAGTCGGGGGCTTGTGAGCAGGTCCCGGCACAACATCAGCTTTCGAGCATGAGTCGGGGATATTGCATGAGACAAGATTCGAGTAATAAAGAGTAATGAACGAAAGATAATGTATGAAAGAACGAAGTATGAAAAGAACGTTAATGAATTATTGTAATAATGTACTAAACAGGATCCTTGTCATTCGACCTCAGTAATCGTAGCTGTGTGCCACGAAGAGGGTAAAGTCTGACCGGATCTAGAAAGAGAAGTGAACGATAATGTAATACGTTAAATGAGCAAAGTTAATGAACGTAATGACGAAGATAATAATGATATTATCTGTATGTACGTACGATGTATGATCACAAACGATTGTAAAGTATAGTATGATTTGAAATAAAGTAAAGATCGGTTTTAACAAAGTAAGTATTTTATTATAAAACTAGAACTCACTCAGCGTCGCTGACTTTTGTATGCATGATAGTTGGCAGGTATTTGTTGATGCTGAGGAGTTGCAGGCATGGATGCATAAGCTACTGGGAGCATTTTGAGGTTGGCATCCGTATTTTGACATGTCTTTGTATTTTGAGATGAAAACTAATGTTGTAAATAAATGATATGACATGTTTTAGTTCTTAATGAAATTTTAAATTCCGCTGCAAAATAAATGTACGTTTTATAATGTTTTAAGTGCAATGATTAACCAACTGTGAGGTTTCCGGGAACGGGGCCTTACAATTGCCACATATCACAAATGCTATTTATAGTCAATTATTCAATTATTACAAGTTATTAGAACATCATATCTCGTTTTAGAAAATAAGTCAGAGGAACACACCTGTTTAACAATTGCCCAAAAGTTGATAATTGTTCTTGGTGCAATTTGGTAATATCTCTAGGTCTTAATACAATTTAAGTAATCCTAGGTTAGGTAATGATAAACTAACTAGTTATTGTCATGGTTGGATATTGGTTTGCGCTACCTTGTTTATGCATGGGTGATCAGTCCATGCCCAATTAAGGCTAGGCTACCTAAAACCCACCCCTAAGAATAACCCTAACGCCTAAAATTTATAATACTACAAATTCTAACATAAATTCTAACACTTATAGTAATCTAAAATAATTAATAATTAACTTGGCATAAACTTAAATGAGAACATACCTTAAAACTATCTACGACAGTTTGATTTAGAGTCTCTCTACTCGCGCTCCTACCCGAGCTCTAAAAATGACTAATAACAATACCTAATGGGGTATCGATAACTTGGGATTCTATTTATAGTAAAGCGTCCCCAAGAAAACTTAGAATCTAAATTCAATCTTAAGGTCTCTATTTATAAGAAAGCATGCAGACAGGTGAAAAAGAAATGCAGTTGATATATGGGATGTAATAGTGACGTGCCTGCTTGCTAGCTTAATTATATTTTAAATAATAATATTATTATATTATTATAATTAATTCCGCTACTTATTTCGTTTTTCTTTTATAACTTATTAAATATAATGTCTTATAAAATTTCAAACATGTCGTTGGGACGAGCTTAGTTTTCTCTATGAGTCGATCCAAATTTAGTTAAAAACGGAGCACGTTTAAATATAATATATTATTATATTTATATATATTTAAACGGTCTCTTATGACACTAAAATTCATTTAAAACTTTAAATTTAAAATAGTAATTTCAATCATTACTTACTTGTTTAACAATATGCAAAATGTAAAGTTAATATTTCTTTTATTTTAGCTATTACATTTGACCATGGAACTAAGATGTTACAGCATATCTTTCCTCCTTAAAAGAATTTTGTCCGTAAAATTGAAGGTTACCCGAAGAGTTGAGGATATTTGGCTTTTAATTCTTCTGCAAATCCCCAAGTCTTAATAGACTCTTTTCTAACCTTACCACTGCACCAATACTAACGAAATTATATTTTGAGCTAAGATTCCTATATTGTATGATTAATAGCTTGTTATGTTAACCACCATATCTATATTTCTTAGAATTTCCTTTAGCCCAAAAGTGATCAGGTCATAATAAACTCTTGTTAAACGAACTCTTAATATATTCCTACATTATATTGCTTAGGGTTTTAATCCTCAAGGAAAGCTACTACTATTGTGCCTTGGTAGGTTTTTTTTTGTAAAACATAAGGTTCTCCAGTTTACTCGAGTTCTTAGTTTCTTTTAGAAACCCTATTATAATTTTGAAGTGAAACGATAAACTCTATCAGATATAGTCAAGATAGGCACATCTTAATGTGAGACTAATAAAGTTTGGCTAGCATTTCTATCTTATAGTTTGATAGATAGGTAGAGAGTGCTAATTTGGTAAGCCTATCATTAATTAGCTAGATAGTGGATCCATAATTTAATCATGAAATTAACATAGTCTATTAGTTATCTTTCATTTCCATTACGAGATTTAAGCTTGTTGTGTCTGGTTAGACAATTTTTAATGTTTCACCATAATCCTTAAGCAGATAAAGAAATTTCCCTGCACGCCTTGTGATTGATCTTTGATTCCTGAATACCAATAATAATTTTTAAAACATATTACATGTTATTACTACCTATGTGTGCTCTATATTTTGATTTATGGGCTTCATTCAGTATCATATCTCGTAATATGCTAAGACTCGAAACTCACATATGATTGTGGAGTCTTAAGATACTATCTTTTCTATCTCTTAATAGTTTTCGTCTGCCAATCCTTCATTGCTTCTTAATGTGATTTTCCATCAAGAATTTTACTTGTGCATTTCAATTTAGTCTAAAAGGTTTATCTTAATATTATTTGTAGATATTCAAGTTTTAGTGATTGGGTCCATTCTTGTTTATAAAGTGCACCAACGATTAACTTTGCTATTTTCTGGATGGTATCGTATATCATAGTTGTAGTTACTTAACAATTCTTTTAATTTTAACTAGTGTTTAGAAAAACTTAAATAAATCTCTAATA
This sequence comes from Flaveria ramosissima, assembly GCA_025215565.1. Classification (NCBI taxonomy): domain Eukaryota; kingdom Viridiplantae; phylum Streptophyta; class Magnoliopsida; order Asterales; family Asteraceae; genus Flaveria; species Flaveria ramosissima. The sequence continues at coordinate 31,727,846 of CM046033.1, forward strand.
ATAATATTCAAATCTCAAAATCTTCAAAATCATGTGGGATTCATTTTCTCATCTCTTAATTGCTAGTTCTTAGTATGTGTTACTTATTTGTCTTACTCATTGAACATATGGCCTTAAAATTAAACATTACATATTCAAATTTTATATTCTAAGAATTAACGTAAAGGTTTTCTTGCTTATGCAATCTAGGATTTATCTAAGATGATCCTCGTGATCTCTTCTATCCTTAAAATATATATATCAGAATGTCATTGCAATAAATGAAATAAATTACCCAAGTAAGGTTTATATACTTTGTCATAAGATCCATGAATATCTCTGGTTCATTGGTCAATTCGATAGGATCACCAATAAGTTATAGTGATCATATTATGTTCTAAAATTGGTCTTAGGTATATTTTCAAACCTTTTGTTTCTTTATAGTGTTCATGGCATATGCTAGATCAATAATGTACCATTTTCTTGAAAATTTATGGACTTGTGTTATAGTGATAATGGTTTCTTCTCCATCATCATATACTACCATTTTTAGGCAATCTAAGTTATACCATTCTTCTGTCAGACATGAGTTATACTTAGTTGAAGGTTTGCTACTCAATTCCTTTGACTACCTCAAATTCTTTCGGTTTCTATAGGTATCAAGTCAATAGGAATCAAGTTACCATTCAAGCTTATCATAGGATTCTTCATGATGTCAACTATTGTCTTTTGTCTCCTATTAGTCATTTCACATATAAAGGTATGATGTAAAACTTGAGTTTCTTAATTCATAAATGGCCTAAAGATAGTTGATACTAAGCTTTTATTCACACCAATGTAATATTTTTAATTGAAATGTATATACTGCGAATTAGATCTAATTGGTTACATGTAGTTATGAATGTCTAAAACAGCTTTCATTTGACTTCAACACTTATGTGCCTCTATAGAACCCTTGTTACGAAAAGTTGGAGGGTTACATGTCATAAAGGATTTTGTAAGAATTCTTTTGTACTTATTTTTTGATTTTTTTAGTTTCTTTGTCTACCATCTTTGTTGTTGATAACTAGAATCTTTTCTATAGTTTGTTTCCTACTTTCTACGGATTAGATCTTGTTTGAGTGGCAGTGATAATCTTGACAAGCTGAGTACAAAGTTTTGTATTTGCCTTGTATCTAATTGTACCTTTATAGTTCTTATATTCGTTCTACATCCGGATCATCTTTGGCATTCCAGATTACTTTCGGGTAATACTTGATATTAATTCTAACATTTTAGGGTATTATCCTTTCTCAATACAGTATTCATCACTTTATATTTTATCTTATCAAATAAAATCCTTGTTGAATACAAATACAATATTTATCTAGCTTCTATGTTCATATTCCATTTGATCACTAATCCTTATCATATAGAGTTGTCACGTCACCATTAAGATGTATGCATTAATCAACATGATGCAATCTTATTAGGATGCATGATATTTTGTAAATTCACCATTACGTAAATCTAAACATAATCTTCAATTTACCTTACAAGAATATACTAGTTTTCCCTCATTATGTATCACAATGCAACGTCTAAATATGAGTGACATCCTTTTTGAGCATTCGCCTTCACTTTCTTAATTAATCATTCATTATATAATTTATTTAACTATAATTAATAGGTAATTACTTTGCATGGTCCTTATTGTTCTATTAGACTAATTTACATGAGCCTATGTAGAAGTGTACGCCTTCAACAATTTCTAGTTAACACTGCCAATCTACTCCTTAAGTTCAAGTAAACATAACATCTAACAAACTAAAATACAATTTGAAAAAGTAAATTATTAATGAAATTAGCTAACTGCGATAAACCTTTTACGTTACGGGCGTGTTATACTTATCTTCCATTATGTTCTTAACTCATATCTAACTCCTCTTATCTATTATCATGCTACTTGGCTCATTTAGGAATCTACATAGTCTTTCAAACTGAGTTTAAGTTTAGACAGTAGCTAATAATGCCTAATTCACTTAAATTATGGCTCTGATACCAACTTGTAACGCCCGCCTCCCAGGGCACACTGGGAGCGTTACGCATCAAAGTTACAAAACACATAGTAATCTTAATTTATAGCGGAAGTCTAACTTTGATTAATATCATAGCATACTATACATCTGGCATACTAGATAATACATTACATCAATTTAATAGGAGATCCAAATTTTCAATTGCTGCTCTAGACCTCTATTATCTCATAACTAACCTATAATCTCCACGTACTGTAATCATTTGTCACCTAGGATGTGTGTCCACAAAGAAAAGATTTAGGACTCAACATAAGCTTGTGAGTTCATGAACATAGCATATATTTAATATTGACTATTGTATCAAGCAGAGACAGCCATGACAAACTGATAGGAACAGAGTAAGCACAATATAAATTCACATAGCCAGACTATGTATACAAACTACACTGGGTAAAGTAGAATCGTACAAGAAGCCCTCAAGCATCCAATCAAGCATTGCCACATATCACAGATGCTATTGATAGTCAATTATTCAATTATTACAAGTTATTAGAACATCACATCCCGTTTTAGAAAACAATTCAGATGAACACACCTGTTTAACAGTTGCCCAATAGTTGATAATTGTTCTTAGTACAATCTTGTAATATCTATAGGTCCTGATACAATTTATGTAATCCTAGGTTAGGTAATGATACAACTAACTAGTTATTGTCATTGTTAGATATTGATTTACGCTACCTTGTTTAAGCATGGGTGATCAGTCCATGCCTAACTAAGGCTAGGCTACCCAAAACCCACCCCAAACAATAACCCCAACGCCTAACAATAATAATATTACTAATTCTAACACTACTTCTAACAATAATAATCATCTAAAATAATTAATATATAACTTGATATAAACTTAAACGAGAACGTATCTTAAAACTATCCACGACAATTTGATGTAGAGTCTCCCTACTCACGCTCCTAGCCGAGCTCTAGAAATGACTAATAACAATACCCAATGGGGTATCAACTACTCGGGATTCTTTTTATACAGGCGGTGTTGGGATGTAATAGTGACGTGCCTGCTTGCTAGCTTAATTATTTTTTAATAATATTATTATTATATCGTTTATAATTAATTCAGTTGCTTACTTTGTTTTTCTCTTATAACTTATTAAATATAACGTCTTATAAAATTTCAAATATACCATTGGAAAGAGCTTATTTTTCTTTACAAGTCGATCCAAGTTCAGTTAAAAACGGAGCACGTTTAAATATAATTTACTATTATATTTATATATATTTAAACGGTCTCTTATGACACTAAAATTCATTTAAAACTTTAAATTTAAAATAGTAATTTCAATCATTACTTACTCATTTAACAATATGTTAAATGTTAATATTTCTTTTATTTTAACTATTACATTTGACCCTGGAACTAAGATGTTACAGTATATCTTCATACTTCATCCGAAAAACCACACTTGTGTAATTTGCAACCAAAACAAATTCCATTACTACTTGAATTGGCATGTATGATCCTTTAATGGTTCAACATGTTGTATTCTCCTAATACCAGGATAAAAATTTAAAATTTAAATGAAAATTTAAATATAGTTTTATCCTAATTAAAATAATGATAGTGAGAAAGTTCAAGTGCTTACCAAAAATAGTAGTCAGAGAAGGAAAAAAAACAAAATCATGATTGTTGTCCGAGAGTCCGTTGTCAAAGAGAATTCGAGCGTGAATGGCTTCACACGTTGTGTAGCATATATAGCAAAAAGCTTCACGACTCATGAAGCATTCAACAAGATGTTTATCAATAACTTTAACAACTCGTAAGTACCCTTACACATGTAACTATTTTTAATAATTGTAAAAAGTATATGAGTGGATCGTTAATGTATAAAGGATTTCGTCCGTTAAGGGAATTACATCTTGTTAGTTTTTAAGTGGAAAAAAATTCACTTTGTAACTAGGGAACCTTACATACAATATTATCCACATTCTCATTCAAAAATAAGTAGGTCAAATTTCGAAAACCCAAACCCATTGACGTACAAAGATTAGGAAACTTTAGTAAAATCTTACCTTGAACTTTCAAAAAATATATTGAAGCAGTTGTAAACTAAGCACCGAGTGATTTGATTTGAAATTAAAGATCTAAATATTTTACCCACCTATGACAACATTTATAAAAAGCAAAATATGGTATGGAATGATACCGATATTATGATGAGGGCTTAAGAACAATATTGGGTCACACTCGGTACAACTTTGACTGTGTTGCGACTTAGAACATGCTTAAAGATAGATAAATTTGAAATTTAATTTTCAGTTATGTTTAAGTCTCTTTATGTAATATCTATTTTCTTGTAGTAATAATCTTAGTTTATTTAAGTAAAAACTAGAATTTTACATAATATTCTAATATTACATCATTACATTGTGCATCTTGTATATAGCTCGTCTGCCATGGCTTATTGGAACCTTAGGTAAAGGTCTTGTAAATTAACTTCTTGACTCTCAAAAAAGATCTTGTAAGGTTTATAGAAAGGCTGACGCACTCAAAACAACCCAACTGCTTTCTGTATGCATGTACTTGGTACATATTAGAAGTTGCTTCAGAAGTTTCATACTTTGCACAAGAAAATAATCTAAGTATGAAATCTTCTGAGGCAAGACCAATATCTTCCGAAGCCAAAACTAAAATCTTCTAAAGCTTGAAAGAAAAATTCTTCTGAAGCCAATGAAATGAAGACAAATTTCTTCCGAAGACTTTGAAGAACATGCTTTCTTGATGTCCTTTTGCATAAAGCTCAACCACTTACCGCTGCAACTCTGAAGACTCACCAACTTATACAAGTTTGTGAAAGGTCCATGCTTTTTGTAACTATACATTGAGGTCTTGAGTCTGTAACTTTCTAATTTATGTATTTTTATCCTTTTTGTAATATATTAAGATGTGAGCTATGGCATGTCATAGTCACTAGTCAAAAGGCAAATCTGCTTTTGACTTTACATTGATCTTGTTTTCTAGATTAGTGTTTCTAGCTGGCCTTCAAAGTATGGCCAGCTGTAGGATGTAGAATAAAGTATCACAAGTCTTTGTATTTTAGATATGCTTTGTAACATTTGTAAAAGAAACTTGAGAAGCAATATGCTGCAATCTTGAAAACCAATATCTTTTTGTTCTTAATTTTTTGTCTTTTACTTTGCTTGTGTTCTTAGTATCATCTTAAACAAAGTCCTGGTTTCCATTTGATCTGTTAAGTGTTCTAACACTTTCCTTATTGTGAGACTGATTGTATTGACCAACCCTTTAACCGGTCCTGCAATTGGTATCAGAGCATTCCAAGCTCTTGATTGTAAGATCTCACCATCTTAGATCCCTCAGTCTCACAAAATACTTAACATCTCAAATGGCAGCTCTCACAAAGGCTGATATGGAAACCGGAACCATGACAAAGTCCCCACTGATCACTCCTGAAGACTTAGATACTTGGTGCCAAAGAATGGAATGTTTCATCAAGTCTCAAGACTCCAGGATGTGGGAGTCTGTTGTCTCTGGACCTTACGTACCAAGCACCTCTTCAGCTCCTGCTGGGGGTGGTATGATACCAAAAGAGGTGGCTGACTATTCTAAAGAAGACATGAAGAAGATTGACATAGATGAGAAAGCCATGATTGCCCTCCAAACTGCTTTTCCAAACTCCATATACAGAGGCTTCAAGAAGTTCAATACAGCCAAGCAACTACGGGATGCACTAAAGCTCATGTATAAGGGGTCCTCTGAAGCAAAAAGAACAAGAAGGTTCTCTTGAAGCAGCAGTTTGAGAACTTCACTTACAATACAAGTGAAACCGTGACTCAACAATAGTTCAGGTATGTTGAGATTGTGGATACTCTAATGGATGTTGGAGTAACCCTTGAGAATAGGGACATTGTAAGGAAGTTCATGTTCTCTCTTCCTAGACAATGGGCACATTATTATGTTGTTATCAAGAGAACTGAGAACCTTAAGACCCTTACTCTTACTGAGTTGTATGGTATTCTTAGTGGATACCAGATGGAGATGAATATGTAAAATCCATCTGGTAACTCCAGCAATTAGCAAAGTTTAGCCCTTCATGTGGTTGAAAGGGATTGCAGAGAACCACGGAATCATCTCATATACTACCCTGACAACTCATAAAAGGGTCCTTTCATCACCTTCCCGAAGACACCAAGAGAAAGCTACACTCAAGGAAGCTCATTCCAAGAGACAAGTTCTTCACAAGTCGTTATGTCTGCTGATGCAGATGCAATTCATCTTGACTATATCCGTCCAGATAATTAGGAGTACATTGAGATAGTTCAGCAAATAACTCTTCTCACTGAGCCAAGAAGTTTTACAAGAGGACAGGGAGGAAGTTTCCTGGCAGTGCAACCAGTGGAATGTTTGGGCTGGACAAAAGCAAAGTGAAGTGTTACAACTGTAACTAAATGGGACACTTTGCTAGAGAGTGCAAGGCACCAACGACAAATGGTGGCCAAGCACAAACTAGACCAAAATACACTAATAAAGCTACCCAGAATAAGAAGCCAAAGCAGCAAGCTGCAGTTGCTGTTGAAGAAGGAGGCTTTGACTAGAGCTTTTGGGTGGAAGATGCATCTCCAAATCAAGCACTAATGGCTGACCATGAAGCCAAGGTATTAGAACATCTTTGTATACTTGAGTGTATTCCTAAAGTTAACAGATATAGGTCCTATAACTTAGAGATGAGATCTGATCTCGAGTCTTTAAACATCTAAAGATCTGATTTCAAAAGAGCTGAAAATGATTACAAACTTAAAAAAAGGATTTAGAGAAAACCATTTCCACTCTTAAACATGAACATACCAACTACAGGACTTAAATCAAAGATCTCATCACTAAGTTAACTGAATGTCAGGCTGAGCTTGTGATCAGCAAAGCCAAGGCAGACAAATATGTTCTTGAATAAGAGACCTTCAAGAACATAATATCCTTATCCTTGTATGTAAAAGTTTGTTATCAGAATAAGCCAGGATTGGGATCTACTGAGATAGCTCCTCCACACACAATATTGTCTGTAAGATCTTCTAGGTGTGGAACTTGTGAAGATGAGCTTCCCCTCATAAACCCCGTAAGCAAAGTGGATAAAGAGGAGATAGTGAAGGATGACTTTGAGAAGAGTGAAGAAGAGCATCCTAAGAAGGGTCACTATTCTCCTGAGGAGAGAAAAGGAGTTGGGATGACCAAGTCTAAAAGGAAGAACTTGATCAGGAAAGCCAAGAGGAAGTCCAAGAAGGCTCAAAAGATCAAGACCACCTTTGATTCTATGCAGAAACAAGTTTTTATCTCTGCAGGTTTGAGGTGGTTAAGGCTGAAGACTCAAACTTGAACTCTAGTACTAGGGGTTCTAGTTCTTGTCCAAATCATCCCAGCCACATGAAGAAGGCTGATCAGTTGTGTACCATTGCTGCACAACCTGAACCATCCAGCTCCAAAGGTAGTTCTCACCCTAAAAGAATTGCCACATCATCTGCAAAGATGAAGATGGAGAAAGAAAGTGATCAAGTTTAGCCTTGTTATCAAAGGAAGACTCTCAGAAGGAGGAAAATGGACTGTGTCGTATCTTGCCAAGGACTGGCTCTACAATCCAAAACGTAATGTCCACATGACCAAGAAAGATACTTCTGATAAGATCAAGAAGAAACAAGCTTCGAAAGGAAAATTCTTTCCATTCAAAAGCTCCAAAATGAAGAAGAAGACAAGTGAAAACTTGCTTTCAGAAGAAAATTTGGTCTCGGAAGAAAGGAATACTTCTGAAGCACTGAAGCCTGCTGCAGTGATAGCAAGATCTTCTAAGGGTCTAGTATCCAAAACTTTTGAAGTTGTTAAAACTTTCGAAGAGTTGAAGGTCAAGTCTGAGCTTCCAAAGGTGGTGTGGAAAACAAAGAAAGACCATGTGACTGAAAGTTCTTCATCAACATCAGCAAATGATCTTTCAAACTTGACAATAGGATCAACTACTGTTGCATTGTCTTCAACTTCTTTTGATAAGCCCAAGACCAACAATGCTTGGGTGTCCAAATGTAACTAACCATCTCTTTTGTGCAGGAACAACTCAAGACAAATAGGAATGTATGGATCATTAACAGTGGTTGTTCCAGGCACATGACAGGCAATGGCTCTTTACTTCAAAACTTTGAAATGACTGATGAAGGGTTAGTTTTTTTTGGAGGAGATGCTCGAGGTTACATTACTGGAAGGGGCACAGTCATAAATGGTAAGCTCAACATTGATAAGGTAAATTTTGTTAAGGAGCTTGGATACAATCTTCTAAGTATATCTCAATTTTGTGTCAAAGTCATAACATGCTTTTTTTGAGCATGAGCGCATTGTACTCAAGCCCGGGGTGGTCATTCCTTATGAGCATATCCTACTCAGAGCCCCCAGGAAAGGGAACATGTACAAGATGGAGTTACAAGAAACATCTCCCTTGGGAGAGGTTTCATGCTTTCTATCTAAATCAAATACTGATGAGTATTTCCTCTGGCATAAAAGAATATGCCATGTAAACTTTAAAGATATGAATAAATTAATTAAGAAAGAATTGGTAACTGGAATACCAAAGAAAGAGTTTACAAGTGATGACCACTGTGTTGCATGCCTCAAAGGGAAGCAACACAAGATATCTCACAAGCCAAAGGAAAAAAACTCCATAACTACTCCCGTACACTTGCTACATATGGATCTATTTGGTCCCACCAGTGTAATGAGTCTAGGACCTCGTATTTTTTGGTGATTACAGATGACTTTACAAGATTCACTTGGGTCTTCTTCCTTAGAACTAAGGATGAGACTCCTAAGATCTTGAAGAGTTTCATCTTAAAGATTTAGAATCAATGTGATCACTAGGTCAAAACCAGAAGAAGTGATCAGGGAATTGAATTTAAAAACCAAATCCTTGATACATTTTGTGATGAAAAGGGTATTATAAGATAATATAATGCTCCCAGGACTCCTCGGCAAGATGGTGTTGTTGAGAGGAGAAACAAGACACTAATTGAAGCTGCAAGAACTATGTTGTCTGACTCAAAACTGCCCATCACCTTCTGGGCAGAGTCTGTAAACATTGTTTGCTATGTGCAAAACAGAGTTTTAGTAGTCAAGACTCGTGGTAAGACTCCTTATGAACTTTGGCACAAGAGGAAACTTTCATTGGTTTTCTCAGGTCATTTGGATGTCCTTGTACCATCTTGAATACTAAGGATCAAATAGCCAAATTTGATGAGAAATCAAATGATGGACACTTTATTGGATATTCTTCTCAAACAAAAGCTTATAGAGTATACAATCTCAGAACTAAAGTAGTTAAGGAGTCAACCAATGTGACTATATGAAAGGTTTTGGTCCTTATTGGTTGTTTGATCTTGATTTAGTTACCAATAGTTTTAACAAATCTTATGAGCATGTTTCAGGGTCCACAAAGATCTTATCAAAAGGTGATCCTGACCCAAGATTTGAGCTAAGAAGACCATCAAATCATACTTCTTCAGCTTCAGTTGTAACTAACCCTGTAGATGGAGTTCCTATCAACATAACCATTTCAAATCCAGCTGATACATTTAAGGTGCCATCAAATTCCAGCTTAAACGCGCAAAACTCAAATGAAGGAATTTCAAATGTAGGAGGAAATGGTGGTGGTGACAGTGATCAAGAGTTTGTTGATGCTGATAACCACTCCATGGAAGACAACATCAATGATTTCACACACTCATTGGATCAAGTCTCTCTTGATAAGTGTGCTAATATGGTGGATGAAGCTCCAATTCCTGATCTCTCCAAGAAACTTGCTGTGATCCCTCAACTCAGGATCCACAAGTCTCATCCCACCATAAACATCATTGGAAATGTTGATACAAGGGTAAGGACAAAAGGACAAACCCATGATGAAAATGTTTGTCTCCACTCTTGTTTTCTATCCCAGATAGAGCCAAAGAAAGTTGATGAGGCTTTAAAGGATGTAAGTTGAGTTAAAGCTATGAAAGAGGAGTTGCTTCAATTCAAAAGACAAAAGGTTTGGAACCTATGTCCTCTTCCTCAAGGGAAGACTACCATAGGAACAAATGGGTGTATAGAAACATAAAGGATGATAGAGGACTTGTCATCAAGAAAAAGGCAAGACTAGTTGTCGAAGGATACACACAAGAAGAAGGAATTGATTATACAGATGTCTTTGCTCTTATGGCAAGACTTGAAGCTGTTAGGATATTCCTAGCTTTTGCTGCATCCAAGGATTTCAAAGTCTACTAGCTTGATGTCAAGTGTGCTTTTCCATATGGGGTGATTGATGAAGAGGTGTATGTCAAACAACCTCCTGGCTTTGCAGATCCTGATCATCCTAATTATGTCTGCAGGCTTGATAAAGTTCTTAATAGGCTGCACCAAGCTCCAAGAAAGTGGTATGAGACTCTATCTCGGTATCTCTGTAAGCATGACTACAAAGGGGTAATATAGATGGAACTCTCGTCATCAAAGGAACATGGAATGACTTAATGCTAGTTCAAGTGTATGTAGATGACATTATCTTCGGATTAACTAAATCAAAACTCTTCAAAGACTTTAAGAGGCTGATGAAGAATAGATTTGAAATGAGTGCCATGAGGGAACTCAACTTCTTTCTAGGAATTCAAGTGAAGCAAGTTGATTGTGGCATCTTTATAAGTCAGTCAAAGTGTGTACAGTTCATGGTTTTGACAGAAAGAAAAGATGTAATTATGAACGAACGAATAAAAGTAAGAAAGTATGAATGAATGGAAGTTAATGGATGAGTGATGAAGATAATAATGATATTATCTATGTGTATGTATGATGTATGACCACATGCAAAAGTAAAGAACAGTTTTAAACGAAAGATAAAGTATTGTTTTATTATAAAACTAGAACTCATTCTGCAATGCTGACTTTTATGTGTTTCCAGTTGGCATGTAATGGTTGCTGAGGATGGCACGGGGCGGCTATCAGCTCTTTTGGATGGCATCCATTTTTATAATGCTTTTGTGATGTAATTCAACATGTATTTTGTAACTAAATAACGATGTATTGTTTTGAAAAAGCTTTTGTAATGAAATGAGATGTTCATTTTGATGATTCTGTTGTGTTATTTATGAAAGTTAAACGTAATTATAAGTTTTATGAGCAATGATTAACCAGCTGTGAGCGTCCCGGGAACAGGGTCTTACAAGTTGATATCAGAGCCAAAGTTTAAGTGAAACGGGTAATTTTCAAAATACACCTTAACTTAAACTTAAAATGGGACGGAAAGGGAAGGGATGCCAATCTGAGTAGCTGTGTGCCATCAGGTATTTTCTTTATGATAATCGGTATTACGTGCGCATGTTATGTGGTTTATGTGTTGTATGTAGATTTAGATACTGATGTAGTCAGGATAGGTAATGCTCGGGGTATGAAGAGTAAAGTAAGTGGCTAATCACAACTAGCCACTGTAATTAGGGACTTACTATACTTGACATGAACTGAGCTGTTCCCTTGAATGACCGTGTTGGTGTTTGAATCTTTCAGTGTGTTTGAGAATGGCCGGTGGTAGATCATCTAAAGCTTCACGTGGTGGAGGTCGTGGGGGAAGTGGTGATGAACCGCGACCCAAAAGAGGAAGACCTAGAGTAGAAAGGGTGGTTCCTGAAGAACCCGAGACCCCTCATTCGGAGGGCGGAGATGAGAGCGCCAACTTGAGAGCCTCAGTAAAGGAGGTTGTTATGGAAGAAGTTCATCAGGTCATGCAGACGATCTTACCGTATGTGGTGACTGAAGTAATTAGGGCTGTAAGGGAAGGAGAAAGGAAAGAGAGGAACAGGTCCGCGGGAGGACAGGAGGGGCCGGAGACCGAAACGGTTCTCTCCGACGATGAAGAAGAGGAAGAAGAGCCTGTGTCGGAGGCGGCACGAGGCTGTAACTACGGGGCGTTTCAACGATGCAAGCCCCCTACTTTTGATGGTAACGGCACTACTGCTGCGGCTCATCGGTGGGTGAGAGAAATGGAAGCTATTTTAAATATCAACGAGTGCCGAGAGGATCAAAAGGTGAAGTTTGCTGCCTATTCTTTCATGGACTCAGCTTTATGCTGGTGGGACAATATTGTCCAAGCTGAGGGTAGTCGGGCTATTGGGAGGATGAGATGGTCCGAACTGAAGAAGTTGGTGATTGAGGAGTTCTGTCCTCATAGAGAAATGGACAAAGTTGAGAGAGAGTTCCTGCAGCTGGAGGCGGGAACCATGACACATCAGCAGTATACCACCAAGTTCAACGAAATGGCACGTCTGGTGCCGGATCAGGTGATGCCTCTGTCGCGGAAGATTAAGAGGTACATTCAGGGCTTGCCAGCGGATATTCGCAGGAACATGATCGTTGCCCGACCGAGCACGTTTAGGTCGGCGGTGGATTTGGCAGGGAGGTTGTATGATGAGAGAGTTGTGGTGGTGGTGGCTGAAGGTAGCAAGAAAGGGAGTGGTGATCGAAACTGGAATGGGAAGAGGTTTGGTCGGGGTGATGCCTCGACGGGTAACAAGAAGGCACGGGTGGACGACCGCCGTGTGGTCACATCGAGTGCGGGTTCGAAGAAGTGTGGTAGATGTGGAAAGGAGCATAGTGGGGAATGCAGGCTGGGGTCGAACTTGTGCTTCAAATGTGGGAAGATGGGGCATGTAGCAAAGGATTGTCGTACGGTCCGGTGTTTTAACTGTGGCATGGAGGGCCACATGAGTAGAGACTGTAAGAAGCCGAGGGCTGAGGGTTCTGGGGTGAAGAAGACTGGAGGAGAAGGACAGAGGGCGAGCGCCAGAGCGTTTACGATGACGCAGGAGGAGGCTAGGACGGACCCTGATGTTGTGTCCGGTACATTTCTAGTAAACCAAACTTTAGCCTCAGTGTTGTTTGATTCTGGTGCCAGTAAAAAAGTTTTATTTCTGCTGCTTTCTGTGCTAAACTGCCTGTTAGTAGTTGGAGTGTTGATGCACCCTTTGATGTAGAAACTAATATAGGTAAGTCTACCTGGATTTCTGAGATGATCGAAGGTTGTGACGTGGAATTAGAAGGTCACAAGTTTCCCGTTAGACCATTCGTGATGACCTTAGGTGGTTTCGATGTAGTTCTTGGGATGGATTGGTTAGCGGACTACGAGGCGAACATTGTGTGTCGCAAGAAGATGATTCGTTTGACAGCGCCTGACGGGAGTTCGGTGACGGTTTATGGTGATCAGGTCACGACGATTCTGAAAGTGATTTCAATAGCGGTGGCGGGAAAGTGTATGAGGCGTGGTTGTAGTACCTACTTGGCCTATGTAAAGGATGTGGATACGCCAACACCACAACTATCCGATGTACCGGTTGTGTGTGACTTTCCAGACGTGTTTCCCGAAGACTTACCAGGAGTGCCACCTGACCGCGAGATCGAGTTTCAGATTGATTTGATACCAGGTGCTCAACCTGTTGCCAAGGCACCGTATCGGATGGCTCCGACGGAGATGAAAGAGTTGATGGAGCAATTGCAAGAGCTGTTGGATAAGGGGTTCATTGACCGAGTATCTCTCCTTGGGGTGCTCCGATCTTGTTCGTGAAGAAGAAAGACGGTAGCATGAGGAAGTGTATCGACTATTGTGAGTTGAACAAGTTGACAGTGAAGAATCGGTACCCGTTACCGAGGATTGATGATTTGTTTGATCAGCTTCAAGGTGCCAATTGGTTCTCAAGGATAGATCTTCGATCGGACTACCATCAGCTGAAGGTGAAGGAGCAGGATATTCCTAAAACAGCTTTTCGCACGCGTTATGGTCACTACGAGTTCCTCGTGATGTCATTTGGTTTGACCAACGCGCCAGTTGCTTTTATGGACTTGATGAATCGAGTGTGTCGGCCGATGTTGGATAAATCAGTGATCGTGTTTATTGATGATATCATGATCTATTCGAGGAGTGAGATAGAGCATGCCGGTCATATTCGAGAGGTGTTGGAGACGTTGAGAAGGGAGAAGTTGTATGCTAAATTCTCCAAGTGCGCGTTCTGGTTGCGCGAGGTTTAGTTTTTGGGTCACGTGGTGAATCCTGAAGTTATTATGGTGGACCCGGCAAAGTTGGAGGAGGTGATGCAATGGAAGTCTCCAAAGACGCCATTCGAGATTCGTAGCTTCTTGGGTTTGGCGGGCTACTACAGAAGATTCATTCAAGACTTCTCTAAGATCGCTTCTCCACTAGCTAAGTTGACCCGGAAAGATGTGAAGTTTGTATGGGGTCAAGCTCAAGGGAAGGCGTTCGAGGAATTGAAAGCGAGATTGACTAAAGCTCCTGTTCTGTCATTACCCGATGGAAGTGAAGATCTGGTGGTTTATTCTGATGCTTCTTACTCGGGGTTGGAATGTGTGTTAATGCAAAGAGGAAATGTTATAGCCTATGCATCCCGACAGTTAAAAGTTCATGAGGTTAACTATCCTACTCATGACTTGGAGCTAGCAGCTGTGGTCTTTACGTTAAAGATTTGGAGGCACTACCTGTATGGGACGAAGTTCACCATATTCACTGACCACAAGAGCTTGAAGTACTTCTTCGAGCAGAAGGACTTAAACATGAGGCAAAGAAGATGGTTGGAGCTCATAAAAGACTACGATTACAATATCTATTACCATCCGGGCAAAGCCAACGTGGTTGCGGATGCCCTTAGCCGAAAGGAGAGACCCGAGCCGATTCGGCTGAAAGCCTATCCGTTGATCATGACCTCGGAGGTGATGAGGCAAGTTTAGGAGTTTCAAGATGAGGCATTGAAAGAAGATCACCTTAACTCTAAAAGAATGAGAGGTCTGGTTGCAGAATTGGGTGAAAACACACTCGGTGTTAAAACCCGATTCGGGCTGATGTGGATTCCTCGTTTTGGGGATCCACGGGTTAAGATCATGGATGAAGCTCACAAGACTTGGTACTCTATTCATCCCGGTGCTACAAATATGTATCAAGACATGAAGAAAGATTATTGGTGGCCGGGTATGAAGCGTGATGTGGTGGAGTATGTGAGTAAATGCCTTACTTGCCTACAAGTGAAGGCCAAGCACCAAAAGCCGTACGGGAAGATCCAACCTTTGGATATACCAGAATGGAAGTTACACATTAGCACTGCTTATCATCCCCAGACTGATGGTCAGTCCGAAAGGACCATTCAGACGCTGGAGGATATGCTTCGGGCATGTGTTATTGATTTTGGAGGAAGTTGGGATGACCACTTACCGTTACCGGAGTTCTCATATAACAAAATTAATCATGCCAGTATTGGCATGCCCTTTTATGAGATGCTATATGGTAGGAGATGCAGAACACCCGTGTGTTGGGGTGATATTGGTTAGAAGGAGTTAGGGAGCGTCGAGGTAACCGAGGCTACGACTGAGAAGCTTGAAAGGATCAAGGCCTTCATGAAGGCAGCCAAAGATAGACAGAAGTCGTATGCCGATAAACGACGCAGACCGATTGAGTTCCAGGTGGGTGACAGGGTTATGTTGAAGGTCTCACCTTGGAAGGGTATCATCCGGTTCAGAAGGCGGGGCAAGTTGAGCCCAAGGTATATAGGGCCTTTCCGAATCATTGCTCGGGTAGGAGAGGTCGCCTATAGATTGGAGTTACCAGATGAGCTAAGTGGAATTCACCCAACATTCCATGTATCTCATCTGAGAAAGTGCTTAGCAGACGAGGATATGATTGTACCACTGGAGGATATCGAGGTAGATGAACGGCTCAATTATGTGGAGCAACCAGTGGCAATCATCGATCGAAAAGAGAAGAGGCTGAGGAATAAAGTGGTTCCTCTTGTGCGTGTACAGTGGAAGCACAGGAAAGGATTCGAGTCAACGTGGGAGACTGAAGAAGAAACGAGGCAGCATTACCCACGTTTGTTTGAGGAATAACATGTTTCGGGGACGAAACCTAAATAAGGGGGGTGGACTTATAACACCCGGATATTTTCTTTGAAGCCGACGAAAGAAGAAAAAGAAATAAAGTCCACAGTCGAGGGACCAAACTTGCCAAAGGGTAAAAACTTGTATGAGTGGGGGTATAAGAGGGGGGAAGGCAGCCCACACCCTCCCCCACACTCATAATTTTCGGGTATAGAGAGAAAAGAGGAAGAAAAGTGGTCTCAAGCTTGGTTTTCGTGGATTCGAGCGTGAAAGTTGAAGTGTAGCGGGTTGGATTAAAACTCTACTCGACGGGGTTGTTTGTGTGAGCTAGGACCCCTCTTTTACACGTTTTCAACTGATTTGGGGCTGGAACACATAGTAAAACCCGTTTTTGAAGTGTGTGTGTTGAACCCGTGTGTATGTGTTTGTGTGTGATTCGAATAGGTTTTGTTTTCGGGCTTGTGTGTGCTTGAATGGTGTTGTGGTATGTGTTTCTAAGGTTTAGGATGGTTGATTTGGGCTTAGAACGAGTTTGGGAGAGCTTGAAGGCCGAAAATGGCAGTTTGCGTTCGGGATGAACTGCATTCTTCATCAGCTAGGCTAGGCAACCGAATGGCATGCGACTGGAGGCCATACGGCCGAAAGGCATGCGACTGAGGTCCATGCGTACGAATTCCATGCGGCTGAGGTCCATACGCATGGAAGTCATATGACTGAAGTTCATGCTTCAGCAAGGTATGCGATTGAAGGTTATACGACTGAGGTCCATGCGCCAGGAGGCCATGCGACTGAGGTTCATTCGCACGAAGGGTATGCGACTGAAGCCCATACGCCTGAAGTCATGCGACTGAAGGCCATACGCATGCAAGTCGTGCGACTGAGGGTCATTCGCATGGGGGGTCATGCGACTGAGGTCCATACGCCTAGGTCCATCCGCATTAGGTCCATTCGCACAGGAGTTCATCCACATTGTGTCCATCCGCATGGGTTCAGTCGCCTGGGGAGGCCATGCGACTGAAGGGTGCCCATTGGCCCAAGTAGGGCTTATGTACCCAAGGGAACATAGTTTATTTACTGACTTTCGGGGGAAAGTGCAGATGTAAGTTTTGACGTGGAAGGTTCCCGGTAGTTCATGTAAGTTGACTTTTGAGACCTTAGAGGTTATGTTGGGCATGATGATTATGATGTATGATGTTGTATGATTATGCATGATGCATGTTATGTATGTATGATGATGCTCTGTATGATGATGTTGACTGTGTATGTTGATGTTCCTTATTACTATGTATGATTATTTTCCCTTGGCCCTACGTGGAATGTTAATGAATGAAATAAAAGTATTATGTAACGTAAAGTGGAAGATAATGAAAAAGGAACATGATGAATGAATGCATGCATTAATGAACGATGGAAAGTAACAAAAGTCTTGCAAGCCTTGTATGTCGGGACACGCCCCAATGTAGGGTGTTAACCCAACGGTGTGTGGGTTAGCTACCCCATAAGGATGCACATCGGGGTCCTTCTTTGTGATTGACCATTTGTATAGAACCATTGTTGCTTACCTTCAGTACTGTGGCCAGGGTGCTGTGCACCGTGATGGAAGGTCTATGATAGGCTTCGGCCCAGTACCACCTGACGGAAGGGTATAGCGCATGACAATGGTATACCTGAATTTTTACCTTTGGTATTGCGGCCAGGGTGCTGTGCACCATGATGGAAGGTCTATGATAGGCTTCGGCCCAATACCAGCTAATTGAAGGGTAAAGTTCATGGTTTTGACGGAAAGAACAGATGTAATGATGAACGAACGAATGAAAGTAAGAAAGTATGAATGAATGGAAGTTAATGGATGAATGATGAAGATAATGATGATATTATCTATGTGTACGTATGATGTATGACCACATGCAAAAGTAAAGAACGGTTTTAAACGAAAGATAAAGTATTGTTTTATTATAAAACTAGAACTCACTCAACAACGCTGACTTTTATGTGTTTCCAGTGGCAGGTAATGGTTGTTGAGGATGGCACGGGGCGGCTACTCAGCTCTTTTGGATGGCATCCATTTTTATAATGCTTTTGTGATGTAATGCAACATGTATTTGTAACTTGATAACGATGTATTGTTTTGCAAAAGCTTTTGTAATAAAATGAGATGCTTATTTTGATGATTCCGCTGCGTTGTTTATGAAAGTTAAATGTAATTATAAGTTTTATGAGCAATGATTAACCAGCTGTGAGCGTCCCGGGAATGGGGCCTTACATGACTTCTTGATCTCTTTTTGCTTCTTGATGCCAATTCCCTCATATCCAATATCCTTAAATGCTCTAATGACCTCTGAATCAGTCATCTCTACGCTCTCCCCCATGTCATCCTCTAGACGTAGGACCTTAGCCACTGTCTCTGCCGATATCTTAAACAGTTCTCCCTGAACTGATGCCCTAATAATCCTTTGTTTGGCGTCATAGTCAGCCGTTCTCTAGAACTCCTCATCTATAATAGGGGAGTGAGAAATAGCGTAGTGGATAGGTGATCTCTTCAGCCAATCGATAGCATCTTTATAGCTGGAATACTTTGGATCTCTGTAGTTTAGGTACGCCACCACGTTTGATCTGGGATCAAACTTCAAGCTCTCTATAATGGCTGCAGATGAAATTGAGAGTTTGTCAGATCACAAGAAATTACTAAACATATAAAATAAAATATTATAATTATAATAATAAGTAATATTTATTTATAATTATTAGTAACTAATTATAATAATAATTCAGTTATTATTATTATTTTTAATTAATTTCACAGATAATTTCACATGTAGAAACTATAGTTTCGCATGGCAAGAATATAGATTCACATGATTCAATGGAACAGACAAATTACACAAGAGAAACTATAATTTCGCAGTCGAGAAACTATTGTTTCACATAGAGATGAGAAACTATACTTTCGCACGGAGAAACTGTAGTTTCGCACCGGAAATTATAGTTTCGCACCGGAAACTATAGTTTTGCATGGTCTACGAAACTATAGAGTCGCAAGATCCGGTCAAAACTGTTCAGTGCACACGGGCAGCATGACTAGACAGTTTCACACAGATCAAAGAACTTTCGTTCAGCTTCGCATCATAACACCTAAGTATTTCACATTGAATGTGCGAAACCAAAAAGTCATCGATTCGATTTCAGACCTAAAACTCAAACTAAGAACATTCCACGGTTCGAAACAGTTTCAAGAACAAGATTTACCGGTTAGATTTCCACGAACACACTACAATATCGTCTTTGATTTCTCAGTCACAAAGTTGGTTCGAATTCTAATACAATTTAGGGAATTTTGCAAATGGTGAAACAACCAACAAAACTTATATTTAAGCACCTTAGTTTCGCATATGCCGAAACTATAGATTCACATTGCGAAATAGTAGTTTTGCATGGCTAGCGAAACAGCGAAAGAGTAGTTTCACATGGCAAAACAATAGTTTCACACTACGAAATAACACTTTTGCATGAACTTAATTTTATTGTATTTTATATGTAAACAGAAGACTTTTCAACCCACGAGACTGACAATAAGAAGAATTTGAAAAGAAAGGATAGAGGTAAGTGTTGGATCAAGTATGGTTGGTGTAACCAAAACCTACACTTAGACAATTTTGGTATAACTGATGAAGAGCTTTCGAAGGCAAAAGCTGAGCTTCCAAAGGCAAAAGAAGAACTTCCGAAGGATAAGTCTGAAAAAGCTTCCGAAGAGGAACTCTAACTTCCGAAGACAAACTCTTCCTTCTTCCGAAGATCAACACTTAGAAGAATTCAAGACATTGACTTCCGAAGCATGAAAAGCCCTAGACATCAACTCAAGCCTCAGAAGAAGTAGCCTCTTCTGAAGTATAAGTGGCTTCGGAAGAACTTGTTCTTCGGAAGCCAGTTAACCTTCGGAAGAACCTACTATGAACCAGTGGACATAAGTATGGTCCCTCTAAGACACCGCTGCAACCTCTGAGATACTGCATGGTGCTTTTCCACGCTCATGTAGTTGACCATACTTTATTCCATTGTTCATCCCTTATTAGTTAGTATAGTTACCAACTTTAGTTAATGACAAAAGGAAAGTCATGGACATGTCATGACTACTAAATCTTATATAGTATTTTATCACAGAAACCTTACCTCTAGCAATATAGTATTTGTTTAGTCATAAGTTTCCAGTTGGTATCAAAGTATAAACGGTTGTAGATAGTAGTATATATAGTTTCTCTTTGTAACTCATTAGTCATACTTGTAAGAGTCTTGTAATACTTTGAGTTGAGAAGTAATATATACAAGTAGCTTGAAAAAACTTTCTCTTGTGTTTGTTTACTTAATATATTATTATCAACTCTTAGTGGATTCTGCATCTTCAATTCGAGTATGACTTAGTGAGTTTGAGAGACTACAATTGTGTTGAGTGACCAAACTCGATCCTGCAGTAAGGATATCAGACACGCTTTTGCAAGAAATTGTCTAGAGAATCAAGGATTAGTGGGATTGCCAATTTGCTTATCCAGTTAAACCAATGCCGTATTCTTTTCAACGAAGACTTGTAACATAATTTTATCATGTTTTGGGTTCTCTTAAGAACACTCAACAAACTTGGTTCCTACATTCATTTGGTAAAGAACTCATCTCGTCATCATGGTTTATTGAGGGTAATCATTGATTCTGCTTGAAATTTATGGGATGGACTTAATATAGATCATTTGACATCTACAGATATAGAAAATGATGTATGAGGGGTAGATAATCAGAGCTCCGGGTCTACACTCACGTATAATAGAGGAGATAATCATTTAAGCAAAATGATGAGAGCTTTAGGTCTAAACTCACGTATAACAAAGAAGATCATCCTTTGAGCATATAAATGAGAGCTTCAAGTCTATACTCACATATAACAGAAAAGATCATCACTCCAGGTCAATGCTTACGCATAGCAGAGGAGTTGGACATGCAATTTATTCATGACATAAGGGTGAGGGAAAATTTGAAAGTGCAAGGATCAAAACAGAAACCAGCCACTCTTAACACAGTTTTTTATGAGACTTTTAACTTTGTGCAAGCCGAGATGACGTGGGAATAAACCTTATCACTGAGGTTGGTTCTTAGATAAGTCACACTATTACCGTCTACTTCGTTTTTGGCCACTAAGCCTACTGACATATCCCTACACAACGCCTCTGACCTTCTTCAGACACTATCCAAGCTTCCTAAATCCTAAACCAAAGATAAGATAAGATTATATACATAACAACTTTAAAAGAAGAGCCAATATAAATTTAAAAAATCAAATTCTATTCTCTCCCGAAATTTCTATCAAAGTACAACAAAAAAATTTCCTTTTAAACTGGGATACACTTTGGGGAAGTGCGGGTTTCGAAGCTTCTTAGCATATTAATTTTAAAGTTTTTTTTAAGAACTCAATTAAAGTATAAAATATGAATAGAAAATTGCCAGAGTTTGCTTTTAGAAAGATATTAGACCCAACATATTGAATAATTCATAAAACCGATGTTTATCACAAGTTTTAGTGAAAAGATCATCCTTTTGACTTTTGGTAACAATGGGAATAATATCTATAAAACTCTTTTCTTGTGCATCTCGAATTGCATGAATTCTTGTTTCAATGTGCTTGGTGCGAGTATGATGAATTAAATTTTTGGCAATTCCAATAGCCGCTTCATTATCATAGAAGAGCGGCATGTTAAGAAAATTAATATCATAATCCATCATTTGATGTTGAATCCACAGCACTTAACAGCAACAACTTGAAGCAGCAATATACTTAGCCGCGCTTGTGGACAGAGAAACTATTGTTTGCTTTTTACTTTGCCATGAAACAAGGCAATCCTTAAGATATTGACATCCACCGGTAACAGACTTTCTATCAAGCTTACAACCTCCATAATCGCGGTCAGAGTATGCATGAAGATCAAAATTTCCTCCCTTTGGGTACCAAAGACCCAGTCGGGGAGATCCCTTCAAGTAGCGGAAGATCGTTTAACACCTTTTTCATGAGATTCATTTGGATTGGCTTGATATCGAGCGCAGTAACACACAACAAATGTATTATATGGATGACTCGCAGTGAGATACATTAGGGATCTAATCACAGAATGATAATAGTGAGCATAAAATGGCTTTCCATTATCATTAGGGGTTAGGCAGGTTTGTGCAGAAAATAGAGTAAGCTTGGGAGAAGCATCATTATACTTCGATAGGATTTCCAGAATATATTTCGCTTGATGAATGAGAATTACATCTGGCTTTTGTTCAACCTTCCTAAAAAGAAGCACATCTCCCCCATCATGCTCATTTCAAAGCGCTCTTTCATCACTTCTTCGAACTCTCTACACAACTTTTCATTCGTTGAGCTGAAGATGATGTCGTCGACATATACTTGAACAATGAACACATCTCCATTAAAATCCTTCTTAAACAAAGTCATGTCCATAGTTTCATGTATGAAGCCTTTTCCGAGGATATATTGTGTTAGGGTTTCATACTAGATTTTGGGAGCTTGATGTAATCCATACAAGGATTATCCAATTTGTAAACTTTCTCAGGAAAATCTGGATCTTTGAAACCCAGTGGTTGACAAACATAGATCTCTTCGTCAATAGCTCCATACAGGAATGCACACTTGACGTCCATCTGGAAGACTTTGAAGTTTATGTGAGCAGCATGAGCTAAGAAAATACGTATGGCTTCAATCCAGGCCACAAGGGCAAACACCTCAGTATTGCCGATCCCCTCCTCTTGAGCAAACCCTTGAACAACCAGCCTTGATTTGTTTCTAATCACAACCCCACGATCGTCTGGTTTGTTCTTGAATACCCATTTTGTACTAATCGGATTCTTATTTGGAGGAAGATCAACTAGTTGTCACACCTTCAATTTTCTGAACTATTGAAGTTCTAATTGCATTGCCAAGGCTACATTTTTTGGAACAAATTGAGATAGGAAACAAGCAAAGAGACATTCATTGATTAGCCCAGATTGGCTTCTAGTCATGACGTCGTCTGAAATTAATTCAATTACATAATCATGTGGGTGGTCTTTTAGGGTTTTGAAGTTAGTGTTTAGGGTTGAGGAATTGGATGAAGTGGGTTGTGGGGATGATGGTTGTGAGATGGATGACGATACGGTGGATGGTTGATTGGAAATGGTGTTCAAGGGATTTGGTTTTAAGGTTTAGGTTGATGTTGAAGTGGGAGATCTGGTTGTAGTTGAAGTTGTTGTTCAAGCTATGGTTGATGTTGTGGTTGAGGTTATGGTTGGGCAAGAATGAAGGGTTGACCACTTGATAAAGGAACGTCATCGTCAGGGAAGGATGGTAGTTTGAATGAATTAAAAACAGTGTTTGAATCTTAGAACCAATCAGGATCAGAACCAACATTGGAAACATTGGACTCTTGCCAATCTACATAGAAAGATTCTTGCACAATTCTTGTCCGTTTGTTGTACACTCTATAAGCCTTTTGAGTGGAAGAATATCCAACAAAGTAACATTTATCAGACACTGCTCCAAACTTTGAATTTTGAGCTTGAGTATTCAACAATACGCATGAGTAGCCAAAAGAACGAAGAAGTCAATCATCGGTTTTCGCTTGTGAAACAGTTCATATGGAGTCTTCATCTTATCTTTCACGATTAGAACATTATTTAGAACGTAGGAAGCATAATTGACTGCTTCTGTCCAGAAAATTATAGGAAGTTTAGATTCTATGAGCATAGTCCGGGCTGCTTCAATAAGAGTGCGATTCTTTCTTTCAGCAATGCGATTTTGCTAGGGTGTTCGTGCAGTGCTGAATTGTCTGAGAATCTCTTTGCCTACACAGAATGGATCAAAGATATGATTTCTAAACTCTGTTCCGTTGTCACTTCTTATCGCCAAAACTTTCTTGTTGCTGATATTCTCAATGGTCAAAATCAGCTTCTAAACACCTCTGTTGTCTCCCATTTATGTGAAGGAACCTCACCCAAGAATATCTAGAATAATCATTATAACAAGAAGACATTAAGATTTCTTAGCAATATTTTGCACACTTATTGGTCCGAACAAATCCCAATGTAATAACTCAAGAGGATTAGAAATAGAATTTATTTGTTTAGGCTTTTGTGATTTGTTGTTTACCTTGAGCACAATACATGCATTTTTCAATCACTGAAAAATCCTTTTGAGGTGGACCTCTAACAAGATTATTTTTAATGAATTTGTTAAAATTCTTAAAATTAACATGGCCTAAACATATATACCAAAGAAATGACTCAGAAGAAGAAGCTTTTGACAAGAGACAAGTCATGGTGGATGTTGATTCTTTGGAGTTCATATCAAGCAGATATGTGTCATTTTTTCTCGGAGCTCGCATAATCACCAAATCATCTGGAACTAAAAATATTGGCTTAAGAAATAAACATTTGTTAGACTTAAAAAACACAGGAATATTCTTATCATAAATTTGTCACATGCTCAGAAAATTGAAAATGCTAATTCAGGCAGGAAGTTTAGCTTCTCCAAAGTTAAAGAACCATTGGATACCTCACCTTTACCTGTCATTTTACCTCCCGCAAAAGCAACATACAACCCGTTAATTAGCACTATTGGTGTCAAATTATTTGAGAAACAAACCATACAACCCGTTAGACACTTCACGAGCCGTTTAATTAGCACCTTAACGGGTCGTATAGTCCTAAACAAGTCGTATGTGAAGTCTCACCGTAAGCATCTAAAGGTCAAATATGTCTTAACAGCTTATGAGGAAATATATCAAGACTCATTTGACTTTTGACAGGCGCTTACAGCTCGTAAAATATTTTACGGTACATAAAAAGGACATTTGGATGACACTTGTTAATGCTCGTAATACATAAAATTTTATGGTACATAACAAGTGCATTTAGATGACACTCGTAGAGTGTATCAATATTTCAGCATATAATAAATAATTAAATATATACATATAAAAATGAATACAAGTTTATAATAAAGGTGTGTTGAAAGCTGGGAGGTGAGGTGCATTTATGGAGAAACCATAGCTTGGTCTTTCTTTGGATACTGTGATGGCATGTGGCATGTGGCATGTGCTCATATTATCTATCATTTTAAATATTTGTTTGTTCTCCGTCGCCACTAGTACCCCTTATTCTCTCATACAAAATCACATGAATACATACATGATCATGTTGTTGCTCAATAAAAATTGATCATGATGTTTCATATATTATATATATTGGTAATTTTCAATTTGGTTATGCATTATTAGTTATACCCCATATTTATAGATTGTATTTTTTATTTGTTCTATAAATTTTTTTAATTAAAACTCTACTAGTTTTCATCTTTTATACTAAACATTAACATTTTTTTAACTTTCAACTTTGGTGTCGTATGTTTTTCGTCTTTTACATATTTTTTGTTTTTACATTTCGTTCTAAACTTTTCGAGTTAACATGCCGCAACATACGTATGTGGTTCAACGTTTTTACCTCTTATTTATTAAGTTTAACAATCACTTTGTGTTTACATTTCGGTCTAAATTTTGCATATTAACACAACGCAACGAACTTGCATGATTTAACGTATTTACGTACGTCTAGATTTTCTTTTCTTCTTTATTTCTTTTGTTTTGTGGGTTTTTTCGGTGTTAGTGGTCGCTAGCGTCTACGGTGTGACATTGATGCTACTAAGTACAGTTTTACGCCCCCATGCAACACGTGAGGCATAATACTAGTTTAACTTCAATTTTAATTTGAAGCGTGCATAGACCACTTGTGTTGCACATGTGTATTTCACAAAAATTATTGTATACGTTTAAAATACCGAAAAAAAGAATTTTTAACTAGAAAGCTGTAATGTAATTTTTTTGTTAACTTCGGTTTGATCCATCATGGTAACTTTTATTATCATGTTCGTTAGTATTTAATAAATTTTACAGAATCGCATGCTTTGTTCGAATCTTTTTGTGTATGCGAGTGCAAAAGCGCAAAATAAGTAGAGTCAGCCTGAGATCAGCTCGTTCAAATTTATACAGCCCGAGATCTAGATTAGTTCATTCAAATCTCTATATCTAAGCTAAGGTCCAACTAGCTTGACTCGTTCGTTATCATATTTATATACATTTATAATTAAGTAATGGTTCAAATAGACATGGTTTTTAAAATTAAAAAGTACAATAAGTAATTTTAACCATCATTTATTTTTACCAGTGATTGAGACCAAATTATAAAAAAAAAGTTTGTTAGATGGATATTTTAGTTATAATAATTTTTTTTATCTTTTTTCAAATTCTTTATATATTTTTAAACGTTCATAACTGTTATATATTATATAGTTTTTTTTATAAAAAACTACATCAAAAAATGAACCTTTTTTATCTTTAAACAAATATAGTCGCAATATAGAAAAATATATTTTTACCTTTTCAACTCATACGATTTTTGCTCTCCATTTTCTTTTTATTGTAGTTCATTGTGTTTTTTTATTGGTAATTTGATTTTTTTAAAATTATTGTGCTTTTATAAAATAATAAATTCTAAAGCAAACTTAATGTTAAAATAATACTATTGTATACTTTTAGAATGTAAAACACACTCATAAAATAACAACTAATTAACCTAATACATTAAAAACAATAACCAAATAACATAAATTGATTTAAAAGATAATCATAATGATAAAATGTCTGATTGTGTTTTTTTCCTACTCGTCATTTTGTTTTCTAAAAGTTTTGAAAAACACATTGGTTATCATCATTGTGTACTACTAATGGTACAACCTTTAATGCATACAAAGGTTGGTAAATATATATATATATATATATATATATATATATATATATATATATGACCCAATAACATGACATATTATACTCAATCACTTACGTATTTAAAACAATGACCAAAATACTATTTATTTTAAAAACAAAATAATGACACATGTAAAGCCTAAATACTTCTTATCATATTTAGATTAAATACTTTTTTCTATTATGACCTTACCCTTTTAGTTATTTTATGTTGTGATTGTAGTTGTAAATTTTATCTATAACAATAATTATATATATACTAATTACCAACATTTGTATGCAATAAAGGTTGTACCATATGTTTTATTGGTTGTACTCATTTTTTTTCTTTTTTTTAATATTTAACTTTTTTATTTTAACCCAATACTTTTACATATTTTACAATTTAGCCTCAACATTTTTATTACTTTCAAATTTTGTTTCCTATACTTTTTATATTTTACAGATTTTCCAGTTTACGTTTCGTTCTAAATTTTACTGTGTGGTTCAACGTTTTTAAGCTTATTTTTCACCCGTTTAGTGGCTCAATCGCAACGCGCTGGTCCTAGATCAACTTGCTTATTGTTTTATATGTTTTATATTTCGTTTGCGTGATTCAACGTTTTTACGTTTACTTTTCGTTCGGTTTTATTTTTCTTGTTTTTTATTTATTTTTAATTTGAGTTTATTTTTGTGTTGGTGGTCACTTGCGTGATGTGTCAGATGCCACGTGGTATGATTTTACGTCGTCGCTGCAACGCGGAGGGCTGTATTCTAGTTATTTTGCAAATACATGTTAAGTTTATTAAATAAAAAATATATTAGTAGCATGCTTGTGTTTAAGCTTAAACTTTGAACACGAATTCAAGCTCGTTTAAGTGGGGCGTAATTCGAGCTCGTTTAGGCTTGATACGATTCGTGACCCAATATATAGTAGTTCATAACGGGCTAGCCTTATTCACACCCTTACCTATGTATATTCAAAACAAGAAAACTTTTACATATATTTTTCTGTATTTTGCAAAATGATAATAAATTTTTTATCTAAAGAAGTAGTTGTATGTCAAGCATCAACCTTAAATGAATAAAGTGATAAACATTTAAAATAAATGAGTGAAGTGACCCTATATTGCGATGAACGCATGAAACTATGAAGTTAACGTTGACAGACGATAACGTAAAAAAACGCGCACAAGGGCTACTAATAATCTTCAAAACAGAATTAAAAAGACTGTTAAAAAAATACAATTAAAGAATAAAAAGAAAACAAAACTTATAATTAAAAATATAATCATAATAATTAGAGTAAATTACACGGATAGTCCCTGAGGTTTACTAGGATTTCATGTTTCGTCCCTTGGAATGAAATATTACAAGTTTAATGCAAAGAATTATAAAATCGTAACACTTTTGATCTTTAGATTGAATAATTGCTTAAAAACTCCGTTAGCCGAACATGCAATTACCCTTCTTGTTTTATTTGTGGAAATAAGTAAATCAAATTAATAAAGTAAGAGAATTAAAAAACAAAAAGTAAAACTAAAATTTGAGGGCCTGTCTAGTTGTCTTTCCGCTGAGGGGCTAAAATATATATTAATTTCTAACTTTGTTTTGTATTATTAGATGTATTTTTAATGTTGTATCCTATTTGTTTTTTTTTTCTATTCTTGATTTTTTAACTTCTAGCTCCCGTATATTTACAACTTTTATAAATTAACTCAAACACATTTTCACTTCAACTTTGGTCCCTATACTTTGTATCTTGTACAAAATTTTCGTTTTGATCTAAATTTTGCGAAAAATGCCGTATTGTGCGTGTGTGATTCAACATTTTTACGTCAATTTTTTCCCAATTTAACGGTCCCGTCATAATGCGCAGATCTTAGATCGATTTAGTTATTGTATTCTATGTTTTACGTTAATTGTGTGTGGTTTAACGTTCTTACGTCTACTTTTCTTTTCGTTCAGTTTTATTTTTTTCATTTTTCATTTCTCTATTCTATGAGTTTTTCAGACGTTGATGGTCGGTGGTTGTGCTTTGGTATTAGTGCTACTTAACATGTTTTTACGTCTCCGCCGCATCACGGGGGGACTTAATACTAGTTTACTCTAGTAATTAAGCTAGATGACAAAGAATACTATTTTGTTTAATAAAACTAAAATAAGTTTTAAAGTTTAATATCTTGTCACAAAAAGGTTCACTCGAATACAAGGGTAGTTTCAAACGCTGATAATAAAAAAAGTCTAGTTGTCTTCCGTGCGCACCTATCTTCCGCATACACATGCAACCCACACCGGCGGTTTTTCCGGCCACTCCTCCACTGCAACCCCATCATTACGACCACCGATCATCAGGGGAGGCGACATGGTAGCTTCATCGTTGACAAAATCGCTTCAACGAAACACTATTCATGATCGCGGCTCCATCTTTGGTCAAGATCTGGTGTTTTCGCCCCATTTGTACATCTAAGCCATGAATCAAGTTCAATACAAGAGATGCAGCATCTTTTTATAGGTCGGTGGAGGTCCATGTATAGACAGGTCATCACTCATCAAGTTAAATACAAACTCTCAATGAAAGCACCAAATGATCTGATAAAGACCAATTCGAGATGGTCAATCTCCCGATAAACCCGTTGAGTGGGTTACATTTCAAGAATTTAAAAGAAGATAACTTAGATTCTGCAGCAAATATTCTCATTAACTTTTCATTTGCAATTACATAGTATTCACAAAAGAAATAACTAACACCTAGAATGCACGAAACATGAAGCACTAACAATGAACATCGACACTACGCTTTTACCCACTATCCAAAGAAAACAATTAAAAGGGAAACAATAATAATAACAAAAACAAGAACATTGGTTGCTTGGCAGCGGGTATTGGGTCATGGGTTGACCAGGACCACTCAGATCATATCAAGCTGCGACGGAGGGTGACCGGAGTTGCGGTTGTGAGCAATGTTTTCAGAACCGGACGTCTTTCTGGTTTTGTGGTCGGACCGGGTTTAAGAAGTGGATGACGTCATAACTATATATATAGTATATTATATATATAGTACAGGACCGGTTAAGGGCTTGAACAAATTTACAACACAACAACACAATGAGGAGAATAACTAAACTTGATCAAACAGTGAACTGGATTAACCAATATTGATACAAAGAACACAAGTAAAGTTAAAGAGACAGAACAAGAGATTTGGGTTTCAAGGAAAAAGTATATTGCTTTCTCAAGTTCTTTTACAAGTGTTACAAAGCATAAAGAAAGATACAAGAACTTGGAATACTTATACTACAACCTACAGCCGGCTATACTTTGAAAGCCAGTTGGATACAATTGACTAGACATAAACAGAATCAATTGTAGGATCAAAAGGCATATCTGCCTTTTGACCTTGTGACTATGACATGCCATAGCTCACATCCTTATCTATTACAAAAAGGATAAAGTACATAAAGTAGAAAGTTACAGACTCAAGACCTCAATGTACAGTTACCAAAAGCATGGACCTTTTCACCAACTTATGTAAGTTGGTGACTTTACAGAGACGCAACGGAAAGGTGTCCAGCTTTATGGAACAGTACATCAGATAAAGCATGTTTACTAAAAGTCTTCGGAAGAAATCTGTCTTCATAGAGTGAAGCTTCGGAAGACTTTGTCTCTGAGGCTTCGGAAGACTTCATGTTTGGCTTCGGAAGATATTGGTCTTGGCTTCAGAAGATTTTACACTTAGAGTATTTTCTAGTGTATGGTGTAAAACTTCCGAAGCATTTCTTACTTCAGTACTTAGTGCATGTGTTGCAGAGAGACATTGGATGTTTTGGTTTGCATCAGACTTAAAGGAATCCTTACAAACTCCCCCTAGGCTGATGCTACCAAAACATTTAGAAGATCTTCAGATGTTAGTGGTCTTCAGTACAATCATGACCATACCTTTCTTCATTAGATGGTCAGGATCATTAAGACCTTCATAGTATCTTCTCATTTCAAAGAGATCATGCAGAGGTAAGTTGATTATGTCTTTCCAAGTATAGACATTCTCAACACCTTGATCTCTGATTACATGCCATCTTTCTGGATTGGTAGAGTAAGTCCAGGACAAGATGGGTGTCTCAGTTGTCAGAGGAGCCACTTGCATTGGAGTTGATTGGGCTGCCTCATCATGCACTTCCTCAGGTTGATCTGACTTAGCCTGAGGTGTATAGGTAGATGACTTAGGCTTCTTCTTCTTTGACTTTGGTTTAGAAGCCATTCTCTTCTTCCTCTTAGATGACTTTAGCTGAGAAGACTGGTCTACAGCACCTTGTTGATCATCATTGTCTTTCTCAGCTGGGTGTTCCTCCCTCACAGGTTCAGAAGGAGAGGGAGTTTGACCCTGCCTTGGATTAGAAGATGAAGCTTGTTGAGGCTCAGTTGGAGGTCCGGATTGAGGTGTCTCTGGTTGTTCAAACTTAACCTCCACTTCAGGTGGGACTTGACTTGGAAGAGAGTGTAAGTCAATCAGTTCACCACTCTTAATCTTCTGCTTGATCACCCTTATATGCTCATCCATTGTGGATAGAGACATAGGGCCAAGTCTCCTTCCGGAGAATCCATATAGCTTCAAGAAGCTCATCATCCTTTGTCTATCAGCAGACTTCTTCATACTCTTTTGGATGATGGCTCTTGACTTTGCAACTTCTTCCCTTAGCTTCCTTTTAGTTGTCTTTCTCTCTTTGACTAGCTCAAGTTCAAGTTGTTTCAAGTACTCAAACTCAATGAAGTCATAGGACAGGGGAAGAAGTGCATCTGCCTGATAGAAGCCTGTGGCACTCAGGTTGTTGATCATCTTGATCCTATCTTCTTCTTTGTCTACCTGAGGTTCTTGTGGAGCCACATCTTCCTGTACAGGACTTTCTTGAACTGGAGAGAGAGTGGGAGCATGCTTGTAGAGTCTTTTCTGTCTCCTCTCCTCTTTGAATTGGAGAAGTAGCCTTGCATCCTCTTTTTCTTTCATCTCTCTTGACACTTCCATGTCAGCCAGTTCATTCAATTCTTCTAAGGGGAGGGAGATGATTTCATCAATATCATAGTTCCTGGTCTGTAAATAAGTAATCCTGACTGCTCTCAACTCATCATTTTGAGTATTTGGTCTGAGGGCAGCCCTGATTGCAGCTTGCATAAAGCTTGAAGACCCAGAGGAACTTTCTCCCCTTAGCTTCCTTTTCCTCTCTCTCTCTTCCTCCTCAATTTCCTTAGGAGTCATAATCCTTTTCCCTTTGTCACCCACAGACCTTTGTGACTCAGGGTGGATAGAGGCTTGGCCTTCATTGCTTGGTGTAGCTTCCATGCTCTGGCCAGAGAGAGGCTGAGAAACACCTTCACCAGCAGGTGTCTTAGAAGGAATGTGAACCTCTACAGAAGTTGTTGATGATGAGACAGGGGTCTCAGGTTCTACCACTGGGCCTTCAGTCAAGGTTTCCCCTATGAAACTAATCTTAGGGTCCACCTCAACATCCAGTTGACCAATAACATTGCCTGATTGCCTAAGTCTCCTTCTTAGAGTGAACTCTGCAAGGATCCTATCTTGGATTCTTTGAGCCAATCTGTCAGCTTGTCTTGAGTTGCTTGGATTGACAAGTGGCATGTTGACTAGATCCAATCTTTCATAGAAGTTCAAGCTTTGAAAATCAAATACTTCTTGTTGCCCTTGAACTCTGTGAAGAATAAGGGCTCTTCTGTTAGCATCATACCTCCACCTTATGATGTAGTTTGAAGTTCCTTGTGGTGGAGATGACACAGCCCTTGGTATACCTTCCTCAAAGAGACTCCTGATGATAGAGTCTATAGAGTCCACATTAATGTGAACTTGAGGAAGTTGCTGAGAATGCACAACTGCAAGTGAGGATGGTGAGTCCTCTATGTCCATTCTCTGTGAAGAACTCCCAGGTTCTGTGGCTACAATAGCTTTCTCCCCCTTTTTGGTAAAATCACCCACTTGCATAGGTGAGCTGGAGGATAAGTCAATCACTTCCACAGGTTCTTGTGTTCCTGGTTGAGCTCTCCTTAAAGGTCTCCCAGCTAGTTTTTCCTTAAGATATGAAATCTGAAGTTGCTGATCATTGACCCTGTTTTGTAAGGTAGTCACCTGAGATTCAAGGTGACTAACCTTAGAGACTAAATAGGAGCATGTTTTTGACAGTTTCTGCACCTTTAGTCTCAAATTCCCCTCTTCTTCATTAGAAGAATCATTGGGGGATGAGATGATTGGACCAAAGTCCTCTATCTCACCACCAGCTTGAGGTTCTTGGCTGATGGTTTTCCTCTGCTCACTAGCAATCTCAGTTGAGATGTCAGTGTGCTGAGTTGCCATGGTTGAGGTCTTAATGATGTAATCACTTGCAGAAGTGAGAGCCTCTTCCATATGGACATCCTGAACATGTTCAGAAGTGTCCACCTCAGTAACAGGTGACTGATGTGGGATAGACTGAGGAGAATCAGAGGTACTCATCTCTCTTTGAGTAGGGGAGGAGAAGAGAGACTCATGGTACTCATTGAATCCTAAGTCTTCATCAGTATAGAAGGATAGGTTGGGAATGGGTTGGTTTAGATCTAAAGGCTGGGGATGGTAACTGTCCCCTAAAGGTTGTTCACTTGAGTGTTGAGACTCAGAGTGAAGGCTTAAGGCTGTTGGGCTTGTGAGCTCGTCAGGGTGAGCATGAGGAACCTCATCCCTGATAGTTGAAGAAATGGGAGTGGTTTGCTACTTAGGGGAAGTGGGAGCTCTAGTGTCCACTTCCTCCTGTAAAGGTGAGTATATGGGGTGTTGGACCAAAAGAACCAATGAGCCAGATCAGAAAAACCTTTAAGTCCCACAGACGTCACAACAACCGCTGAAGTCCACAAAGTCTGAAGACACAAGTGCTGAAGACAAAGTCTGAAGACAAGTGCTGAAGACAAAGTCTGAAGACAAGTGCTGAAGACAAAGTCTGAAGACAAGTGCTGAAGACAAAGTCTGAAGACAAGTGCTGAAGACCAAGTATCAGACGTTGTCATAACAGCTGAAGAGGACTTCTTCAGTAGTTGTGACGGTTTACTTTCAGTAGTTTTATGTTTTCTCTTTTCAGTAGTTTTGTAAAACGACTGAAGAGTTGTTCTTCAGTCGTTGTAGTTTCAGTAGTTTCTTATCAGTAGTTTTATATTTTATACTTAGCACTCTGATATGTTCTCAGTAGTTGTGAACATTTCAGTAGTTTGTTAAGTGTTAGTTATTTTTGTAATAGATCTGCCAGTTGTCACTATCCCGTGATAACAGCAGTGATTGCACTCTATATAAGGAGTGTCAACCTTATTGTAATAAGTGAATGATTGAGCAGAAATATTTGGTATAATTGAAACATTCCTTAACAAAGAAATATATTCTCTCGTATTTGTTTACAAATATCAAATTCTTGCTACAATTTGTCTAATTCTTGATCTTATTCCGCTGCATTACTCTCTAATCCATCGAACTTGTGATCACTGATCCTGACAAATGGTATCAGAGCAGGTTAATCATTGATCGATCTAATAATTGATCATTGAAACTGCTATTCAAGATCCAAGTTTGATTGAATTAGCATTTTTGCAAGAAACGGTTATAGAGATTGAATTTTCTGTGTTTTTGGTCATTCATCCTGAGATTTATTCTTGGTTTTCATTGAGTCTGTTGTGTAAAATCTTTTAAAAGCTTGAATTAAATTGTTTTTGACCTAAAATGACTACTCCTTCCAATGATCCTCACAATACTGGTTCCTCAACCAAGCCTCCAATGCTGGTTAGGAATGAGTATAACATATGGCAACGACGTATGCTCCATCACCTGTCTGTTAACAGCTCAGGTTGTTGGACATCAGTGGTACATGGTCCACACAAGCCTATGGTGAATAACCCGGAAACCAATCAAATGGTTCCGAAGAGGAAGGATCAATACTCAGATGAGGATAAGAAATTGTTTGAGATTGATGCAAAAGCCCATGGAATTCTGGCCATGGCACTACCCAATGAAATCTATTCTGGGCTAATGCATTATGAATCTGCCCATGACCTCTGGAATGCCTTGAAAGAACAATTTGGAGGAACAGATGAGGTCTTGGCAAATAATAGAGAGATCCTTGCCCAACAATATGAGACATTCTCTCATAGGAAGGGTGAGACACTGACTCAACAGTTTGAGCGGTTCTCTTGTTTGATCTCTGAATTAAAAATGGTCAAACATGAGTACACCAATATCCAGATGAATAACAGATTTCTCAGATCACTGCCTGAGAGATGGGACACATATACTATTGTCCTACGCTCCAGTGCAAATTTGGACAAACTATCTCTCACCCAACTCCATGGGAAATTGCTCACATTTGAGAGAGAGATAGAACAAAACGAAAACTGTCTTCATCTGGTAAGCTCACTGAAGACTTTGTACCAGGCAACACTGCCTTGGTTAGTCATGAGTCAGAATATGCTTCATCTGAATGCCAGTATGATGAGCATATTGATTTCTCTTCAAACATTTCTGATTCTGCATTTGTGAGTGTTGATAGTCAGTTTACTGGGTGTAATAATGACAATCTATGCTTCATCATGGATGATCTCAAGGGGATTGCTGATGATGACTTAGAAGAGATGGATATTTTGAGCCAAATGGCCTTGATAAATATCAGATCTCAGAAGTTCTACAAAAGAACTGGAAGAAAGTTCCCAGGACTCTCTGGCAAAACCAAAGTTGGTTTTGACAAGAGTAAGTTGAGGTGTCACAAATGCCAAAGGCTTGGACACTTTGCTAGAGAATGTAGATCATCTGGATCTAATTCCTCTGCACCTTTTGTGACTTTCCCTGGCAATAGTCAACAAAACAAAGGGCAACATCCTGTCAATTCTAGTCATCATTCTCAACCACAATCTCCTGCATATTTTGTTCCTCAGGGTCAAATGCCATACCCTTACCCTTGTTATTACATGCCACAAACCAGTCAAGTTCAAGCTCCTATGGTATCACAACCTCATGCACTACCAGAACCTCAACCATCTCATCAACCTCCTCAACCTCAACAACATAGCTTCTTCACCCCTGAAGTTGTTGACTGGAGCAGTTTGCCAGATGACATGTCTGGTCATGAACAACTGTTCACAGGTGCTGATCAACATGGTGGTGACAGTCCTTTTGGGAATCTAGCACTTATGGCTCTGGAGTCTACTGAGGGTTCCTGCTCAAATGCATCATCTTCACAGGTAACTCAGGTATCTTCAGAGGCTAAAGCCAAGTTATGTTCTGAATCATGCATAGCTGCCTTTGTCTCTATTAGAGAGGCAAATGTAGCATTAATAAATCAAAAACTTGAGTTTGAGAAAACCATTTCCAAAAGAAAAGCTGAGTATGAGTCTGCTCTTAATAGTAAAAGTGATGAGATTTATAAGCTTAAATGCCAATTAAATGATGAAAAGGCTAAGCTAGAGGTTATTCTGGAAGACCAGAGAAGTCTCAAAGAAACCCTTGCAGTCACCCAAGTAGAGTGTGATCGATGGGTACAATCATGCAAAGGTTTTGAAATGCTTCTTAGTAAGCAATCAGCTTCCAATGTGAAGTTTGGCATTGGTTATAATCACACTGCTCCTCCTACAGATTTTGCTTCAAGAGCAGAAGTGAAATCTGATGGAGAAAGCAATAACCAATCCACCTCATCATGTGATTCACTTTTTGATAGAGCATCATCAAAAGTAGAAGTCAGCACTAAGCCCTCTCAGAACCAATCAGCTGATGTTGATGGTTCCATTGCTGACACTCACATGATCAAAGAGTTGATCAACTCAGGAGTTATTTCTGGAAGTCCTGAAAGGACTGGAGAGCAAGATTTAACACCTGAAGTTCAAACTCCAACTACTGTCAGCACTGAAAAGAAGAAAACTGTCAGTAGAAAGAGTTTGAAGACTACTAAAGAGGAAGTCAAGAAAGCAAATAATGCTTCCAAAGTACTGAAGAGCAAGTCTTCAGTAGTTTCATTCTCTTTAGTTGATGATCAACATAAGATGAAGAAGAAACCATGTGAAGTATGTGGTTTGTTTAATCATCTTACAGATGATTGTTGGTACAAAAGAGGATCCAAACTCAAACATAAAGAGGAAATTAAAGAGAAAATGGTTAAAATGAAAACTGAGTTTGAAGCCACATTTGTACCAGCAACATCAAATCCTGTAACCCTTAAGTCCAAAAAGAAATCCAAAAAGGAAGGGGTTAAACAGGTAACAGCTGAGATTGCTCAAAAGAAGAAGGTGCAACATAGGAACTTATCAAACTCCAATGCCAATGTGTCTGAAGAGCTGAAAGCTTTATCACAAAATCAGACACAGCTGGTTATGATGGTTCAACATCTATTGGGAAGAGTTAACCAATTAGATGTTCCTATGTTGAAACCACAGAAAAGGAGGTCCAAGCCAAAGGATTCCTCTTCTTCACCATCTTCTTCCTCTCAGGCTGTTGTTTCCAACAAACCTGTTAGTTTACCATCTGTTGATGTGAACAGGCCCAAAACCAAAAAGGTTTGGGTCTCAAATCTAACTAATTTGTTTTGTTTTGCAGGGTTCTTCAACATGCCACAGAGGCATCTGGTATGTAGACAGTGGAGGATCCATGCATATGACAGGAAACAGATCACTTCTTAATGACTACTCTCAAGGAAGGAAGGGGTTTGTGTCATTTGGCAATGATGCAAAGGGTTACATCATCGGCAAAGGCTTTGTTTCCAATGGGGAAATAAAGTTTGATGATGTTAACCATGTGGAAAATCTCAAGTACAACCTCTTGAGTGTCAGTCAAATGTGTGACAAAGGCCATGTTGCTCTTTTCACCAGTCAGAACTGTCGGATTCTGTCATCCAAAGTTCTAAGTTTGATTGATAAGGTGTTGGATGAATACACTCTCCTAAAGGCCAACAGGACAGGAAGAGTGTATGCCTTAGATCTTTCCAAGAAAATAGATCTCAAAGGCCATCCTTGCCTATTTTCCAAGGCTTCCCCTCAAGAATCTACTCTATGGCATAGAAGGCTGGGTCATGTTAATCTCAAAAACATAAATCAGCTGATAAACCATGGTTTAGTAAGGGGATTGCCTATGAAGGAGTTCAAATGTGAAGATAACTGCACTGCTTGTTTAAAAGGAAAACAACACAAAGCTTCATTTCCCTCCATAGAAGAACCTAAGTCCAATGCCTGCTTACAGCTTCTTCACATGGATCTCTTTGGTCCTGTGAGAGTGATGAGTATGGCTAAGAAGAAATACTGTCTGGTAATTGTGGATGATTACTCCAGATTTGTATGGACTTTCTTCTTGCATTCAAAGGATGAGGCAGCTCAGAAGATTATCAACTTTGTGTTGTATGTTGAGAAGCAGTATTCCCTCTCAGTCAAGTGTATTAGAAGTGATAATGGAACAGAATTTAGAAACAATACACTTGATGAGTTCTACCTCTCAAAGGGAATCAAGAGGCATTTTAGCATTCCAAGAACTCCTGAACAAAATGGAGTAGTGGAGAGAAAGAACAGGACCCTTATTGAAGCTGCAAGGTCCATGTTGGCTGATTCTGGACTGCCAATGACTTTTTGGGCTGAAGCTGTCAATACAGCTTGCTATGTACAAAATAGAGCTCTAGTAAATAAGAGGTTGATGAAAACTCCATATGAAGTTCTTCATCATTTGGCCCCTCTAATTTCATTCTTCAGAGCTTTTGGATGTCCTTGTTTCATTCTCAACACACGGGATCAACTCCAAAAATTTGATTCTAAGGTGGATGCAGGGTACTTTGTTGGTTATTCATCAACTTGCAAAGCATACAGAGTCTTCAACTGTAGAACAAAGATGGTTGAAGAGACTCTACATGTTAAGTTTAATGAATCTCCAAAGGACAAGATTCCACAAAGCCCTGTGGAGATATTTGATTTGGACATACTGCAATATGTTCCTTATCAAACTCCTGCTGTTGCTCCTGTCAACAGTTCACCACCTGGTGGTACTGCTGGTGCTATGATGATGATGATAGTAGTACTCACCTCTTCAAGTTTAGTGATCAACTGCCTGATTCAGCTAGACCTGATGTTCCTGTAGCTCCAGCAGCACAATCCACAACAAATGCTGATGAGATTTCTACAACTTCAACTTCCTTTGAATTACCATCTACTGATTGGTTTCAAGGAAATGCTTCACCATCACCATCTGTTGCTGCTGAGCCTGCTACAAACACTTGCACTGATCTCATTGTGTACCAAGATCTGAAGAATCACCCTATGTCTCAAATCATTGGTGATATCACTGCTGGCGTATCAACAAGAAGTCAATTGTCAAATTTCTGCTTCTATGCTCTCTTCATCAGTCAGCAAGAGCCAAAGAATTATCACATTGCTTTAAAGGACAATGGATGGGTTGATGCCATGCAGCTTGAGCTTCTTCAGTTCAAGAAACAGCAAGTGTGGGAACTGGTTCCTCTACCTCCAGGTAAGTGTGCAATAGGCACTAAATGGGTGTTTAGGAACAAAACTGATGAAAATGGGCTTATTGTTAAGAACAAGGCCAGACTGGTTGTTCAGGGGTTTGCACAAGAAGAAGGTATTGATTATGATGAAACCTTTGCCCCTGTAGCCAGACTGGAAGCAATTCGATTGTTTTTAGCTTATGCTGCTTATCAAAATCTTAAAGTTTTTCAAATGGATGTCAAAAGTGCATTTTTGTATGGGAAAATTAAAGAAGAGGTTTATGTATGTCAACCACCAGGTTTTGAGGACAATAAACATCCTAATTGGGTGTATAAGCTTGATAAGGCTCTTTATGGGTTGAAACAAGCTCCTAGAGCCTGGTATGAGACATTATCAAACTTTCTTCTGGAAAATAATTTCACTAGAGGCTCCATAGATAAAACTTTATTCATTAAGAAAGCTGGGCAGCATAATCTACTTGTTCAAATTTATGTAGATGATATTATTTTTGCATCCTCTGATCCACAGTTGTGTGATGCCTTTACAAAGTTGATGCAACAAAAGTTTGAAATGAGTGCCATGGGAGAATTACAATTCTTTCTGGGTTTGCAAATCAAACAAAAGGCTGATGGAATTTTCATTCATCAGTCCAAATACACAAAAAATCTTTTGGAAAAATTTGATTTACAAAATTGTAAGCCCTGTTCTACTCCCATGTGCAACACCACACAACTGGATACAGATCAGAAAGGTAAAGTGGTTGATGAAACACTTTACAGATGTATGATTGGGTCCCTGATGTACTTAACAGCTTCTAGACCAGATATTATGTTTGCTACACTTTAGATATCTGCAAGGCACTCCATCTCTAGGTTTATGGTATTCTACTAGACATTCTGGTAAATTAGTTGCTTTTTCTGACAGTGACTATGCAGGGTGTAAGTTGACCAGGAAATCAACTTCTGGTGGATGTCAATTCCTAGGCAACTGTTTGATTTCTTGGCAGAGTAAGAAACAAACCTCAGTTGCTACATCAACTGCTGAAGCCGAGTACATTGCTGCTGCAAGCTGTACATCTCAGGTACTCTGGCTTCAAAACCAATTATTGGATTATGGCATAACAGAGACTAAGACTCCATTGTTAATGGACAGCTCTTCAGCTCTTTGTATTGTCAAGAATCCTGTCCAGCACTCTAGGACTAAACATATTGAAATCAGACACCATTTTATTAGAGATTGTTTTGAAAAAGGTCTGATTGATCCAAAGTTTGTTCCTAGTGCTGATGAGCTTGCAGACATTTTTACTAAGCCTTTGGATAGTTCAACTTTCCACAACCTGGTGTTAAGGCTTGGTATGCTGCAGCTAGAATAAGTGACAACTACTGATGATCTCAGTAATAAGTACTGATGATCATTGGTAACCATGTCACATATAAGTACTGATGAGTCCCTTTACCCTCAGTAGTTTTTATAACTACTGAAGGCTACATGCCTCACAAGTACTGAAGTACTTTATTTGTTAAAACAGCTGATGTAGTTACAACAGCTGATGAAATCACAACAGCTGATGTAGCTACAACTACTGATGTCAGAAATGCAGATAAGTACTGATGACCAATGAAACCTCTGAAACTCAGATTAAGTCTGATGAGTAAGTGTGGAGGTCAGACTGAAACAGCTGAAAAGCTATGAATTGACGAAAACAGCTGATGAGTAATTTCTCTTCAGTTGTTTCTACAACTGCTGTTTCTAAACAACTGAAGCCAAACTATGTCTTCAGTAGTTTACAACTACTGAAGACTAACACCAAGTCTTCAGCTGTTTACAACAACTGATGACAAAACCACTGTCTTCAGTAGTTTCACAACTACTGATGACAAACACCATGTCCTCAGTTGTTTCACCACCTGAAGTCAAAACTGTCTTCAGTAGTTTTATAACTACTGATGACTAAATCAGAGACTTCAGCTGTTTCAACGTCTGCCGGTTAAAACCAAGTCTTCAGTTGTTTTATAACAACTGCTGATCACACCAATACGGTCAGTCATTTCAAACCTCTGAAAGTTAATACCACGTCATCAGTAGTTTCAACAAATGATGACTAACACCAAAACCTCTTCAGTCGTTTTCTAACCCTACCCTTTAAATACCTTATCCCACCTTCAGAGTTTTTCTCACCTCTCTTCTCAAACCTAACGTTCAAAAACTCTGTACCCTCTCTTCATCAATGGCGACCATGCAACTAAAACCACGACACAACTGTGTCGCCCATCTCACAAAATCGCCATACTGGACCAAGTTTCACAACGCCATTGATTTAATGGTCCAGTCACCTTACCAAACGGCTTTTCTGTTAAACCCCACCATATATGCCGAATCTCTTAGCCAATTCTGGACAAACGTCACTCTTGTCTCTGAGGAGAATGACACAGAGTCTCTTCAATCGTTTGTCCATAGCCAAAAAGTGGTCATTACTCCAGACATTCTTCGCCAAACCCTCAATCTGGATGATGCCACTTTCCCAACTGGTTATCCAAAGGGCACAACAGATCTATCATTTGCCCACCATGGATACCAAGGTAACCTGAGTGCATCTACCATATTGAAGAAACATTTCCAGGATGCCGAACGTCTCATCTTTCATATGGTAAATGTCTGCCTTGCCCCCAAGACTTCATCATGGGATCAAATGTCCACAAGGTGGCAACAGGTAATGTACTCCATCCTTGAGCAACAACCTTTAAATTTTTCTGAAATACTATTTTTAGAGCTCAAGGATATGGCCCAAAAACAACTTGCTAACCGTTGGATATTATATCCTCGGTTCATAATGGCCATAATTGAAAACCAGCTTCAAGCTGAGGGACTTGTTGGCCTGGGAGTCCCTGCTATGGCTGTATTGCCTGAAGTATACTCCCGGCACAACTCTGACCAATCACTAAAAATGGCTGCCAAGCTGCGCAAACCCACGCAGCTGGAACCCACAGCCACCACCACAAAATCCAGAGTCCCCACCAAACCAAAAACCAAACGCCCCAAAACAGCTATTCAGGGAGATGAGTCCCCTGAAGATGCTCCTGTACCACCAAGGCAGGATATACTTGC
Source organism: Flaveria ramosissima (assembly GCA_025215565.1). Lineage (NCBI taxonomy): Eukaryota > Viridiplantae > Streptophyta > Magnoliopsida > Asterales > Asteraceae > Flaveria > Flaveria ramosissima. The sequence continues at coordinate 31,770,199 of CM046033.1, forward strand.
TGGTGTAAACCCCCCAGCAGTATCAAAGACTCTACCAGCCACAGCCGCTCAGGATTCCTCTCAAAAGGAGCCTGCAGCAACCAAAGAAGGGGTACCCACTAATCTGGAATCTTCCTTCATTTGAGGAGATTGCCATTGATGAGCACCATTCTCCCCAGGTGCATACTGATTTTACCCTATCTCCCCATGCAAATGCCCCCCAAAGTCCAACCATTATAATTGCAAACGTGCTGACTCAGTTGCATGCCTCTCCTCCTCCCCAACAACCACCAACAAAAGGGAAAACCACAGCCATTGAGGAAGAGGATCAACATGCTTCTGACAACCCACAACACCGGGGTTTAAATGTTCTATCTCCTGGTGTAGATATGGAGATCAGAATATCTGGTGAGGCTGCCACCTCTTCTGAATCAGCACATGATCAGACTGAGGCTGGTAACATTGCTAAGACCTCATCAGAGGCAACAGCTGATGAAGGACATCGTCCTGAGGCTGGAAGTCCCCAGTTCCAAGAAAAAGGGGCACATGCTAAAACTGGTCTACAACCAGTGCATGTACATCCTGCTACAAGCAGGAGGTCAGGTGATTCAGCATTTGCTGATGATGACCTGGGCTTCTTTTATGATGTTCTGGCCCAGAACACAATTCTTGAGGAAGAAGTCAGTAGACTACAAAGACTACTTGACCAATTCTCTCAAGAAGCAAGTCCATCTGCCACCAACATAAACCCACAGATGGCACCTTCACCTGAAGGTCTCCCAAACACTCAGCCACTCCAAACTTTCAACCCACCAGCCTCTATTTCTGGCACTGCTTCTCAGGGACAGAACCCCTCTGAGCAAACAGCTGCTATCTTTCAGCAATCCCTACCTCTCATCACCCCAATGATCACAGACATTGTGATCAAAACCATGGATGAGACCCCTGGTGGAGGAGATTGTGAGCACAAGGCTTTCTACTACTCAAACCCTTGCAACCAATGCAACCAAAAAGGGGGAGAGTCAGTTAGTGAAAGCAAAGAGGAAGAGCATACTGAAAGAAAAGGAGACTGAGAAGGAAGAGGAGGTTGTGAAGGAGACTGAGAAGGAAGAGGAGTTTGTGAAGGGAGCTGACATTGATCAAGTGGGTGAAAGTCATAAAGACTTTCATATCACATATAAGAAAAGGAAGGTTGAAGGAAAAGAAAAAGAACTCCAACTTGATGAGATGATCAAAATGCGGATGCTACACATAGTAAATCAATGGACTCCATTATTGATCAACTGTATAGACAAGGGTTCGATACTGCACAGCTTGACTCAAAGATTAGGAGACTTGAAGTTGAAGAAATTAACTCAAGATGGGCAAGTTATGATGCATTAGAGAGAGAAAGACTGGAGATCATGATCAGATTCATTGCAAAGTACCTTGGGAGATCATTGATCGAGATTAAGTCATGGACCAGGGACAGTATCTTGGTAATAACCACCAAGATCTGTACGTCTGAAGCATACACTAAGGGATTGATGATTGAAGCACTAAATGAGGCAGGTGCTGGGAACAAAAATGAACTAGCAAAACACTCAAAAGCCTCACTCACTACAAAAATGCTAGAACAACCTGCAAAACTTTCCACTTCAAAATCACCACTACCACAACCCATTAAACCAACTCCTTTACCCTAAAAACCAACAGCCGATGATGTACCCAAGAAGAAGAAGAGAAGGATGCTGAGGCTAGAAGAAGAAGAAGAAGAGGATAATGAGGAAGAAGATAGGTTGCCTCTTTCCGCAGTCCTAACTTTGCCTAAAGCCAAACCTATGCCCATCACTCCCACCTCACAGATGGAAACGGTGAGAGTAAAGATAGAAGAAGAACAGCAGCAAAGGCTTCATGATGAGGAGATGTTGAAAAGCATAGACAAAACTTATGCTGCTTCTTCATCAATAATCAGTATGAAGAAAGAAGCTCTGAGATTGTACACCCTTGCTAACACATTTCAATATCAAAAGGAAAAGGTGAGAATATGGCCTGATCCTAGGGTGGCTCACAGAATTGTGAAGAAAGACATTCCTGCGAGATACAAGGGCCAAGTAAAAAGGATCGTACATGAAGAGATCACAGTGGTCCTGGTAGTATCACCCTGGGAAATTGTAGAAGATTTCAAGAAGGCCTATGAGGCTAAACAGCCACCCCAAAAGATGTTAGAGAACAGAATAATTAAAAAGGGGTTAGTCTACAAGAGGCTTGAGAACTTCAAACAAAATGAGCTCAGTTTGTTACTTGAAGGTACTCACCCAGATGAGTTTGCATACAGACAGATTACAACAGTTGAGCTCAAAAATGGCAAACAGGCTAAGTACATTTCAGAGCTATATGGGCGTGAAGGATTGTTTGATGGTGAAGTGGAAAATCTTACTATGGAAGAACAAATTATGTTTCTCAGAGCATACACCAGAGAATCCTACAGGCTTATACATGGGAAGTGAGTCTCATGGATGGGGGAACAGCTCAGTGTCCAATTCCCCAATACAGAGCTCCCATCCATACATTGCCAACCAAATCATCAGAGACTCATTTCCAGGCCAGTGCTTATATGGGTCATCTTCTCAACTGATCAAGAAGGAAAAAGACTAACCATTTTGCCAATAATAAGTGGGACCTCAATAAAGTTAAAGGTTTTGGCTGCATTGGTTCAGGGGGAGTTTGTTGGACCAAAAGAACCAATGAGCCGGATCAGAAAAACCTTTAAGTCCCACAGACGTCACAACAACCGCTGAAGTCCACAACAGCAGAAGACAACAACTGATTACAAAGTCTGAAGACACAAGTGCTGAAGACAAAGTCTGAAGACAAGTGCTGAAGACAAAGTCTGAAGACAAGTGCTGAAGACAAGTGCTGAAGACAAAGTCTGAAGACAAGTGCTGAAGACAAAGTCTGAAGACAAGTGCTGAAGACAAAGTCTGAAGACAAATGCTGAAGACAAAGTCTGAAGACAAGTGCTGAAGACCAAGTATCAGACGTTGTCATAACAGCTGAAGAGGACTTCTTCAGTAGTTGTGACGGTTTACTTTCAGTAGTTTTATGTTTTCTCTTTTTAGTAGTTTTGTAAAACGATTGAAGAGTTTGTTCTTCAGTCGTTGTAGTTTCAGTAGTTTCTTATCAGTAGTTTTATATTTTATACTTAGCACTCTGATATGTTCTCAGTAGTTGTGAACATTTCAGTAGTTTGATAAGTGTTAGTTATTTTTGTAATAGATCTGCCAGTTGTCACTATCCCGTGATAACAGCAGTGATTGCACTCTATATAAGGAGTGTCAACCTTATTGTAAAAAGTGAATGATTGAGCAGAAATATTTGGTATAATTGAAACATTCCTTAACACAGAAATATATTCTCTCGTATTTGTTTACAAATATCAAATTCTTGCTACAATTTGTCTAATTCTTGATCTTATTCCGCTGCATTACTCTCTAATCCATCGAACTTGTGATCACTGATCCTGACAGGCTCAGTTTATCCTTCGGGAATATCCGGTTAAACACAACTTTAGAAGAGGCCAACCGGGACTGAGTGCAGGGTTGATTATGATTTTTCCCACGATGTTAACAATGATTATTTCCTTTTTAATCAAAGAAGGATTTGTTAAGTCCTTTTGTTTTTAAAACTTTAAGCACTTGAATTCACCAACTTTTTAGTTGACACAAATTTCTTTTTAGCATGTTTCAGGTAATTTATGAAGAGATCCTAGCTGTTGTGAAGACCTAGACATATCCCGTGACCATGGCATCGGCATATTTTCCTTAATGAATCATTTGAACAATTTTATATTTGTGTTGAACAAGTACAATTTATTTTTATGATTGGATGTAAAACTTATTTGGGGGCTTGAATTGTTTCTAGCCTCGGTACCTTTTTAAAACATTTAATGCCATGTGATATTCTCTCCTTTGAGCTCTTGTAATGGTTTGTTTCCGCTGCCATATGTTGTTACTAGTCTGTGACACATAGATTTGAAATTTGCTAGGTTATTAGATCATAATGATAGCTTAGTAAAAGACTTGCAACTATGCACTGAAGCTAACAGAGTTCTAAAACAAAATAAGCACAGTTACAAAGAAAAGATAGACCTATTGAAGAAACAGCTTAGGGAAACAGAAGTAGTAGCCTTTAACCAATCTAATGACATTAGGTACTATCTTAACTCCTTAGAAGACACTAAGAAACAAAAAGCAGTTTTAGAAGTAGAAGTTAATTCCTTAAAATAAAAACTACATAGTTGGACAAGTTCATCCCATATTGTCCAATACTTAGTGAGAGAGCGTAATAATGGGGAGGGTTTGGGATATAAAGTGGTTCCACCACCACCTGAGACCTTGATGAACACTAAAAGTAAACCAATCAATAACAATCCAATCAAGGATCATGTGGTGTCTACTCCTCTACTAAGTGATCCAGATTCCAGATGTACATCAAATGAATCTGGAACTAAACAAAAGGAGGCCACTTCAAAGGCAAAAGTTAAAATGCCTTGTGTTAATCTGGAAAAAGAGTTTGAAAAGGTTAATATAAAGTCTGGGTCAAACACAGTCAAATCTGAACCTAAAAAGACTATTACTGTTAACCAATCACGTGTTTCATGTCAAAGTCCAGATAAACAAAATGGAAAGGATGTTAAAAATGTTAAAATAACTAAATTTGTTAAACAAGATAAAACATCTAAAGAAGTAGAGTCAAAACCCAAACAGAACAATGTCACTCGGGTGTCACACACGTCTCCACAAAGACAGTTAAATCATAAAGTTGATAGCAGATCATGCTACAACTGTGGAGAGTATGGACACATTGCGTCTAAGTGTCCTTACTATCAGACACCTAGGAAGAAAGTTGAACTTCAGGAATCAAAACCTAGATCTTCTAAGAGGAGCTCATTTACTCCACCTAGAAGAGCTAGTGAACCTAAAGTTCAACCCATTAGCCAGTCGTCTATTTATCACAAACACGCCTTACACAAAGATGGTTTATGGAAAGAAAAGTCAACCTCAGTGTCTGATAATGAGGACAAGAAGACACCTGAGCTTCCCTCACCATCTACAGGTCAATGGGTTGAATTCATGCTTTGTGATGCCTCTGGGAAACCCAAGCCAGTAAAGGCTTGGGTTCCTAACCTGAACTAATGTTTTCAATTGTATGTGTAGGGTGTTCGCTATAGTGCTGAAACCAACATGTGGATTGTCGATAGCGGAGCATCCAGGCACATGACTGGTAACAGGGCACTCTTATCAAACGTCAAACAAATAAAAGGAGACCATGTTTCATTTGCTGGTAACAAAGGAGGGTATATCACAGCTCAAGAGGAAGTGGGAAATCAGAAAGTGAAGTTTGATAAAGTAAACTACGTTCAACAACTTCAAAACAACTTACTTTCTGTATCCCAAATATGTGACAAAGGCTTTAAGGTTATATTCGACAATAAGAAGTGCTATGTCCTGAAAAAGGACTATGTGATCCCGGAGGACCAAGTCTTAATGTCTGCGTCAAGATATAATGACCTTTATGTCTTGGATCTTTCAAAGGCCTCTATAACGGATCATCAAGTTCAGTTCTTCTTGTCAAAGGCTACTGAGAATGACTCCATCTCCTGGCATCGGAGAATGGGACACATTAATCCACAAAAAATGAACCACTTGATCCAGAATGATATAGTGAGAGGAGTTAACGTCAAAAACTTCCAACTTCCAGATTTCTATGTGGCATGCAAGAAAGGCAAACAGACGAAGAAGTCTTATAAGGAAAAGAAAGTTCATTCCATCGAGCTTCCTCTTGAACTTCTTCACATGGATCTGTTTGATCCAGTCAGTACAAGAAGCATTGCAGGCGACTTGTACTGCTATGTGGTTACTGATGAAACTCAAGATTTTCCTGGGTAATGTTTCTGAAATCCAAATCAGAAACATTTGAGTCTTTCAAGGAATTAGTAACTACACTGGAGTCTCTCTACAAGCTGAAGGTAAAACAGGTATGATCAGACAACGCAACCGAGTTCAAGAATCAGTGGATGGAGGCTTACTGCAAGGAAAAGGGAATTGTGCATCAGTTCACTTCTGCCTACACACCTCAGATGAATGGAGTTGCTGAAAGAAAGAATCGCAGCTTGATAGAGACAGCATGGACATGCTAGCGGACTCGAAACTGCCTATCCAATTCTGGAATGAGGCAGTGGCAAATGCGTGTTATACGTTAAATCAAGTTCTGGTAGTTAAACGCCATGGCAAGACGTGTTACGAGTTACTACAACGACGTAAACCTAATCTAGAGTATCTCGAACCGTTTAGCGCACCGTGCACCCTACTGAAGAAGACTCAGGAGGGAAAATTCAGCAAGAAGGCTGAAGAAGGTATCTTCCTAGGATACAACATACCGAACAAGAGAGTTTACAACAACTCAACGGGTCTAGTGGAAGTGTGGTGTAACGTGGACGTTCAAAGATACACCACCCTACCTGGTGGAAAAGGACCTGCCTTCTTTTTCGACTATGATGGATTCTTCAAGTCCTTCAACATACCTCTCTCTAATTCTGACGAAGAGTTAGCAACCAAGATGATGTATGATGTCTTGAACTCACCATTACAAGATTCAACATCAACTGGTTCACAAGGTGACTCGTCTCACCACTCAGGGGAAGCACTCGAGGTAAGTGACTCCTCCTCAGAACATGAAGCTGTGGAGAGTGACCAGAACAATCAGGCGGGACAGGTTCCAATTCTTGAAAGTCCACAAGCATCTAACAGTGATGCCTCTGCATCTTCGGAACCTCAAACTCCTACTGCCTCAGATATAGAACCAAACGTTCATAATCTTGACTCTGAGGTAGTTGTTCCCCCCACTCCTGGATCATGCTTAAATGTCTATCATCCTCTGGACAATGTCATTGGAGATGTCAGATCAGGAGTGCATACAAGAAATCAGCTATATTCGGCTGATTATGCCTCAGTAATAGAAAAAGGATACCTTCATGACGGTGCTTATCGTTGTTTTTTGTCTCATTTTGAGCCAAAATACGTCAGTGAAGCCCTGAATGATGAGGCATGGGTGAGTGCCATGCAAGAAGAACTTCTTCAGTTCAAGAAGTTAGGCGTATGGACTCTGGTGGATAGACCTAAAGGCGCTAAAGTCATTGGCACCAAATAGGTCTTGAAATGCAAGAAAGATGACGAAGGCGTCATCATCAGGAATAAGGCTCGACTTGTAGTTCAAGGATTTTGACAAGTCGAGGGAATAGATTACATTGAAGTGTTTGCACCCATGGCAAGAATAGAAGCCATCCGCATCTTCCTTGCCTATGCATCGTATATGAAGATTAAAGTTTATTAGTTGGATGTGAAGAGTGCATTCCTTCATGGTGAAATCCGAGAGACAGTGTACGTCAGTCAACCCGAGGGATTTGAAGATCCATATCATCGGCACAGGGTTTACAAACTCAACAAGGCTTTATACGGGCTTCATCAAGCCCCAAGGGCCTGGTATGAGAAACTCTCGACTCACCTTGTGAAACACGACTTTCGCAGAGGTGTTATTGATTGCACACTGTTTATCAAAGAGAAAGATGGTGATTTACTGCTTGTTCAAATCTATGTTGATGACATCATCTTCAGGTCAAAGAACGAAGATTTATGTAAAGAGTTTGAAGCAGTAATGAAGGCTGAGTTTGAGATGAGTGCCATGGGAGAGATGAAGTTCTTTCTCGGGTTACAGGTGGATCAGACACCAAAGGGAATATTCCTACATCAGACCAAGTATGTAGGAGATATTCTCAGTCGGTTTGACATGGAGAATGCTTCTGCAGCTGGGACTCCACTTGCTACAAACCAAGATGTAGCACCCGATGAGAATGGTGATCTGGTCGATGCCACCATGTACCGAGGAATGATTGGATCTCTCATGTACCTCACTGCCTCAATACCTGATATCATGTATGCTACATGTCTATGTTCAAGATATCAGGCAAAGCCAAAGGTTAACCATCTGATAGGGGTCAAAAGGATATTCCATTATCTGAAGGGTACTCCAACACTTGGGTTGTGGTATCCTCATGATGATGACTTCGAGCTTACGGCGTATAGTGACTCGAATTACGGTGGCTGCAAGATGAACTACAAGTCTACATCAGCAGGATGTCAATTCTTTGGGAGGAGATTAGTGACCTGGCAGTGTAAGAAGCAGACCTCGGTTGCTTTGTCAACCTGTGAAGCCGAATATGTTGTTGCCGCAAGTTGCTGTTCACAAATCATATGGATACAACAGCAAATGCGGGACTACGGTTTGAATTTCTCTTCTACTCCATATTTTTGTTGATAACTCTGCTGCAATTGCAGTAACTAAAAATCCGGTACAACATCCTTAGACCAAACACATCGGCATAAAAATATCACTTTGTACGTGACTGCTTTGAAAAGAATCTAATCGATGTGGTAAAAATAAACACTGCTTTTCAACGCGCTGACCTCTATACAAAGGCTTTTGACAAACCACGTTTTCTATATTTGTTAGAGGTCAATGGCGTTAAAAAGAAAAGTGATGTAATTCCAGAAGATGACCATGTTTAGTCCGATGCATTTAGTCCATTTTTTATTTTTTATTTTATTTTCTTTATTTCTTTTATTTTTTTGTTTAAATTAAATTGATGTTGTTTCTTCGCCTATTAAAATCCTAAAAGCGCAACTCATTTATGGTTTCAGAATTTTAGGGGGAGAATAAGTTCAGTTAACAACATTATATATAAAAAAAACAAAAAAAAACGAGGGAGAAGGAGAGGCTAGCTGATAGAAATCAGATCGTAAGATGATAGTACACAGGAACAAACCATTTGGTACTTTTAAAAGTTTAGATTGTATTAGATGCAAAGTTCAAAGTATAACTCTGTGTAGTCTGAGCAATATAAAAAGAAAAATGATAGTAAAACTGGTCACTACTAAGGTAACACAAAGAAAGTAGATCTAGAGGTTGCTAGACCACAAATGATATGTCGGTAGATTCAACACAATAGATGATTAGACCTTGTTGGTGATCTCAGAAACAAACTAAGTTGTTCAACAAGCTGTGGGTTATCATCTTATCCCTGGTTAACACAATCAACAAAATTCCAATAAGGGGTGACGAGCAGAATAAACGCCGTAAATGTGTGCGTATGACCAAAATATGAGCAAAAGCACATGATGAAAAAAAATGCAAAAGCAATCAAACTAATAACCTATGTTGTTGGTGAGATCTGTGCAAAAAGAATAAAAGTGCTCAAACAAGAAGATAGGTTATGTGCCTCTCTGCTGTGCGATGGCACTGACCTAAGGATAAGCATAACCAATATATTCTAGAATTCATTGTTGTTTGCCGCCTCTCTGCTGTGCGATGGCACTGACCTGAGGCTTGGCTTCTCTTTGAAAGCTCTAAGAATAGTTTCTTCTTGAATACTACCCTGAGACCGCTCAAAAATCTCCTGAGGAATGTTGATTACCATATAAGCGTGGGATCCACAAAAGCTTGTTGAAATAATTAAACCATAAACTATCACCAATCTGTGTCAAAAGTCTGTGTATGGAGTTAAGAGGACAAGTATATTGACAATCATCATGGCTACAATTCTTGAAAGTCCAAATCAATGTGGGGATCTAATAGTACTAGTATGATTTCCTAAATTTGCTAACGACTCTGGATGAAAAACAAGAATAGAGCATCAAAAGGTTTTTGATAACATATCCCGAATGATTTGACTTTTCCGTATGATTCCAAATTGAATTGGTCCATGTATGGTCAAAATGAATTGAAGCTGCTTTTTCAGGAAATGAAATCTTGAGATTTATATCTTAGGATTTAACCCTCACAAAACCACAAAAAACATGTCTTAGTTGTGTTTCTCAATTTTAGTTATTTTATTTTGTTTAAATTTCGTCAATTTATCTTGTTAAACATCGGACTATGCCATGGAACTCAATCGGGGATTTAATCACCTAAAAGGGTCACGTCTGAGGTGACCACACACATTTTCAAATGTCAATTGAGTCACGTCAGAGGTGACAAATTGTTTTAAAAGGATCACGTCTGAGGTGATCAAAAGTTTTCAAGTTAAAAGGATCATGTCTGATATGATCAAGTGCTTAAAACGTTTTAATCAATAAGTTCCAGGGTGTAAAATGTCAAATGGTCATAAAGTCAAAAATCATGAGTATGACCCATTCGCACGCCTAGACCATGAGTATGGACCAACCGTACGAATGGACCATACTCATGCCCTGGATAGCCGAATGGAGCATGAGTATGAACCATTCAATCGAATGGCTCACAAGATTGAGTCAGTCGCTCGAATGGAGCTGTGTGAATGAGTCAGTCGCCCGACTAAATCCCAGTTGGCCGACTGAATGTGATCGAATGAACCAATCGCACGACTGAGGTCCATTCGCCCGAATGAATCGAGCGAATGGGTCCAGTCGCCCGATTGAAATCAGATTCAGTATAAATAGGGCCATAGTCGATCGCATTCAACTCATCACCTTCAATCGCCCTAAAATCGCACACCTTACCGTTACCCTGCCCAAATTTCATCAGACCAAAATTTCCAACTTCTGTTGATATTCTGACGATTGTGAAGTGTTATACAGCTACATTGTGATGACATCTCACCGAAAACTGATGGAATGGTGCCCTAAGTGTTGAATTTCGTCCCTCTCAAGAACCTAACAATTACTGGACAAATAACCTAACTAAACTAAGTAAACTGTTGAAATTAAAGTTATTAGGTTATTAGTTAAGTGATTGCGAGTCTAATGAACCAAAACACAACGTCTGATTCTAAGTTTGGGACCAAATTCGATTTTCAGTTGAACAAACAGTGGGACAGGCAACTGGACACACGAATGAACTACAATCGCACAATTGAGTTGAATGAATGGCTCAATCGGCCGAATGATTGATGCGAATGAGCTCAGTCGGCCGACTGAACCACTCGCATGCTCAGTCGCCTGATTGAACTCAATCGCATGCTCAATCACCAGATTGAATCCAGTCGCATGCCTGGTCAACCGACTGAACTCAGTCGCATTGTTCAATCGCATGATTGAATCAAAATGAATTCAACTAGGTTAATTCGAACTGATTTGTGTTGTGTGGTGACAAGTGGGTCCATCAACCCTATGTGTTTTGTGCTACAGATTGATGGCTGACAAGTGGTCCATCAACCCTAAGCACAACATATGTGCTCACTTAGATGCTACGATTCGGAACGGTCCTGAGTTTGCGGGGATCATTGCTTTTCTCCAGCGATCCAGGATCTACAGGGCCATTTCTAATCAGTGCACTCCCTATAGATCTATTCAGCAGGCCTTCTGGGAGGGGGCATCGGTTGACCGCTCACATGAGCCATACAGTATCAGGAGTTCCATTTTTGGGAGGGATATAGAGATTACTGCAGAGGATATTCGTCGGGTGCTAGGTTTGGGTGATGATGCAGACCACCCTACCAGACTTCACTCGTTGACTGTGAGAGGGTGCTTTTTAAGGATGAAGTACGCTGGGGATATCAACGCAGGTGTGCTCAACAAGAGCAACCTGTGTCCCCAGTATAAGTACTTAGCACATGTCATACTTAAGTGCTTAGCTTTGCGAAGGGGTGGGTTTGATGATCTTTCAGACCAAATTTGAAATGCCTACGTGGCACTGGTACTGAACCACCCTTTCAGCTTCTCGAGCATGCTATTCTCTTACCTAATAGAGAATCTGGAGGCTAAGGGCAAAGAGGGTTTCTGCATGTACCCTAGGTTTCTTCAGATGATCTTTGATGAGAAGCTGCCACAACTGCCCAAGGAGAAAGAAGACGCTGTGATGCTTGAGGTGATGGATGATACCACCTTAGGCAGGATGAAGGTTTATCGGGGCAAGCAGGTGAAGCCCCCGGTAAAGAGGTTGTTTGGGCATTTGATTCGAGTGGACCACGTGGCGCCAGCGAAGAGGAAGTGGCGTCATGATGATAGTGACTCAGATTCTGAGCCGATTGTGCTCCCATCCGATGATTCTGATGATGATGACAGTGGTGATGGTGGAGATACTGGCCCCACCCAATCTAGGGCCACTACCACAGATGTTATATCTCCATCATCCACCCACGGAGAAGCTGAGACGACAGGATTCCATCAGGACTTCCGACCTGATGAGGAGGATGAGTCAAACGAGGAGCCGTTGACTCGAACGGTGGGCAGCAAGGTGGTTGCCACCGAGAGAGGGATTAGGGGGGTAGGTGGACGCCAGGGTGAGTCTGGGGAGGCTGTTACTGATCCATCTTACACCCCAGACCAGCCCAGCAGCCAAGGGGGAGCATCCTCCTCGAAGGGATCGAGGAGAAATAGGATGGCTCAGCCGCACGAGATGAAGAGTAAGAGACGGAGATTCACCTTCATCACCACCTCCACCACCACCACCACCACAGCTACCACCACCACTACCACACCCTCTACCACTACTACCACACCCTCTACCACTACTACCACACCACCCACCACTACTACCATACCACCCACCATTACTACCACACCTTCACCCTCCACTACTACAACCATACCTCCACTAGTTATACCTATACCACCACCCATCTTTACCACAACTACCACCACTACCACCACCTATCGAGCCGGGACTTCATCACAGGTCCATTGAGTTTTGGATCCTCTCTGCCCTCTGTTGGGTTAGAGGAGCAGCTGGCCAATCTAAACCGGATTGTGCTTAAGCTGCTTGCTACTAATGAACAACAAGCTACACACCTAAACCAACTGATGGAGCTCAATGCTGCTCAAGCTCATCAGATAGCAGCTTAGAGTCAGGAGATTGCTGAGCTTCATGAGTTGCAGAATTCATCGGTAGAGAGGATAGATGATCTGGAGGTGAAGAACAAGAAGCTGATGCTGCGACTAAAAGGCTCCAAAAATGAGCCCCTCAAGATCAGAGAAGGTGATGATGATGGTGATGATGATGATGATGACGATGATGAAGATGATGATAGTGATGATGATGAGGCAAGTGATGATGAAGAGACTAGGGAAAGGCAGAATGATGATAATGATGAAGAAGGAGTTGCTGCTGCATCTGCCTCAGCTCAGGGTCAAGAGAGACGTACAAAGAGAAATCAAGACCAACGAGCTTCGTCTTCTGCCTCACCTACTGATGAGCCTGCGATTCAGGACAAAAATCCAAATTTTCAGAGGGATGAATACGATGTTGCTCCCCTTCAGCAGGTCAAGACTCAACTAACCATGATTCTTGATCTGCAAGGGATTGTTAGGAGATCAGTGAGTTACACCCCTGAAGAGGGGGAAATAATTCATGATCTTACTAATGAGCAACTGGCCGAAATGTTCAAACTCAATCATGATGAGATTATCAAGGACGCTCCAACCTTTGAAGCAACCAGTGACGATGAGCTGAACGACATTGATGAGATCGAGATCGAGGACGTCATTGCAGAGCACTATCCAAAGTATGCTGACAAAGAGGGAAATGTGGTTCCCAACCTGGGTGATTCCTTGGTCAGTGATACGTTTGACATACTGGATAAAATGGAGCAAGTGTCCGAGAAGATTGAGGAACAAGCCCAAGCCTGAGACGCCGATGTCAACATCCGAAAGGCTGAATGGGCTGCATGTTTTGAGGAGATCCGAGCCCAACGCGCTGCTCCTACACCGAATGTCTACACCAAGCTCTACAAAGTGAAGAAACACCATAAGGTGTCAGGCAAGATTATCGCTTGCGCCCATTTTGTTGATCTTAATGTATACGCGGTAAAGAGAGAGAAGGGTATTGAGTACTTTAGATTCCTACATGATCTAAAGACTCTACCTGGTTTTGAACTCAACCAGCTGGCCAAATTGAAGTTGTTATATGCTGACCCGAGAAAGATGTCAGTCTGGTTTGAGGCTGCATTGAAGAGAGAGTACCACACCAGGTGGGTCAACTTCAAACCTCAACAACCTACGAGGTATATCAGGAAGTCGTCCACGTACAATGTCAAGAATCCCTCTAAGGGAAATGCCACAGGACTTCACTCCACACTTTAAGTGGTGGTACTATGATTGGAGAACAGGGGAGGCGGTCATAGTTCTGAACAAAGAGGGCAGAATGGATACTATCAGGGTATTTGACCCAATGTGGCTTACCAACTTGTCAGCTGATGATGTTTATACCTTATACAAGTGGCCACTGTTCTATGACTCGTAGGATATTGTACAAGCCCTCCAATTCCAAAACGTGATCAGACTCTGCTTTGCATTTGAAATACATGCAGGAGTTACAAGAGAGGAGAAGTACAAAAAATATGAGGAGCTTATGAAGAATGTAAGACAATAGATGAATCTAGGTCCAAGGGGGAGTTTGTAGATACATGTGTACCTAGTTTCTGAGCTTAATGTAATATGTCTTTATTGTCTTACACATATGTAATTGAATGGGTACTTAATGAAATACAATGTGTGGTTGTGCTTATAATGTTTATTATTTCATTGTTGAGTAGTTTAACGCTTATTGAACTGACTATATAGGTTTGTGGTTGTTTGAAATACATTCAAACTTAGTAATATGAAGTTCTCATGCGAATGGCCCATGCTAATGGACCATACGCATGAGCAACTTCATGCGAATGACTCTGTCGCACGACTGAACCAGGAGACTGGATCAGTCGCACGAGTGTAACATGAGATTTACTCAGTCGCACGACTGAACGCTCAGTCGTGCGAATGGATCAACCGCATGGCTCAATCGCACGACTGAACCATGCTAATGGTTCAGTCGCCCGAATGACAAACCCTAACCTATAAATACCACTTAATTCGTGGAAAAACGGAAGAATTCAGATCACTTCGACTATAGACATACCCTAGCCGTCCAGAGACCTCTAAGAACCTGTTCCAAGTTCATAGATCGCACTAGATCGATTCCATATCGTTCTTAACGTTTAGATTCAATCCATAATTGATTCTACGTGCGTTCTCACTGATTGGATCGCCAATCAAATAGGATTCCGCATTATTTGATTTGGAATACACGTTAATCAGTTAGTATTTTGTTCAGTACACGATCCTAATAACCCTTGCTTAGAAAGCTTGATTGAGAAGCTACTCACTGAGTCCAGGTGAGTTCTAGATTCCCTATTTTAAAGGTTTTAAACTTGTTTGGGGCTGGAAATGCATACTAAATGTACGTTTTGAATGACAAAGATTTTAAGAGGTTTTAACAAGAAGATTGATTTTTCTATAAGGACATGTACTATATAAATATTTAAATATAATTTTTTTTGCGATGACCTGGCAGCCTGGCTCCAGCCAGGGTCGTTGCCCCTTGGACCCCACTAGGGGTTGCTGCCCCTAGGACCCTGCTGTTAGGGGCTACCGCCCCCGAACCCCCCGCTGTCCCGCGGTGGGTCGGTTATGTTCTATGATGAATTGTACTTGTTGTGATGTGTATGCGAGTGAATGATGTGTGATGATTATATGATGTTGTATGATGATGTGTGATGATGATATGTATGTTCATGTTATGCCTTCTTTATGTTCCTTATTACGTATTATTCCGTGGCTTTACGTGGGATGGTTAAGAAATGAAATGTAAAGTATTAAGTAATGAAAGCAGAAGTTAATGATAATGAAAGAGGAACGTAAAAGATGAATGAATGCATGCATTAATGAAAGGATGAATGTAAAGTCTTGCAAGCAAATGAAAGGAGGTGCACAACTCTAAAATCTTGTTAGCTTAACTGTGTGTGATTTAGCTAACCTATAAGGATACACACAGGGGTCTAGTCTTGGGGACTGACCAAACGTATGGGATCCTTGTCGCTTGCCCCGGTACTGGTGCCAGGCTATGTGCATAATGAATGGGGGTCTATTTATGGACTTCGGCCCAGTACCCGCTTCGTGCCTAGGTTTGGGGTGTAGCTTATGACAATGGAAGTAAAGGTTAATGAACGAACGAATGATAACGAGTAACGCGTGATGAAGTATGATAATAAAAGATAATATTAAGATTATCTATGTGTACGTATGATGCATGATTGCAAACGAAAGTAATGAATGCTTGTAAAAGGATATAAAGTATTTTATTTATAAAACTAGAACTCACTCAGCAACGTTGACTTTTTATGTAATTTCCAGTTGGCAGGTAATAATTGCTGAGGATGGCACGGGCGCAGCTACTCGGCTAGTTTTTGGAATGGCATCCATTTTATGTAACGATGATGTTTTTGTGATGTAATGCAAACAAATGATAATTTTGTAATGGTTGACAATGTTGTATTATTTTGCAAAAGCAGTTATTTATATATGAAATGGTTTTAAGTATTTCCGCTGCGATGTATTTAGCAAATTTAAAGGTATGGTTTATGTTTATGTGCGATGATTGTCCAACTGTGAGCGTCCCGGGAACGGGGACTTACACACCTGGACTCAGTAAGCAGCTTCTCAATCAAGCTTTCAAAGCAAGGGTCACACTACACAGCCTACAGATAAGTTAACACTCAAAAGAGTTAATTTATGCCTAATCTCGCTGGTAATTTCGCTGCATGATCAGTAGTTTCGCTACTAGTTTCGCCAGCAGTTTTGTTGCCATCTTCGCTGGCAGTTTCGCTGCTAGTTTCGCCCAACTTTCATTGGATATCCAGGTCTGTGAAACTATAGTTTCGCAGGAAGTCTTCATAGTTTCACGGGATGACTACATAATTTCGCTGGATGAACACCCAGTTTCGCAGAACTGGCTAAAATTACAAACCAACCCTTATTTGACCAAAACTTCAATCTTTTACACCCAAATCCTTGGTTTATCAGCCAATAAGCTATATCTAAACTTCTTACATGTTTTCTTACATAAAAACGTGAGTTTTGGGCGATTTTTTGTCACTTTCAAAAACCCCAAGCCCTAGAATCCGGGTTTACATCAAAAGGAACGATTAAACGATGTTTCTTACCTGGATTCTTGGTCTTTTCTTCTCGTTTGGATGCCCACGAACACTGATCTTCAATCTCTTGATCAACCGAGCCACGATACTAAGCATAGTGTGATTGTAGTCATTTTAACCATAGGGGAAAATATTTTATTGTAATCAACCCCGTTCTTTTATTGGAACCCCTCAACTACCAATCGTTCTTTGTATCTCTTTGTTCCATCACTTTTGTCTTTGATTTTGCATACCTATTTGTTTTGAATTGCCTTCTTCCTGGTTGGAAGCTTTGTAAGAACCCATGTATTGTTCTTAACAAGTGAATTCATTTCTTCTTTCATTTCTTGCTCCCACTATGACTAGTCTTTCAAACTCACGGCTTCGGATAGCTTTCTGGTTCACCACTCTTAATCAATATTAGGTGATGACTGATGGAGAATATTTCTCAAGAGGTTTAATAGTTCTAGAATACCTCATAAGCTCTTGCCGAGGTGTAACTTACTCTTGATCTAGTGATGATTGTTTAGTTATTGGCTCTGAACTCACACTATCAAAGATATCCTCTTGACCTTCTTGATCTTCTTGCACATTATCTTCTGAATCATTTAAACTTTGACTATTAATTTCCTAGCTTTTATTTTCAAACTCAAATTCATCTTTCTTGGTTTCCCGTGATGAACAATTTCTTTGTTTATAAATTCCTCTCTGATTAAAGACTAGATCATGACATCCGTATAACTTACCGGCCTTAAAATCCCAAATCCTACATCCCATCTTCATATCTCCATAGCCAATAAAGTTACACTTTCTTGCCTTTGGGTCAAACTTGTTCCTATTAGAGTATCCCTATCAGAGTCTTTAACACCGATGTATGCACCACATCCGAATACTCCTAAGTGTATGAAACTGACCTCCTTACTAGACCATACCTCTTTTGGTATCCTGAACTAAAAAGGAATCAACGATCCTCTATGAAGTTACACTTTCTTGTTGTAAGCCTTTGATGCTTTTGGAGATGTTGAAGGTTTCTCAAAAGTCTTCTTCTTTTAGTTTACAACTGCTGACTTATTCGGCAGATCTTTCAGAGGTGTTGAATTTGTCTTGGAATCAGCACTTGAATGACTTTTCTGCTGAACAGTTCTTTGACCACCTTCTTTTCCTTTTGATGGTTGTTTGGCAGATTCGGTATTTCTTGAGGGTTTAGGCTTGTTAGGATATTTGATGGAGTGGGCTACAGGATTGTATTAAAAGTATTTTGCAAAATGACTGTCTTCCCCACACATTAGGCATGTGATTTTCATAAGCTTCTTTGCTGACATCATCATCATCTGCATGAATACTTGTAACTCCTTCTTCATCTTCTCATTCTTGCCTCCCACAACTCCACCCATCTTCTTGTTTATCTTATGATCAACATGGGTGGTCAGATCTATCTTGTTCTTTAAGAACCTCTTGTTGTGGATTTCAACTCCTTCAGAAACAGACATTTGAATATATGGTTGGGGTCTTATTTCTGAAGAGTTTGAGGTTCCAGCACAACAACTTCTGTTGTGGTTCATCTTGTTGTAGTTGTGCTTTGAATAAAGCTTTGTCTTGAGGGAGGAATTTGACTTGGTAGACAGCTGGTTGGCTTAAGAAGATGGCTTTTCTTTTATAAACTCCATCTTCACAGCCTTCTTAACTTTGGCCTTGTGTTCTTTTCTCCTTTCCTCATGCTCCTCCTCCTCCTCCTCCTCCTTTTCTTTCTTCTCCTCCTCTTCATCTACTTCCTTAACTATTCCATCCTTTTTTCCTTCTTTGTTGTCTTAATCTTTTTAGCAAATGTATTTGTACAGATGGATTTGGAAGACACTTGCTTCTTTACCTCAAGGTTGCATTTAGGAGTATAAGTGGGAGTGTATATTGTTGGTGGTTCCATAAAATTATACCCTAAACCTGTCTTGGTTTGATAAAATGTTTGGGAGTTTTTAGTAAATTTATCAGGCAAGTAATTTGTCAAACTTTTTAGTTGAATGTTATATATATCAACATATGTTTTAGCTCTGGCTAAATCACATTATGCTGATTTTAGTATACTTAAGAGATTATCAATTTGAGTATCTTGGTTTGTTTGCTCATGTTTTAATTGTAAAATAATGTTTTCTAGCTCCATTATCTTTTCTTTTTGAACTAGATCATTTTTCTTAAATCGGTTTTAAGAATATTGATTGATTCAACATCCTTAATTAGATCCAAAAATTTGGATTTCTATACAAGTTAACCTTAGCTATGCATTTAGGTGTACAACAAGGTTCAGAAGTTACCTAACGTGAGAAGGTTGAGCTTCTAGCTATCAATGCATTATTGATGGGGGGTAACATCTTGCATTTGGAAGCTCCAGTCAATCACCTCTTCTCCTGAGGCTACAACTGCCCTAACATCATCACAGATTAGTACATTTGATCCTATCAATATACATATATATATACATATACATATATATATATACATATACATATATATATATATATATATATATATATATATATATATATATATATATATATATATATATATATATATATATATATATATATATATATATATATATATATATGTATATATATATATATATCTATATATATATATGTATATGTATATATATATGTATATGTATATATATATGTATATTGATAGGATCAAATGTACTAATCTGTGATGATGTATGAACACAATTCAAAGAAATACAAACAAATTAATCAAATCAAGCAAGATATCAACAAAATTCATAGTTTCATTGAAATCAAGCAAAGACAATTACAAAGTAAGTAAGTAGTTAAAAATCGGTTGTTCGTCCCTACTCTCGTCTCCTCCTACCTGCAACAAGTCTAAGCTATTTATAATGAAATACATGGAACTAACAAATTACAAAACTAGTCCCTATACTATTACAAATAGTAAAAAGACACATAAAGAGAATATGTTAATCTTTCTAGAGAACTATCAATACTCCCCCTAAGATTTACATGGTCTTGGGTCTTCAAATCTTCAATCTTGTTTTCTTTTTATCTTTTCTTCACCTTTATCTTTCATCTTCTATTTCATTTTCAGCGTTTATCTTCTATCTTCTATCTTCAGCACTCAAAGAAATCTTCAGGTTCTTCCTTGATCTTGAACATTGGCTTCTTTTTATACATCTCCTGTTCTTTCAAAGCATTAGCAATTGCAGACTTAAATTTGCTAGCAAGAATGTCTTGTTCAGGTTTTGCTTCATTCGTCTTTATCTCCGTTTTGCTCGTTCTTTCCAATGTATCTTTTGATAGACATGTGATATCAATATTAGCATATAACTCAATAGGATTTCAATTTTCCTTTGAGTATATTTCTAATACTCCTTTTCTTGAAATTCTCATGAACTCAATGTCTTTGATATCCTTCTTAACAATGTTTGCATATGCAAGAGCTTTCCTTAATGATATTCTTTCCATTGCAGCATTAATCACATTGATGATAGAAAGAAAATACTTCTTATCTTGCTCTGCAATCTCTAGAGATACGTTCTCAAACTTTTGCACAGATAAAAATGATATATAACTTGGATGCAATAGTTTCAGTTCAAAAGCACCAAATAATGTAATCATATCCTCATCCCATTGTTTGATATTTCGGACCAGTTTAAGCTCAAAAGTGTCAGAGTTATAGAACCATCTGAGAATTGGCTTTGACTTCTGATTACCATCAATCACCTTTAAACCAGGAGTTGTGACTTTTTCAAAATACTTATCACAAAATTCTATCATGAAATGTTCTTCTTCAGATTGTAATCCTTTAAGCTTTTTGTTCTTTTTTAATGTAGCAAAGTACTCTTTGTCTTCTTGATCACATCTTGTTTATAGAAAATTACTTGATCTATCCATTCCTCTTCTCAATAATTCTATCATCATCTTACCACGTTTAGAATCAGATGGATTAATCAGAGGTAATCTGTTTAACTCTTTCAAGTATTGCATTGGAAGTTTAATGATGCTTGAGTAAAAAATGATATACATCACAAACTGCATTTACTCTTTTTTATCAAAAATGCATCAAATATCTCATCATACTTCCATGCTATTATCTTTACTTGGTTTGTGAAATCAGGAGCAATCATGGCATTTAACAAATTAGCAACCGATTGTTCTTTTTGTAATACATTTCTCACCAAGTCTCCAGTAGACCTGCATTATAAAAAATTTGTCTTTATTAAGAAGTGGCTTTATATGCTTGCCTTTCAGTGCCAGAAAACATTTTGATCAGATCTTTTCTGCTATCATGAGCATATGATTTTCTTGCCATCTGTTTAATCTCTTGAGGCTTCAACATTCTTGTTCTTTTGGTAATCTCAAGGTATTAAGGATTATCAGTATCAAGAATGATCATCTTCTTTGATTGTTTTTCCGTTTCTTGAAAACTTCTAACAAGATTCCTCAAAGATACAGATTGTAATCTTTTCAATTTCATCCATGGGTAATTCCTAGTTTTCAACCAAGACCTTAATGCTAGAATACTCATATGATCAGGATCAGGATGGTGCAGCTCAGAGCTTGAAAATTCATTTACATTAATACTTTCTTTAGCTCTATTCCATTCATCATGTTCCATTACAATCTCATTTGGATCAATAGGAGCAACTAACTTTGTAGCAATGCATTTCTCATATTCATCATTTATTTGAGAAACAGTCAGTCCATCCAAAAAGACTCTATTGTATTTCATCTTCACAAGGTAGTTGTATCTATTTTCAAAGTCTTGTGGAATTTCATCTTGATCTTGAGTTGGTTCTTGTGAAGAGAAATTTAATACAAATTGAGCTTCATCTATGTCTTCTTCATCTAAGACTTCGTCATACCAGTCATCATTGTAAAATTCTTCAATGTCTTCTAAAGCTTCAATTTGTTCTTGAACGTTTTGCTCTTCAAAAGTTTCTTCTATTATTTGTACTTTTGAAGATGACTCTGTTAATTGTATCTGCTACATCATCAAGTTTCCTTTTTCCTTTGATCACCTCAGGATTCTCTTCAACAATCATCTCAGAACTTATCATTTGATCTGGTGAGATAGGCTTTTGAGATTCTTTTACCTTTACTAATTCATCTTTCAATTTTTCATTTTCATCAGATAATTTCTTGAATTTCTCTTCAAGAATGTCATAATCCTTTATCATAACTTCAAAATTTTTTATAACATCTTCTTTGTCTTTTGCATAGCTCATAAGGTTTTCATCTTTCAGTAAATTTTCTTCTTTCAACTTAGAATTTTCATCCTTTAACTTTTGAATTTCCTTTTCAAGCGATATATTCATCTCTTTCAATCTTTCATTCTCAACTTTTAATTCTACAATTTCTTTCTCTCTAAACACATTTTCTTCTTGCAAATTTTCCATCTCATTTATATCAACTATCTCCTCTGTTTGTACTGACACATTGTGTGTTGTACTCACAGGAATTTCTTCAACACTTTCAGTCACTTCAGCTTGAAATACAGGTTCAAATAACATATCATTCATGAAATCAAAATCAAAAGTTTGATTTTGTGAATCTTCTTCATGTACAACAATAGCTGGTTCATCTCCTTGAACTTCATGTACAGAATTATCATGAATATCAGCATCAGTAGTTTCTTTAGCTAAGTTCTGAGTTTCATTAACATTATCATCATCATTCCTTTCATCAATAGCTTCTTGATGTGCTTTAGTTGCACCATCATTACCATCATCATCATCATTATTATCAGCATCATCATTATTATCATCATCATCATCCTCTGATGAGCTTTCAGTAGCTTCATCATCACTTTCTTCTTCATCATCATCAATCATATCATTTACAACATCCTCAATAAGATCATTTGGATCATTGGTTCATCTTCAGATAAATGATAGTGTTGTTGATTGATGTCTACTTCATCTATAGCTACATTCCTTATATAATCAAATAATGGAATATTTTGAGCACCGGTAATTATAGCAAGTCTCTTATACACAGCTTCAGACATATGCTCTAATTGCAACTTATCTCCTTCAACTCCTTCAACATATAAATCTGGATTCTCTTCATTAATGAGCAATTGGAGAAATCTTGTATACATCAAGTATTTGTTTCTCTTTCCTCTTTCAAGATTGAATATGAATCCATTCATTATCCACTTTGCCATGTTAAACCTTCTGTTTGTGGCTAGAGCAATGATAGGAGATGCAATGTCCACTGGGAATGAATCCCAACCAGCACGTCTTTTGGACATGCAATGTTGAAATATATAACACAACAATTTCCAGTGTTTATATACTCTTGCTCTAGACAATTGTTTCTTAGGAAAGTGATCAGGATGACCCATTTGTAGAAATACATCTCTACATTCATTGAAAGTATACTCAGATTAGTCTTCTGGATCATTTTCTCCAAGTTTAAGAGCTACTTTGATTGCTTGTTCAGACACTTAAAATATTCTATCAGATGTAATAAAAGCTCTTAAAACTTTACGCCATTCTTCATCTCTTTCTATTTCTGCTGTTCTCCAGAATCTTTTGATCAATCTTGCATTAATCATAGGTCTTGCACACATTGCATAGACATATTTTGATCTTATCAGAAATCTTAGAATCTCTTCATAACCAATAGCTTCTCTGTTTTCATCATCTAAGAATGCAGCAACATTATGTTTAGGCTCAAACTTCAAAGCTGCCATCTGCAAAACATAAAGAAAAAGAATATTAGAACATTAAAATTTTGATTAATGAATTTCATTTTTACATATAAATTTGCAATTTTGTAATATTGAATTCAATTTTGACTTATGATTTTGACTTTTGACTTATGAATTTAATTTGTGAAATCTTAAAATTTATTCATTTTGTATCTATCATTTTATTAATCAATTATTTGAATTCTGATTTATCTACTTTTTATTAAAAAAATTTTTAATGTTTATTCAAAAATTGAATTTTGTTTGTTCATCTTCTTCTTCTTCCTTCGTAGAACTGACTGATCAATCTATAATCAATATCATTCACAATTTCAGTCGATGAACTATATATCAAATTGCTCGAATTTTGATACATATCAACAATCCAGAATCAATTTTAGATATGATTAAGATTTGATTAGTTAAACTTTGAATGTTATTTTGTTCGAACGCCCGATTAGCAGTCAAACGACTGTGCCAATCATCATGTTTTGACCACAATCTACTGATTTGAATCACAAACTTAAGTTTATAAACTCAAATAATATCTAACAATCAACAAAGATTTGCTACAATCACTGAGAATCTGAGAGATTGATAAAGACCGAGAGTCGATAGTTCAGAGAGTTGATTTTTGGAGAATTTTGAGTGTGAATGAGAAACAAGTGTAAGTGTTCAATTTATATTTAGTGAAATTTTAGACGCATGAGCACTGTTTGTGCGTATGAAACCCTAAAATTCACAAAATAATGAGACGTATGAGCACTGTTTGTGCGTATTGACTCAGACGCATGAGAACTTTTCAGTCGCATGAGCACTATACAAACACATAAGCACTGTTTAGGCGCTTTTGCACTGTTCAACCGCATGAAGTTCCTGAAACGTCTAACATTTGTAACTCGACATTTCAACACTGTGTAGACGCATGAGACATTTAAAACGTCCAACACTTGGTTAAAATCAGACTCATTATCACTGTTTAGGCGCATGGGTTTGTGTAAAACGCCCAAACACTTGGTTAAACTCATGGACTTATTGCAACTGTTTAGGCGCATGGGAATATGAAAAACGCCCAAACACTTGTATAGTTCCTGTGTCACACCCCGGGCCCAGGTAGGGTGGGACGTCACAGACTAGCAACAACATATGGCAGCAGAAACAAACCATTACAAGAGCTCAAAGGAGAGAATATCACATGGCATTAATGTTTTTGAAAAGATAGCGGGGCTAGAAACACATCAAGTCCCCAAATGAGTTTTACAATCATCCATAAAAATAAAATTGTACTTGTTCAACACAAATATAAAATTGTTCAAATGTTTCATCAAGGAAAATATGCCAATGCCATGTCACGGGGTTAAGTCTAGGTCTTCACAACAGCTAGGATCTCTTCATACATTACCTGAAACATGCTCAAAAGAAAATTGTGTCAACTAAAAAGTTGGTGAATTCAAGTGCTTAAAGTTTAAAAACAAAAGGACTTAGCAAATCCTTCTTTGATTAAAAGAAAATAATCATTGTTAGAACATCGTGGGAAAAATCATAATCAACCCTGCACTCAGTCCCGGTTGGCCTCTTCTAAAGTTGTGTTTAACCGGATATTCCCGAAGGAAGAAACTGAGCCCCAAACCAGTGAACCCTACCTGCCCGGATGGTTCACCATAGTATCTTAACAAAACCTGTTACATGCCACAATGACCCCTTAGGATCTCAGTGGGGTAACCTTCCTGGAACGGAAGCCACTGTGTGTGGGGGATTCCCCAAATAGATCTATCCATATAAAACTAGCGGTTCACGAAAGAATTAATGATCATGATATAAGTATCAGCAGGTAACCACAAATCCCACATAGAATCATCAAGTAAAGCACAATTATAGTTCAAAAATAACAAAGCATGCTTCACCCCAAAACAGTAGTAAAAAGGGGAATCACTAGAACTCACCTTAGGTTTCCAGTCAAAAGTCTCTTGGTGTACCGGGAAGTGTCTCAAGTATAGCACCCTAACATGTACATATTAAGTAATAAGCTACTTCCCTAAACTCATTTAAGGTGCAACAATGGTGTCAAGAGTTTAGCTATTGAGTAAGGCTTTGGTTTCGTGAAGGTTTGTATAAAAAGTTTCCTTTTATGGCGGGATAAGGCGTCTTCATGAAAATTGGGATTTTCACTTCATTAGGTTAAGTATATTAAGGAATTTTTTTGTTCAAGTGGTCATTAGCTTCCTGGAAGTCGGTTATAAGGTTTGGAAAAATTTTACAGTTTGGTCCCTCAAGTTTCAAAATTGATAGTTTCTACCCTCAAGTTTAGTTTCTTGCCTCTTTATGTCATTTAAGACCAAAAATCAGATTATTAGAGTCATATTATAATTATTATGGAGTAAGTGTTTCAAAACTTTAGTTTACGGGTCCGATTTAAAAACTGCGCGTTTAACGCTCCCGGTTACGGTAAAAGCCGGATAGTTTTAACCGTAAATTGGAGTTTTCATATATTTGAATCTTGGACCAGTAGGTATTTTCTAAAAGATATCTTTATAAATTTTTAAGTCCTTAAATTGTGTAAACTGGCCTTTTATAGTTGAAAATCTTGTTTTTACGTTTGACCCGTTAAAACGCGGTTTTGACCGGGTTTGACCATTTAAAGCTTGTTTGACCAATTTTTCAAATCCTTTAAGTCCTTTATTACTTAACTTACTGAAATCATATGATTTTTATAAATCTTAGCTTTGAACTCTATTTTTATGGATTTTTCTCAAAAACGATGCTCGGTTTGTACCCGTTTTTAGTTAAAACGTCATTTATTTGTTTCTTTGACCATTTAAATTATCCATTGACTCCAGAATACTTTATTTATCATTTTTGAGCCTGGAGTACTTTTCAAGAGTGTTAAATTCATATTCTTACTATTTTTAAAGTCATTTTACCATGTTTTCGGGTCCCGAAAGTGACTAAAAGAGGGTAAATCACAACATGTCCTTTATTCCAGAGATTAAACATTACTAACACTTCTAATATTCATTAAAACCTACTGAAATTTCAGTCCCAACAGGTTGCCTAGTTGATCTATACATCCATATGCTTCAAATATGTAGAAAATGTCATAACCGAACATAACACTTGTGTAAATCATCTTAACTTGAGTTTAAACGTTACCAACACTTCATTTAACTTCATAAACAGATTATTAAGGTGTCATTAAGTCGTTCATGAGTAGGTTATGGGTCTTGGTTGGAAGGATTTTTCAAACAAATGCTTAAAAGGGTGTTGTTACATGTAGAAAGAAGGATTTCAAGGTGTAATCCATGTATTAACCGTGGATTCGAGTATGTAGCCTTTTGGAACTTTTAAAAACAGGTTCTTGGGAGTCCATTAATGTTGGATTCTGTGTGCCCAAGACACTTAGAATATTGATGTGGTTAGTACGTTATGATCCAAGTCGGGTTATACCCAATAACAAGTTTGGCAAACACCAATTAAATATTTAATTGATGATGTGATCATGCAATTAAATATTTACACCGATTTAGAAAATGGGTTTTCTAAATAAGTTGCATGTGAGTGGGAACAACTTATTAGGATAATTTGTTCAAACAATATTATTTGAAGTGTTGTTTAAATTAGTTAGATGACAT
Organism: Flaveria ramosissima; assembly: GCA_025215565.1. Taxonomy (NCBI): domain Eukaryota; kingdom Viridiplantae; phylum Streptophyta; class Magnoliopsida; order Asterales; family Asteraceae; genus Flaveria; species Flaveria ramosissima. The sequence goes on from CM046033.1 coordinate 31,797,469, forward strand.
CAAATAATAGTGGGAATTACAACTTATAAATTAAATGGTTAATTGTATAAGTATGTAAATACATATATATAAATATTGTACATACAATTTATTATATGTCTAGTTCACAAGACATATTAATGTGTGATAAACAAATTGAGAGGGAAAGGGTTTTGAAACCCAAAATTTCGGCCACCCTCCTTTAATCCCATTGGACCAAACTTGCTTTGGATACCAACACACATTTACTCTTGTCTTGAACACTCCACAAGCATTGAACCACTAGATTTACATGCAAAAGGCTCCAATATCTCTCTCTCTCTCAACCTCACGGTTCTAGCAAGAAAAAGAAGAGTTTTTGAAGCTTATTTTGGGTGATTCTACCTAACAAGAAAGGGTGTTGCCATCAAGCTTGGGGTATACTAACTTGAGGAGTCCTCCATTGGAGTCTTGGCCAAAAGAACAAGCATCAAACCCCTTTTTCTTTGGTCGATTTTCTGCAGAAAGGTAGATGTATTCACAGCTCTATGTAGCTGTGATTTTATGTACGTTTTGTAGGTTCATAGCTTGTTCCATTCATATATTTAAGATCCTATTGATTTGGGTTTTGTTTTCCATCTTAAAACCACACTTAGAACACGAAAATTTCAGATTATAAACTTGTTATAATCCTATACCTCCGCTGCGTTTTCTGAAAAGTTTAAAAGGTTAAACTATGTATTTGTGTTCTAACAAACCCATCAATGGCATCAAGAGCCGGTTATATGGATGGCTTGCTTGATTCATCTTTTGAAATTGGTTTTAAAAGATGATATTAGACATGTTATAGGCTTGTTTTGGGCTGAAATATTATGTCTTATTGAAATCCCCAACTTTCAAGGTTACATCACACATGCTTGTGATTAAACCTTGAAAGATATGTATGTTGATATGTTGATTGTTTGGACAATATTTAAAACCAAAATTTCAGTTTATGTTGGCTGAAATTTGAAGGTTTTAAGTGGGGATTAATGATATATTTTGATGATTTAATCATTGGTTGTTAAAGTGCATAACCTAGCTTGTGGCCTTGTGTTGTTTGGATGATTCAAGTGGTTGTTTTATTCATTCAATTTGGTTGTAATATTTGTGTTTATTCATTTGGGTTGTAATTATTCATTCATTTGGTTATGTAATAATAGATTAGGTTCATTTCCTTTACTAGAAAAATGTATTAGGATACAATTTTGTAAAAGGAAGATGTACAAGATCAAGACCCAAAGATGGACACAAAGACACAAGAAACATGGAGCATTTGGATGCGGTTTCTAGTGGGAGGTTCTTGGAACTTTTATGATATGTTTGACCCTTAGAAAGACCATAGACAACACTTGTGATGGCAAACAAGTGTTGTCAACATAAGGGCTATGGTTATGCACATATGATTGTTAATGTTTATGCTTGGTTGAATGTTTGTTGTCTTGATTGTTTGGTTGATATTTGGATATTCAAAGCAAACTAATTAACAAACTTAACAAGCTGAAAATTGATGGTTCTTAAAGGTTAATAAAAGGTTATTAAAATTATTTAATGATTTTAAGGATTAAAATAGGTTTTAATCAAAGAACCATAAGGTACCTTGTATTTGAAAGCATGCAAATACAAGTACATAGAGTTTTCTAAACTTGTATTTTGAAACCTCTAAAACTTTTTTTTCCAAACAAGATCAACACCGTCCTTTTACACAACACTTGAGTCACTTGGGAACTCTTAATGGGATAAAGGTCACCTAACCATTTTGAGGGAACTTGTGACTTGAGGTGAGAATGCCTTATTTGTGGGATAAAGGTCACCTAACCACTTGTTTTGGCAAACTCACACGTGGGTGTAAGTAGGGTGTCTTGATTTGCAAATCATGTCAAATGGATCACCTACGATGTGGTTTCCAAATGGTGTTGATGGGATTAACATGCCGACTTTACATATGATGTTTTAAGTCGATCCCATATTTCTAGAAGTTGCAAATGGTTGCAATCGTCAAACGTTGACCACCTTATTAATTTAAAACGTGGGATAAAGGTCACCTAACCACGATTTAAATGTAATGTTGGGTTCTAGATTTTAATATAAAAGACCTTAAAAGGCATTAAATATTAAAATTAGCAATATCGAAAATACTAAAATTGATCTTTGTTAAATTTTGTAGATGGCCACCAATAATGAAAATCACGATAACTCGTCCGCGTCAAACCAATCACTACGAGCGATCCTCCAAAAGGAACGTCTAAATCATAACAACTTTATTGATTGGTATCGAAACTTGAGAATTGTTCTCAAGCAAGAGAGAAGATCATATGTTTTAGACGACCCTATCCCCGATCAACCTAACGAGGATGATGAGGAGGCCTTTAACGATTGGCTGAAATACACTGAGGACTCCGTCCAAGTGTCTTGTCTCATGCTAGCGAGCATGACTCCGGATCTCCAAAAGGAGTATGAACATCACGGAGCTTACGACATGATAACCCAGCTGAAGGAAACGTTCCAACAGCAAGCAAGGGTTGAGCGGTTCGAAACGGTTCGAGCGCTCCATGCATGTCGTATGGACGACAACCAATCTGTTTCATCTTATGTACTTAAGATGAAAAGTCATATTGACCGCCTCGAGAGGCTAAACTGCCCCGTCTCGAAGGAGTTGGCCACGGATTTGATCCTAAATGGCCTAACCAAGAAGTTCGAGACATTCGTGTTGAACTACAACATGAATGCATGGGACAAAAGCATTGGTGAACTTCACTCAATGCTCAAAACGGCCGAGGCGGCCATGGGTAAAAGGGTTTTACCCGTTCTCACCATCAATGAAGGTGGGAACAACAAAAGGCCTCATCCCGCACCCAAGGCAAAGGTTGCCAAGGGTAAGGGACATGTGTGGGGAAAGGGGAAAGGGGTGGTAAGGGTACCCCCCAAACCACAAGAGAAGAAGCAAAAGGTTGCTACAAATGACCCATGCTTCAAGTGTGGGGAGATAGGACATTGGGCAAGGAATTGTCCTGTCCATCTCCAAGAGTTGAAAGCAAAGAGGGATGCCGGGCAGACCTCAGGTACAATATACATGATACATATTGATCTTAATGTTACATCTTCAAACACATGGGTATTGGATACCGGATGTGGAACTCATATTTGCAATTTGTTGCAGGGGTTCACAAGAAGTAGGGACTTCAAGAAAGGGGATGTAAGCCTCTTCATGGGCAATGGAACTAAAGTATTAGTTGAAGCTCGTGGGGACTACATCCTAAGACTTCCAAGTGGCTTGGAAGTTATTTTGAAGAATGTTTTGTATGCTCCTAGTTTGACTAGGAACATTATTTCTGTATCTCAATTAAGACATTATGATTATGTATTATCCTTTATTGAAAATGATATTCATGTTTCTTTAAATGGTATGTTCTATTTTAAAGCTATACCAATTAATGGTATTTATGAATTGGTTCATGAAAATACTTTAAATAGTTCATTGTACCAAACAAACACCAAGAAACTCAAGTTGGACTTGAGTGATACCTATCTTTGGCATTGTCGTCTTGGTCATATAAACAAAAAACGTTTACAAACACTTCAAAAGAATGGTCTTTTAAAAACAAATGAATGTGATTCATTTGATGATTGTGAATCTTGTTTACAAGGTAAGATGACTAAGGCACCCTTTAGTGGAACTACCGAAAGGGCAAAAGATTTATTAGGAATCATACATTCGGATGTATGTGGTCCTTTCAAGCCAATGACTAGGAATGGTGAAAGATACTTCATTACCTTTACCGACGATTATAGTCGCTATGGGTATGTGTACTTATTAAGGCACAAAGATGAAGCTTTTGAAGTGTTCAAAATCTTCAAGAATGAAGTTGAAAATCAACTCAACAAGTCAATTAAAGTTCTCCGTACCGATAGAGGAGGTGAATACCTAAGTGATGTTTTTCAAGATCATCTTAGGAGTTGTGGGATTGTCTCACAACTCACTCCACCTGGAACACCACAACATAATGGTGTGTCTGAGAGGAGGAATCGAACCTTATTGGATATGGTCCGATCTATGATGGCTAGAAGCACATTACCTCTATCATTTTGGGGTTTCGCTTTGCTCTCCGCGGCCCGTATTTTAAATATGGCCCCAACCAAAAAGGTGGAAAGGACACCTTTTGAGATATGGCATGGAAGAGTTCCATCCCTATCATACTTAAGGGTTTGGGGATGTGAGGCTTATGTTAAGACTCCCACCCCAAACAAATTGGAAGTCCGATCCACCAAGTGTATCTTTATTGGATATCCTAGAGATTCTATGGGATATTATTTCTATGATCCACTGGAACAAAAGGTGTTTGTTGCCAGAAAGGGTGAGTTCTTAGAAGCAAAGTTCCTTATGGAAGGAGCTAGCAGTAGAACAGTGGATCTTGAGGAAGATCAAGAACCACAACCCGATGCACGTTTGGTTGAAACTAGCACTCAACATGAGGATGTTGAAGATGATCAAATGGTTGATCAATACACACAAAACGTTCGCAGAAGTGGTAGAACTAGTAATCCACCTGAAAGATACGGATTTTTCATGGATGGATGCTATATGGTAGATTCAGATGAACCAACCACATACCATGATGCAGTGTCCAATTTGGATTGTGACAAATGGCTTGAGGCCATGAACGTTGAGATGCAATCCATGTATGACAATCAAGTTTGGGAACTTGTTGTACCACCTCTTAATTCCAAAGTAGTTGGAAGTAAGTGGGTTTTCAAGAAGAAAACCGATATGCATGGAAACTTGGATACTTATAAAGCTAGACTTGTAGCAAAGGGTTTCACTCAAACTCAAGGGGTTGATTATGATGAAACCTTCTCACCTGTAGCGATGCTAAAGTCTATAAGGATATTGTTTGCCATAGCTGCTCATTATGATTATGAGATTTGGCAAATGGATGTCAAAACTGCTTTCCTAAATGGATATCTTGAGGAAGATGTCTATATGGTTCAGCCTGAAGGTTTTGTCGATCCAAAACATCCTAATAAAGTATGCAAGTTAAAGAAATCAATCTATGGATTGAAACAAGCATCGAGAAGCTGGAATCACCGTTTTGATGAGGAAGTAAAGAAATTTGGCTTCATCAAAAACGCTGATGAGGCTTGTGTGTATAAGAAGGCTAGTGGGAGCACAGTAACTTTCCTAGTATTGTATGTTGATGACATACTACTATTTGGAAATAACATTCCAACCTTGGAAGGTGTAAAAACCTGGCTTGGAAGTTGTTTTTCCATCAAGGATCTTGGTGAAGCCGCCTATATTCTAGGAATAAAGATCTATAGGGATAGATCAAGGCGGTTGATTGGTTTGAATCAAAGTGCATACATTGATAAGATCTTGAAAAGGTTCAAGATGGAGAACTCTAAGAAAGGTACCGTACCTATTCAAAGAGGAACGATATTGAGTACGACTCAATGTCCAAGCTCAAAGGATGAGCAAGATAAAATGAAAGCAATCCCATATGCATCTGCTATTGGATCCATCATGTATGCAATGATATGCACTCGACCGGACGTGTCATGCGCTTTGAGCATGACAAGCCGTTACCAGCAAAATCCTGGAAACAGTCATTGGATGGCTGTTAAGAACATACTTAAGTACCTAAGGAGGACAAGGGATATGTTCCTAATCTATGGATCTGGTGACGAGGAACTCGTTGTAAAAGGTTACACGGATGCGAGTTTCCAAACCGATCGTGATGATTCTCGGTCACAATCGGGATACATTTTCATTCTAAATGGAGGAGCTGTCTCTTGGAAGAGCTCCAAGCAGGATGTGGTGGCTCTATCGACTACAGAATCAGAATACGTTGCCGCCTCATTGGCAGCTCAAGAAGCTGCATGGTTGAAGAAATTCATTGCCGATCTAGGGGTAGTCCCTTCCATTCAGGACCCCCTAGAGATCTTTTGTGATAACGAGGGTGCGATTGCACAAATCAAGGAACCCCGTGCTCATCAAAAGACTAGGCACATTGAGCGGAGATTCAACTACATACGAGATGAAGTTGAAAAGGGAAAGATATGTATTCGCAAAGTTCACACGGATCAAAACATTGCGGATCCTCTCACGAAGCTCCTTGAAAAGGCAAAGCATGAATGTCATACTTGTGCCATGGGACTTCGATATTCTAGTGATTGGATTTGATCTGTACATTTTGTATTTGGATATGTGGAACTCTTTATTATTTGAATAAAATTATTTGGTTATAATGTTTCAATTAATGTTCCAATTTAGCATGTTTAATCCATGAGTAAATTGTTTACTCTAAAATGTCCGTAGTCGCTCATACTTGTGGGAACAAGTGTGAAAGTAAGATTATTATGAACTTGGATTGGTTGATATTTATAAGGATGAATATAGAGCAATGGGTTGCTACCAAGGTTCATAGATATTTGTGGGATACAAATATTGGACTAACCCGCATCTCAAATTTTACTACATGGAATCTTATTGATTGATCATAAGTAAATTTGAGTAAAGGCGAATATCATTTGGTATCCTCAGACCTGAGACACATATTGGGTTTTGATATTCACCAAGTTTTATACCTTGAGCCTATTCTTCACTGCCCTGAAATAGTGGACAGTACACAAGGATATGTTCAGGTATAACACGAAGTGTTTGTGAGAGACGTATGTAGTCAAGATGGAATTTGTTCCTCTTATTCGTTGAGAGTTAGATGTCTAAGGCCTGATTAAGTTAAATCAACAAGGAATGATCATTCTGTGTCCTTGGATTTAACATGACATCTGTAACAAAAGGATAGATGATTGATTCACCTAAATCATTTCAAGTAGGGCACTTGAAAGGGATGATGTTATTGAATGGCTATAAGTCATGCGTATTAAGGGTAGTAAACCGTTGTTAGGCGGTATTTACTGCTTGCATCAATCTTCTATGAATCTTGGGCAAGTGGGAGATTGTTGGATTCTGTGTGCCCAAGACACTTAGAATATTGATGTGGTTAGTACGTTATGATCCAAGTCGGGTTATACCCAATAACAAGTTTGGCAAACACCAATTAAATATTTAATTGATGATGTGATCATGCAATTAAATATTTACACCGATTTAGAAAATGGGTTTTCTAAATAAGTTGCATGTGAGTGGGAACAACTTATTAGGATAATTTGTTCAAACAATATTATTTGAAGTGTTGTTTAAATTAGTTAGATGACATCAAATAATAGTGGGAATTACAACTTATAAATTAAATGGTTAATTGTATAAGTATGTAAATACATATATATAAATATTGTACATACAATTTATTATATGTCTAGTTCACAAGACATATTAATGTGTGATAAACAAATTGAGAGGGAAAGGGTTTTGAAACCCAAAATTTCGGCCACCCTCCTTTAATCCCATTGGACCAAACTTGCTTTGGATACCAACACACATTTACTCTTGTCTTGAACACTCCACAAGCATTGAACCACTAGATTTACATGCAAAAGGCTCCAATATCTCTCTCTCTCTCAACCTCACGGTTCTAGCAAGAAAAAGAAGAGTTTTTGAAGCTTATTTTGGGTGATTCTACCTAACAAGAAAGGGTGTTGCCATCAAGCTTGGGGTATACTAACTTGAGGAGTCCTCCATTGGAGTCTTGGCCAAAAGAACAAGCATCAAACCCCTTTTTCTTTGGTCGATTTTCTGCAGAAAGGTAGATGTATTCACAGCTCTATGTAGCTGTGATTTTATGTACGTTTTGTAGGTTCATAGCTTGTTCCATTCATATATTTAAGATCCTATTGATTTGGGTTTTGTTTTCCATCTTAAAACCACACTTAGAACACGAAAATTTCAGATTATAAACTTGTTATAATCCTATACCTCCGCTGCGTTTTCTGAAAAGTTTAAAAGGTTAAACTATGTATTTGTGTTCTAACAAACCCATCAATTAAGTCATAAAAATGCAGGTCACAAGTTTGGTTTACAAGAGTTGCAACTTTCACAAGTTAGATGATACCAAAACACCCAAAAAGAGGGTTTTCATGGTGGAAATCGGTTTCCACCTCAAGAATGACTAACATAACATGAGGTTTACCTTCAAGAACGTTGGGAACTCCTTAAGAACAAGATGATGGTGAGAAGTTTCTGCTACAACAAGGAAAAAGCACGGTTTTTAGGTGAAAATGAAGAAAACAAGTGAAATGTCACAAAACCGACAACATGAGCCTACACTTGATGTAACTCACGGTTTAGAAGGTGTTGATGGTCGTGGATGGCTAGAAACTCCTTGGACTTGAATGTAGAAGCTCGAACCAAGGCTGGAAAGGTGGAACAAGTTTGGTTGTGTGACCAAAACTCGCGAACTAGGCCACTTTCTTGCGGTTTGCACTTGGCCGAATGAAGCTTGGTGGTGTCCTTCGAATTTCTTGCACAAGACTTAGAGAGAATTTGCTTTGAGTGAGTTGTGAGGTGTGTGTGTGTTTGATCAGCTGAAAGTTTCGAATATGAGGGAGAGAGGGAGAGAGGGAGAGAGTTGCATGCAATGCTAGTGGGTGGTGTGGAGGTGGTGAAGAGAGGAGAGGAGTGGAGAGGGGGGGCGGCCGATTTGGAGTGTAGTGGGGGAATTTTCAATTAAATTTTTATTGTAAATTGTTATTATGTAGTGTAATTTTGTAGTATTGGGTATAATGTATTATTTAGTGGATGGTGAATTGAGGTATCTAATGCATGCCCATGCATGCATGGCCGAAAATTATGTAAGTGTGAGTGTGTATGCTCACATTTTAATTGCCTTCTCTTGAATTTAATTTTGTAAGGGTGACTAGTTGACATTCCCGGGACACTAATTTTTAAAAAGGTAGAAACCTAAATTAGCTAAAAGTCAATAAAAAAATCACATAAAATCATAATTTACATCAAGTAGTAAGAATTGTTTCCAATTTCATACTAGGGTTGACTAGTTTCAATTATTAGCACTCATAACATGGATAATGATGCAAGTAATCTAGGGTTAGGGTAACAACCTGGAGGTCGGTTGTCACATTCTCCCACCGTTTAGGAAATTACATCCCGAAATTTTAACTCTGATTAGAGACTGAACGGGTGGGTTTGAAGAGGTGTGGATAGTTATTTCTCATTTCATCTTCACGCTCCCAAATAAATTCAGGTCCTCGCTTGGAGTTCCATCTAACCTTGACCTTGGGTATGCGGCTTCGCCGGAGTTGTTTGACCAAACGATCCGTGATCTCCACGGGTTCTTCCACAAAATTCAGTTTGTCGTTTATTCTTGCTTCTTTTAATGGTAGTTCCAGGGGTTTGTCTACCATGCTTTTCTTCAAGTTTGACACATGAAAGGTGTCGTGTATGTGACTCAACCCCGGGGGTAGTTTCAACTTATATGCCACTGGGCCAATTCTCGCCAATATTTCGAATGGTCCAATGTATCTTGGGCTTAGCTTTCCTCTTTTTCCTAACTTCACAGTTCCTTTCCATGGTGCTACCTTTAGCATTACCCTGTCGCCCACTTGGAACTCTAGAGGTTTCCGCCTCCTGTCAGCGTACTTCTTCTGTCGATCTCTGGCTGCTTTCAGCCGCTCCTTTATCTTATAGATCTTGTCGGTGGTCTCCAACACTATATCGGGTCCCATCACTTGGCTATCACCAATCTCATTCCAACTCAAGGGTGATCGGCATTTCCTGCCATAAAGGGCCTCATACGGAGCGGGTTTGATACTCGTGTGGTAACTATTGTTATAGGCGAATTCCACCAAAGGAAGATGGTTATCCCAATTTCCGCCAAAGTCCATCACGCAAGCTCTTAACATGTCTTCCATCATTTGAATAGTTCTTTCGCTCTGTCCGTCGGTCTGAGGGTGGTAAGCCGTGCTTAGATCTAAACGGGTTCCTAAAGCTTGCTGGAACGATTTCCAGAAACGAGAGGTGAAACGGCTATCACGGTCGGAGATGATCGACAAAGGCACTCCATGCCTCGTTACAATCTCGTCGACATATAGTTGGGCCAATTTCATCATGTCGTAGTCTTCTCTAATTGGCAAGAAGTGACCTGATTTTGTTAATCTATCCACTATTACCCAAATAGCATCGTGACCTTTAAACGTTCTGGGCAACTTGGTAACAAAATCCATCGTAACATTATCCCATTTCCATTCTGGGATTTCAGGTTGCTGTAACGTTCCTGATGGTTTTTGGTTCTCAGCTTTTACCATGGCACAAGTTAAACATTTCCCCACATAAACGGCGATTGATCTCTTGATTCCCGGCCACCAGAAAAGTGTCTTTAAATCCTGGTACATCTTATCACTTCCAGGGTGAATTGAATACCTAGACTTGTGTGCTCCGTCGAGGATTACTTCTCGAATTCCTCCGTGTTTTGGCACCCAAGCCCTTCCACTATATCTATATGTACCATCGTCCCCTATCTCAAATTGCTTTTCCATTTCAGTCAATCCTTCTTCCTTTAATTTTTCTTCCTTTAATGCCTCGCCTTGAGCTTCCTTCAGTTTTGCAATAAGGTTCATATACACACTCATCCCTAGGGCTCGTACACGAAGAGGTTTTTCTCTTTCCTTTCGGCTCAATGCATCCGCCAAAACATTGGCCTTACCAGGATGGTAGCGGATCTCGCACTCGTAATCGTTCAATAGTTCAACCCATCTTCTCTGACGCATGTTGAGCATCTTTTGGTCAAGGATATGCTGCAAGCTTCTATGGTCAGTGTAGATGATGCACTTTGTGCCATAAAGGTAGTGCCTCCACATCTTGAGGGCAAACACCACGACACCCAACTCCAGATCGTGCGTCGTGTAGTTCTTCTCATGATCATTCAGCAGTCTAGATGCGTAAGCAATCACCTTGTTGCGTTGCATCAATACACATCCTAGCCCTTGATGCGAAGCGTCACAATAGACCACGAAGTCTTCTACTCCTTCTGGAAGAGCAAGGATAGGTGCACTGCATAACTTCTCCTTAAGCGTTTCAAACGCCTCGTTCTGCTCTCGCTCCCACACAAAGGTTGTGTTCTTCTTGGTTAGTGCGGTCAAAGGTTGCACTATACGCGAGAAGTCCTTTATAAATCTCCGGTAGTAGCCAGCCAGTCCTAAGAATTGCCTTATCTCCGTAGGAGTTTCAGGAATCCAATTCTTTATGGCCTCAATCTTGAAAGGGTCAACTTGAATCCCATCTTCATTCACCACATGACCTAAGAATTGGATCTGGCGCATCCAAAATTCACATTTTGAGAACTTGGCATATAGTTGCTCATTCTTGAGCAATTCAAGGATTAGCCTGAGATGCTTCTCGTGCTCGTCTTTACTTCGGGAATAGATCAGTATGTCGTCAATAAACACAATCACAAACTTGTCGAGGTAAGGGCGGCAAACGCGGTTCATGAGGTTCATGAATGCTGCTGGAGCATTAGTCAGTCCAAAGGGCATGACCAAATACTCATAGTGTCCATACCTAGTTCGAAAGGCTGTTTTGGGTATGTCTTCTTCTCTTATCTTTAGTTGGTGGTATCCTGACCTCAAGTCTATTTTGGAAAAATAACTTGCTCCTTGTAGTTGATCAAATAGGTCATCTATTCTCGGATGAGGGTAACGGTTCTTTATGGTCAGCTTATTCAATTCCCTGTAATCAATACACATTCGCAGGGTTCCGTCTTTCTTTTTCACGAATAGTACCGGGGCACCCCATGGAGAGACACTCGGACGTATAAATCCCTTGTCCAGTAGCTCTTGAATTTGTACCATTAGCTCCTTCATCTCAGGTGGGGCGAGTCGGTACGGTGCCTTGGCTACCGGTGCAGCACCAGGCAACAAGTCTATCTGGAATTCAACTTGCCGATTTGGGGGGGGGGGGTCCTGGTAGTTCTTCTGGAAACACCTCTGGGTATTCCAAAACCACGGGAATCTCTTCGATCTTCTTCTCCTTTTGGGCTTTCATCACATATACTATAAAAGCTGAACATCCCTTCATCAAGCTCTTGGTAGCTTTTAAGTGGGATATCATAGGGTATAGGGTGTTACTCCTTTCACCCTCTACCACTAACACTTCTTCGTCGCTCAACGGTATCTTGAGTAGTCGTTCATCACATACGATTTCGACTTTATGCTTCGCTAACCAGTCCATACCCACAACCACATCAAATCCTCCTAACTTAATGGGCATCAAGTCAATCTTAAACGTATTCCCTTTTAGGTTCAGCGGGCAATCCCTAATGATTTCGTTAGCTTCTAAAATATTACCGTCAGCTAATTCTACGGTAAACGTATCAGTCAAGGTACACACGTCTAAGTCAATCAATGGCCTAAAAGTACTAGAGATAAAACTAGCAGTCGCTCCAGTATCAAACAGTACAGTAGCGGGATGATTGTTTACAAGGAACGTACCGTTGACCACGTCGGGTTCCCTACGAGCTCCTGCTGGGTCCATAACGAAAGCTCTTCCCTTAGGCTTGTTGTGCTTGGCATCCTTGTCTCTACCCAGCTTAGGACACTTGTTCCTCATATGCCCTGGATCTCCACACTCATAGCATTGTTTCCCCGGTGCGTAAGTACAGTCTTTAATTAAATGGCCTGTTCTCTTGCACCTAAAACAGGGCATCGGGTTACATTCCCCTTGATGATGTAACTTGCACTTGTTGCAGAATGGGCTTGTCCCCGAATACAATCTCCGGTTTTTGCTTCCCTGATCATCACGTCTCACACCTTCAGAACTCCTTCTACTTGACCCACTACTACTTCCAACCGCTCTTTTCGCTTCAAACCACTTCCTTTTCTCACCAACAAACTTCTTCTTCTCATCAGCCCTTGCTTGATCGGTCCATCCAGCCCTAATTAGGTCATCAGTCAAACTGCTGGTAAGGTCGACAGCAGCTTGCAGGGTCACAGGTGAGAGGAACGGACCATACCCCTAACTCTTGGGTGTAGTCCCCAGATGAACCGTGCTACACCTTTGGCTTCTGGCGTCACCAAATGTGGCACAAGTCGGGACAGGGCTAAGAAACGATTGATGTATTCGGTGTAGTTGGGTCCTTTCATCTCCAAGCTTAAAAATTCTGTCTCCAGCTTCTCGAGTTGATTGATGGGGCAATATTTGTTGGTCATTAGCTCTCGAAATTCAGTCCAACCCATTCGATTAGCCACATTTCTTCCACGGCTTTGAGTAATGGACTTCCACCATTCAAGAGCTGATCCCTTGAGAGATTGTGATGCAAACCTCACCATATGCTCCATCTTGCACTCGCTGATGTTAAGACAACTTCCATTTCGTCAATCCACCTGTAAGTCTCTATAGCACCCTCGGTGCCATAGAAGTCCTTAGGCTTACATGCCATGAAGGTCTTATAAGAGCATCCATTCCTTAATGCCTCGGCTTCTTCGTCGTGGCTCTCATCGTTCACCGGCCGGTCGTTACCAGTAGTGTTATCCCGGTCCGCATTTATCTGTGCAATAATAGTCGGAATGGCGTTAGCCAGTTGCTGAGCTACGAGGTTAGCAATCCTTTCGTCATTCTCTTGATTAGCATTTTCCCCGTGGGGAGTCCCTGGTGGAGTAGGTTGGTTTCCAATCGGCCTTGCTTCCTCACGGCAGCCCCTGGTGGCTCCACGTCGTCCAAAACGTGTTCCTCTGCGAGTCGGCATTCTGATAGTATCACAAATAGATTCGTTTAGCATCTCATAATTTTGTTACAAATAGCCTATGCATCATTATCCTATCACACCATGCCTCGGAAGAGGGATCATGGCATGCACATATGTATTTACAACCCACTAAGGAACCTTACAAAGTCCAAATCAAAACATAACATAACAGTTGGGCTAACCATTTAGAAAAGGCACAGACCAATTTCAAGGCACAACAAAACATATAGCAATTTAATACAGACAGTTTAATAATTCTAGCATCCCAATAGCAGTTCACGATAGTACCATCCAACAAAATAGAATCAGAGTCATGCTCTTACAATTTGGAAGGTCCACAGACAGATAATCCCACTGAGTACTCCAGTTCTCACATCCACTTTCTCTTCAGCCAACCAAACCATCCTGTACCCTTCTTCCTCTGCTTCTGCTCCAAACGCTTCACTCCCTGTGTAGCCATCATAGCCTGGAATTGAGCCGACTGGGAAGTTCGAGTGGCGTGCTGAACAGTCAGCTCATGACGGCGAACTGTCCTCAAAATCTCATCCAATGTTGCATCAGAGGGTCCTACATCACTTGCCCGGCGACTCGACTGGGAGTACCTATCACCAGCCAGTACGCTAGGGCCGTCATACATACTATGTCTCGGCGGCATCAGGCGTTCGTCACGAGGGCCAAACAGTGGAGGTACCGATGTCGGAATCCTAACAGGCGGGGGAGGAGGAGGAGGCATCCTAAAGGATACGGAGGATCCTTGCCTAACGCTTTTGCAAGGTCGGGTGAGAGTACGCGCACCCCTAGTCCCAATAGGTGGGATGGGTGAGAGGGTCGGAGCAGCTACTTGAGGAGAGTGGGATCGCGTTCGGCTTCGGGAAGGTGATGTGGAGGAAGAGTCCTCGGAAGCCTCAGTGTCTTCGGACGTGACGGATATCCACCCTGGATGTCCGCATCTCCGGAGGTACGCCTCATACTCTGTCTGGGGCTTCTCTCTCCTCAGGTTTCCGGTAGGAGTGGTCTCAGTGTCGGGGTGAGCAGGCGCCTTTCCTTTATCAGCCATAGACGTCGTCCTGTAAGAAATACATCATGAGTAACTTGGTTTCTCATAGCTCATGATTATAATAATAGTACTAATAATAGTAGTGATGGCAATAGTATCTGTTATTCTAACATATAGCTGTCTGTTTTGCCCAGATCAATAGTCTCTTCAAGTAGTATCGGATAACATAGTTCATCATAAAAATCATTTAAATCCCCTTTTTAAAATTAGTTTCAAAATCATCAATATAAACCAGAAAAAGTCCAACCATAACCTAAAGATCAGTGATTGAAATTACGCGTCCGGTAAATTCATGATTACGTTGATCAAGTGTAATCATCAATTTACCCAACCCGATCATCCCAACACTTCCCACAAGGACAGTCCTAGGGTATCAGGGTTGTAGCCTAGGGTCTACTATGGTATTCCCGACTTCTCTACAACCTTTGGCTCTGATACCAATCTGTCACACCCCGGGCCCAGGTAGGGTGGGACGTCACAGACTAGCAACAACATATGGCAACGGAAACAAACCATTACAAGAGCTCAAAGGAGAGAATATCACATGGCATTAATGTTTTTGAAAAGATAGCGGGGCTAGAAACACATCAAGCCCCCAAATGAGTTTTACAATCATCCATAAAAATAAAATTGTACTTGTTCAACACAAATATAAAATTGTTCAAATGTTTCAAGGAAAATATGCCAATACCATGTCACGGGGATAAGTCTAGGTCTTCACAACAGCTAGGATCTCTTCATACATTACCTGAAACATGCTCAAAAGAAAATTGTGTCAACTAAAAAGTTGGTGAATTCAAGTGCTTAAAGTTTAAAAACAAAAGGACTTAGCAAATCCTTCTTTGATTAAAAGAAAATAATCATTGTTAGAACATCGTGGGAAAAATCATAATCAACCCTACACTCAGTCCCAGTTGGCCTCTTCTAAAGTTGTGTTTAACCGGATATTCCCGAAGGAAGAAACTGAGCCCCAAACCAGTGAACCCTACCTGCCCGGATGGTTCACCATAGTATCTTAACAAAACCTGTTACATGCCACAACGATCCCTTAGGATCTCAGTGGGGTAACCTTCCTGGAACGGAAGCCACTGTGTGTGGGGGATTCCCCAAATAGATCTATCCATATAAAACAAGCGGTTCACGAAAGAATTAATGATCATGATATAAGTATCAGCAGGTAACCACAAATCCCACATAGAATCATCAAGTAAAGCACAATTATAGTTCAAAAATAACAGAGCATGCTTCACCCCAAAACAGTAGTAAAAAGGGGAATCACTAGAACTCACCTTAGGTTTCCAGTCAAAAGTCTCTTGGTGTACCGGGAAGTGTCTCAAGTCTAGCACCCTAACATGTACATATTAAGTAATAAGCTACTGCCCTAAACTCATTTAAGGTGCAACAATTTTGTCAAGAGTTTAGCTATTGAGTAAGGCTTTGGTTTCGTGAAGGTTTGTATAAAAAGTTTCCTTTTATGGCAGGTCAAGGCGTCTTCATGAAAATTGGGATTTTCACTTCATTAGGTTAAGTATATTAAGGAATTTTGTTGTTCAAGTGGTCATTAGCTTCCTGGAAGTCGGTTATAAGGTTTGAAAAAATTTTACAGTTTGGTCCCTCAAGTTTCAAAATTGACAGTTTCTACCCTCAAGTTTAGTTTCTTGCCCCTTTATGTCATTTAAGACCAAAAATCAGATTATTAGAGTCATATTATAATTATTATGGTGTAAGTGTTTCAAAACTTTAGTTTACGGGTCCGATTTACGTTTGACCTTAAAATGTGTAAATTGGCCTTTTATAGTTGAAAATCTTGTTTTTACATTTGACCCGTTAAAACGCGGTTTTGACCGGGTTTGACCATTTAAAGCTTGTTTGACCAATTTTTCAAATCCTTTAAGTCCTTTATTACTTAACTTACTGAAATCATATGATTTTTATAAATCTTAGCTTTGAACTCTATTTTTATGGATTTTTCTCAAAAACGATGCTCGGTTTGTACCCGTTTTAATTAAAACGTCATTTATTTGTTTCTTTGACCATTTAAATTATCCATTGACTCCAGAATACTTTATTTATCATTTTTGAGCCTGGAATACTTTTCAAGAGTGTTAAATTCATATTCTTACTATTTTTAAAGTCATTTTACCATGTTTTCGGGTCCCGAAAGTGACTAAAAGAGGGTAAATCACAACATGTCCTTTATTCCAGAGATTAAACATTACTAACACTTCTAATATTCATTAAAACCTACTGAAATTTCAGTCCCAACAGGTTGCCTAGTTGATCTATACATCCATATGCTTCAAATATGTAGAAAATGTCATAACCGAACATAACACTTGTGTAAATCATCTTAACTTGAGTTTAAACGTTACCAACACTTCATTTAATTTCATAAACAGATTATTAAGGTGTCATTAAGTCGTTCATGAGTAGGTTATGGGTCTTGGTTGAAAGGATTTTTCAAACAAATGCTTAAAAGGGTGTTGTTACATGTAGAAAGAAGGGTTTCAAGGTGTAATCCATGTATTAACCGTGGATTCGAGTATGTAGCCTTTTGGAACTTTTAAAAACAGGTTCTTGGGAGTCCATTAAGTCATAAAAATGCAGGTCACAAGTTTGGTTTACAAGAGTTGCAACTTTCACAAGTTAGATGATACCAAAACACCCAAAAAGCGGGTTTTCATGGTGGAAATTGGTTTCCACCTCAAGAATGACTAACATAACATGAGGTTTACCTTAAAGAACATTGGGAACTCCTTAAGAACAAGATGATGGTGAGAAGTTTCTGCTACAACAAGGAAAAAGCACGGTTTTTAGGTGAAAATGAAGAAAACAAGTGAAATGTCACAAAACCGACAACATGAGCTTACACTTGATGTAACTCACGGTTTAGAAGGTGTTGATGGTCGTGGATGGCTAGAAACTCCTTGGACTTGAATGTAGAAGCTCGAACCAAGGCTGGAAAGGTGGAACAAGTGTGGTTGTGTGACCAAAACTCGCGAACTAGGCCACTTCCTTGCGGTTTGCACTTGGCCGAATGAAGCTTGGTGGTGTTCTTCGAATTTCTTGCACAAGACTTAGAGAGAATTTGCTTTGAGTGAGTTGTGAGGTGTGTGTGTGTGTTTGATCAGCTGAAAGTTTCGAATATGAGGGAGAGAGGGAGAGAGGGAGAGAGTTGCATGCTATGCTAGTGGGTAGTGTGGAGGTGGTGAAGAGAGGAGAGGAGTGGAGAGGGGGGGGGGGGGGCGATTTGTAGTGTAGTGGGGGATTTTTCAATTAAATTTTAATTGTAAATTGTTATTATGTAGTGTAATTTTGTAATATTGGGTATAATGTATTATTTAGTGGATGGTGAATTGAGGTATCTAATGCATGCCCATGCATGCATGGCCGAAAATTATTTAAGTGTGAGGGTGTATGCTCACATTTTAATTGCCTTCTCTTGAATTTAATTTTGTAAGGGTGACTAGTTGACATTCCCGGGACACTAATTTTTATAAAGGTAGAAACCTAAATTAGCTAAAAGTCAATAATAAAAATCACATAAAATCATAATTTATATCAAGTAGTAAGAATTGTTTCCAATTTCATAGTAGGGTTGAATAGTTTCAATTATTAGCACTCATAACATGGATAATGATGCAAGTAATCTAGGGTTAGGGTAACAACCTGGAGGTTGGTTGTCACATTCTCCCACCGTTTAGGAAATTTCGTCCCGAAATTTTAACTCTGATTAGAGACTGAACGGGTGGGTTTGAAGAGGTGTGGATAGTTCTTTCTCATTTCATCTTCACGCTCCCAAGTAAATTCAGGTCCTCGCTTGGAGTTCCATCTAACCTTGACCTTGGGTATGCGGCTCCGCCGGAGTTGTTTGACCAAACGATCCGTGATCTCCACGGGTTATTCCACAAAATTCAGTTTGTCGTTTATTCTTGCTTCTTTTAATGGTAGTTCCAGGGTTTTGTCTACCATGCTCTTCTTCAAGTTTGACACATGAAAGGTGTCGTGTATGTGACTCAACCCCGGGGGTAGTTTCAACTTATATGCCACTGGGCCAATTCTCGCCAATATTTCGAATGGTCCAATGTATCTTGGACTTAGCTTTCCTCTTTTTCCGAACCTCACAGTTCCTTTCCATGGTGCTACCTTTAGCATTACCCTGTCGCCCACTTGGAACTCTAGAGGTTTCCGCCTCCTGTCAGCGTACTTCTTCTGTCGATCTCTGGCTGCGTTCAGTCGCTCCTTTATCTTATAGATCTTGTCGGTGGTCTCCAACACTATATCGGGTCCCATCACTTGGCTATCACCAATCTCATTCCAACTCAAGGGTGATCGGCATTTCCTGCCATAAAGGGCCTCATACGGAGCGGCTTTGATACTCGTGTGGTAACTATTGTTATAGGCGAATTCCACCAAAGGAAGATGGTTATCCCAATTTCCGCAAAGTCCATCACGCAAGCTCTTAACATGTCTTCCATCATTTGAATTTCATGAGTCTTACACTTGTGTTTTTTAAAATTCTTCACATGCACACTGTTTAAACATATTAGTAATATTTCATACTAATATTTAAACATTTTAAGCTTATTTTTTGTGACGCCCGTCACCAAAAGGTCTGTCAATTAACATGGATTCCGTTAACTTTTTTTCGTTCGTTCATTCCTCATCTTTATAAACTATTCGTGCGGATATTATACTTGCTTTATCATCTTTATGCTTGTGATCTCGTCGTAAACGTATGCTATACTTAAAACTTTTACAATTTTCATCATCGTTATCACTAAATATACCATTTTTATATAATATTATTGTCACTAATAAAACCATTTTTAAGTTACAAATATCATTAATTACATTTTTATCATTAATATAACTAGCCTATTTAAGTCGTTTGCAACCGAAACAAATTAAGGAACTCGGGGGCTAAGTGTAGATACCAAATGTGACATTTTGCCAAACTAGGGCTGGGTATATAAACCCCATTTCTAGCCCTAGCCTCCATTTCACCTTCTTCTTCTTCATCTTCTTCTCCTTTCCCTTCCTCCTCCTCCATGCACCAAAACCGCCCCGTTTCTTCGCGTTTTCACCGGCAAGACCTCGACTATAGCTGAGTCTACTCCATTCTTGCAGGTAGACGACCTTGGTCGTCCCTTTTCTTGCTTGTTTACTGCTGTCCATTTAGGGTTTCGGGTGTTCGGGGCCAACTCGAGCACATGAGGTCGTGTGGGTGCGTGTGATGTCTTTTTGCGTGTTCTTCTTGCTTGGGTGTGTTTGAAATGTGTTTCTGGAAGTACTTGTGGTGTGAATCTCGTGCACGAAGCTCTGCATTTCTGCAGTCGCGATCCTGCTGTTCAGGCGACTGGGTCGACCATGCGACTGAGCTGCGTGACTGGGTGAGTCGTGCGACTGAGTCATGCGTCTGTGTCTATCGTGCGACTGATTTGTGCGACTGGGTGTGTCGTGCGACTGTGTGTATGCGTGCGATTGAGTCTTGTGGATGAATAAATGTGTGTGATTGAGTCATGCGACCGAATGAATGTGTGCGATTGTGCGTGTATCGCACGACTGAATGCCAGTCGCACGAATGGAGGTTCAGTCGTACAAATGAAGCTGATTCGTACGAATGAAGGTTGATTCGTGCGTATGGATGTTGAGTCGTGCGATTGGGTGTTGTATGGTACGACTGAATGCTGAGTCGCACGAATGAAGGTTCAATCGTACAAATGAAGCTGATTTGTACGAATGTGTAACACCCGGAAATTTCCTTTGTAGCCGATGAGAGAAGAAAAAAAAAGAAATAAAGTCCAAAGTAGAGGGACCAAACCCGCCAACGAGAGAAACTTTGATGCACGGGGGTATAAAAGGGGGAAAACACCCCTATTCTCCCCATATTTCAGCCAAGAGAGGAGAAGAGAGGAGAAGGAGAAAAGAGGAGAAAAGTTGGTTCGGGTGGATTCTAGCATGGAATTCAACGAGGAGCGAGTCAAATCGAAGCTCTACTCGACGAGATCGTTAAGGTGAGTTCTAGGACCCCTCTTTTACACGTTTTCAACTGATTTTGGGGCTGGAACTCGTCTAAAAACCTATTTTCGAGTTTTTGGGTGAAGACCCGTTTTGATGCATGTATGTATGTTTATGATGCGTTTGAGGCTTGATTTCTTGCTTGGTTATGCTTGTATGAGGTCATGGTATGTTTCGCTAACCTTTAGAAGGGTTGATTTGAGCTTAAAAGAGGTTTGGAAGGGGTTGGAGGTCGAAAACTCGCGGCTGCAGTCGAGCACACTGTATTCTGCACCAGCTAGGGCTAGGCGACCGACTGGAGGGCGATTGAAGGCCATTCGGCCGATTGGAGAGCGACTGAGGTCCATACGCACGCTTGCCATGCGACTGAGGTCCATATGCATGATGGTCATGCGATTGAAGTTCATGTGCTTGGGAGTCATGCGATTGAGAGATGGTGCGACTGAGGTTCAATCGCACGGAGGTTATGCGACTGAAGTCCATGCGCCTGGAGGCCATGCGACTGAGGTTCATTCGCATGAAGAGTATGCGACTGAAGCCCATACGCCTGAAGTCATGCGACTGAAGGCCATACGCATGAGAGTTATGCGACTGGGAGTCCATTCGCATAGAGGTCCATTCGCCCATAGTCCATTCGCCTAAGTGTTCAAAGATGATAGCCGGGATGAAATTCCTCGACAATCTGATGGGCATGGACGGTATAGGGTGATGTAGGATGATGAGATTATGATGATGATGTTGATGGAGATGATAATGATATGTATGATGTTATGTGTTATGTTAGGCATGGTGATGCATTTGTTGCATCGTGTGTATGAAGTGTGTGATGTGATGTATGATTGATGCGTATGTATGATGATGCTGTATGTTTATGTTTATGTTATGTTCCTTGCTATATATGTTTATCTTTCTATGGCTTTGCGTTGAACGTTAATGAATGTAATGAAAGTATTATGTAACGTAAAGTGAAAGATAATGAAAAGAGGAACGTAATGAACGAATGCATGCATTAATGAATGAATGAATGAATGACTTAATGAATGAACGAATGAAAGGCTTGCAAGCATATGTATGAGGTGAGCGACTCTGTGTCGCAAAAGACTCGGAAGAGGTTCTTGTTGCGTGCTCCGGTACTGTGCCAGTCTTCGGACATGAGTCAGGGGTTTGTGAGCAGGCCCTGGTACAGTATCAGTCTTCGGACATGAGTCGGGAGTATTGCATATGATGAAAGTGACGGATGATGAGATCCGTGTCGCGTATCCCGGTACTGTGTCAGTCTTCGGACATGAGTCGGGGGTTTGTTTATCACCCCGGCATAGTATCAGTCTTTGGACATGAGTCGGGGATATTGCACGAGACGAGATGATGAGGTGAGCGACCTCGTGTTGCAACATACTCGGATGGAGTTCAATCCCTGTGGTTGACTCATATGGGATCTTTGTCGTGTATCCCGGTGTTGTGTCAGTCTTCGGACATGAGTCGGGGGCTTGTGAGCGGGTCCCGGCACAACATCAGCTTTCGAGCATGAGTCGGGGATATTGCACGAGACAAGATTCGAGTAATGAAGGGTAATGAGAAAGTAATGAATGAAAGAATGAAAGTATGAAATGAACATTAACGAATGATCCTAATAATGTATGAAATGGGATCCTAGTCATTCGACCTCAGTAATCGTGGCTGTGTGCCATGAAGAGGGTAAAGTCTGACAGGATCTAGAATGAAGAGAAACATAATGATGTATGATGAATAATGAATGTAACGAACGTAATGATGAAGATAATAATGATATTATCTGTATGTACGTATGATGTGTGAACGCATGTATGTAACGAATGATTTTATAAAGAAAGTAAGGAAAGGTTTTATGAGAGATTTGTAAGTTTTATTATAAAACTAGAACTCACTCAGCAATGCTGACTTTGATGTGTTTCCAGTTGGCAGGTATGTTGCTGAGGATGGCATGGGGCGGCTACTCAGCGTATTTTGGATGTCATCTTTATGTTTAATGATTTTCTAATAAATGTAACCTGATATTGTTAAAGGAACGATTGTACTAATGTGCAAAAGTATTTCGATGAGATGAAATTATGTTTTTAATGTTTCCGCTGCAACTATTTATGAAAGGAAAATGTAAATATATGTTTTGAGTGCGATGAATGACCAACTGTAGGCGTCCCGGGAACGGGGCCTTACAGAATGAGGGTTGATTCGTGCGGATGGAGTGTTGAGTTGCGCGTCTGGTCCTATCGTGCGACTGATGTTGCTGTGTGTGAATTTCCTTCTTGTGGGTGGTGTATGTATGTCGTGTGATGTTAAGGTGACATCGACACAGTTGCCATTGCTAATAATAATGTTAAAGTCAACACTATCAAACTTGCTAATGTTATTCCAAATCAAATCAACTTAACATTTTACAATTATCAACAACCGATTCGTAACTACTAATATTTACCAATATACTTTTCTAATAAGAATGGAACTTTTTACACAAATATCATCGACAATGGCAACGATTTCTAGTACTTGGATCTACATAAGATCTAATACATGTGTCTGCTTGTGTGTGTAACACGCGACCGAACCGATACAATCCGAACCGACCGAACGTTACTATTTACTTTATACATATCATTAATGCTTAACAATAACTGTCAATAGGTGTTTGACCGTTTACTGCATACAACATTTGGAAACTTTGATCATTCATACTTACCACTTAACAAGTGAGTTTCGTGGCCCCTTTTTATGCTCATACAACATTTCAATCATTTACAAAGATGGGGAAAAAGTATGCTCACCCACTTTCTATGTTGTACAACTTACATACAATTTACATACTTGGAATCAACGTGTTACTATTTTGTGAGTACTTATCTGATACATACTTGAGTTCGCTGTGTGGTACTTTCTTTGCAACTATTTAATTCCAGTATGGGAACCGACAGATAGGTATTGGTAGTACTACTGGGTTGACACCCCCATCCTTGTTTGTTGGTATACTAGTTGGTACCAACAGTGGCCAGGAACGGGCCCTTGGGTGAATATATTCTGACAAGATTTTGTGTGTACGTCATTAGGTTTGGTTGCAAAGCTCATTGTCATGAGATTTTGCTTACTTATAACTGCATTCACAATATTCCACAACATTTACTATACAACATCAATTACTATTTACTATTTAAACCTGCGAGCTCACCAACAATTTTGTTGACCATTTTGAGCATATCATTTCAGGTGACAATGCTAATTGAAGATCTAGGTGTGCTGCCTTAGTGGAGACCCTAGGATGCATTTTTGAGACTAAACATATTTGACAAACATTCATTTTGGAACATTGTTGTAGTCTGATTAAACAATATCATTCTATTGATACTTGTTCTCGGGTTGTGGGAATTACATTACAATGTTATCTTCAATTGATTATGTGAATCATTTATCATGTTATGCTTATGGCTATGTTGTCGTGAATATTGACTAAACACGACACAAGTCTCCTTTGTGTCGGGTGTCGTCATGACACGCTTTGTCATCATTACTTATATTGCATCTCTATTGTCTACCATGTGTTATGATGATCCCGTCTCGTTACATCCCCGTGTTTCCGCTTTTAGCGGGGGTGTGACATTTTTGAATTTCCCAAAATTTACCTTTTAGTCCTTCAAATTTGAACTTTTTACATTTTGCACACTCAAATTTAATTTTTAACAATTTTAATTCTTCACTTGTTGTTTAACTTTTTAAAATTTATTTTGTTTTTTTATTTTAGTCTGAAAACATAATCAAATATCTATTTTTCAACTTTTGAAAAAAGCATTTCCACTTGCAAATTTATATAGGTTCATATTATCATTTTCAAAGGTTACATTATCAAACTCACATACACTTTGAACATATAGCATCATCCTTTCAATTCAATATTTTAACTTCGATTTTTATTTTCTGAGAAAAACTCTTCCATTTATTACTCCCCCTAAACTTTTAAGTTTGAACAACTTATAAGTTTCCTAAGGTAACATAATAAATCACCCATCTCATTGTTACATTCCCTTCACACACAGAAAACATGCATAAAATCAAAATGAATGCAGAATCAAAATCTAATATAAACAAAAGAATTAATGTCTGCAGTGAGATCATATCAATGAAGATCAACACATTAAAATAAAAAAAATATGAATAGTCATAGACAATGAATAAATCCTGATGAAGTGTGTTCCAGGTCAGTGATATCACAGCAAAGGAGACACAAGATCTAAGGACAGAAAATGAGTGTTTTTGACAAAATATCAACTCACTTACTTTTTCAATTCTTGGATTGATTAGGGTATATTTAGATATGACATGATGTAAATCATACAGAGACTTAGAGAGCTCAACTATCATCAAGACATGCAAGAAAGAACACATACTCAACTTATTACCTGAAACATATGTATAACCAGAGTTCATGTTACTTAAATTAATAGAGAATGATCATGGATAACTATTTGATCAGCTCTAACTATCCATTTGAATACATTGTGCACATTGGCATCTTTTGCATCAAATAGAAAATCTAGGTCTGTAATGACTTACAACAAAGGATATCTCAGCACTTCAGGTCTATGATGACTCATAACAAAGAAGTGATATGATGCTTGTAACAGATCTCATGATTAATCACATTACCATCAGGTGTGAATGGTGTAACTTAACAAGCAATCAATCTAATAAGCCAATACATCTCAAAAGTGCTCAGATGAATACACACAAGCATAAAGATTTAGTGTAATCACAAGAATTTACTTTTTCAGTATAGTAGCATGATATTGTCTACACATCATATCTGATCATGTTAGACTTTATTAATGAGTGAAATATGCAACTGATCTCACTAATGTACTATCATTTCGCACATATTGCATAAACAGATTCTTTTCTAAAAATAAACTGACAATTAGAAAAAGACTCTATTTTTTGGAGTTTTGATTTATACTTTTGTATTTGGTTTTTCTAAAAAAAACACACATACACACACAAAATACAAACAGGCAGGCAATTAACATTGAGATGATCACTTATGATGATCTTTTGATTTAGAGAGTTCACATATGATTAATAAGACCAATTGACTCCACTAAATACTCAAACCGTCCTGGTAGGAAGGCTTTAGTAAATAGATCCGCTAACTGGTTTTCCGTTGCAATTTGAATCAATATGATTAATCCTTTTTCAGAGTTATCTCTGAGAAAATGATATCGAATTTCGATATGTTTTGTTTTTGATTGTTGAATAGGATTAGCTGTAACGAACATAGCAGCAGTGTTATCAATGTAAATTGGTGTTTTAAGAAAATTGAACCCATAATCCAGTAGTTGATTTTGTAACCAGAGGATTTGAGAACATCCTGCTGATGCAGCAATGTACTCAGCTTCTGCAGTTGAAACAGAGACATTTGTTTGTTTCTTACATTGCCACGAGACTAATCGGGGACCAAGAAATTGATACCCACCCGAAGTAGATTTTCTATCTTGACAACATCCACCATAATCACTATCTGTATATCCATGTAGTTCAAAGTTACCCTTGTAAGGATACCAAAGCCCTAAGCTGGTTTACCTTTGAGATACCTGAATATCCTTTTGACAACAATTAAGTGTGATTCTTTCGGGTCTGATTTGATACCTGGCACAAACACAAACAACATACATAATGTCTGGTCTAGATGCAGTAAAATACATCAAAGAACCAATCATTGATCTGTATAACGTTTGGTCAATAGATTTTCCTTTTGGATCAGGTTCAATCTTGGTGTTAACATTTGCTGGAGTTCGTATGGACTGACAGTCTTGCAACTTAAATTTCTTCAAGAGCTTGTCAACAAACTTCTCTTGATTGATAAAAATTCCATCGTCAGTTTGCTTGACTTGAAGTCCAAGGAAAAAATTAATCTCTCCCATAGAACTCATTTGAAACCGAGATTTCATGATTTCTTCAAATTCATTGCACAATTTTGGACTGGTAGAACCAAATATGATATCATCAACGTACACTTGTACACATAAGAGATCATCAATCCTTCTTTATAAAATAAAGTTGGATCAATTTTCCCTCTTGTGTATCCATGTTGGATTAAGTGTTGTGATAATGTCTCATACCAAATTCTAGGGGCTTGATGAAGTCCATATAAAGCTTTACTCTATATACTTCATGTGGAAATTCTGCATCCTCAAAGCCCGGAGGTTGCTTCACAAACACATCGTCAGTGATAGGACCATATAGAAATGCACCCTTTACATCCATTTGATACACCTTAAATTTCATGAATGAAGCATAAGCTAGGAAAACTCGAATGGATTCAAGTCTTGCAACTGGTGCAAACACTTAATCATAATCTATCCCTTCTTCCTGTGTGTACCCTTGTGCAACAAGTCTCGCTTTGTTCCTTATTACTACACCACGATCATCAGTCTTATTTCTAAACAACCATTTCGTGCCTATAGCATTTTCTCCTTCAGGTAAATCCACTAAATTCCACACTTCTTGTTTGCGAAATTGAAGTAATTCTTCTTGCATGGCTTCTATCCAATCATTGTCCTTTAATGCTTCGGTAACCTTTATAGGAACAATTTGAGAAAGAAAACAAGAGTATAAGCATAAGTTTGCTTGTTCTGATTTACTCCTTGTTGTTCTCTCATTCAATGGACCAATAATCTGAGAAATTGGATGATTCATGTGAATACAAGATGTTGGAATCTCATCACATTGAATATTAACATCCAGATTTGTTTGGTTTAAGTTGGAAAGCTGATGTAACAAATTAGAAGAATGTGGATTGAAGTTTGGAACTTGAGTTGGTGAGTTAATAAAGTAATCAAAGTTACCAGTATCAACTGCATCACCTGAGATGGATGATGTTCCAGACTCAGGTTGCACAAACTCATTACCATCATTAGGAATTAATTATGAGTCTTCCTGATCAAATAAAACTGAATGATCCGAAGTTGTATTAGCATGATTATTGTCATTGAATCGTATTGTTGAGTCCTTGACAAAAGATAAAAATGGGTAGTCAGAGTTAGATTCATCTGGGTCGTCAGAATCTGAATCTTCACTGAAAGATCCAAGATCTCCTCTAGAGTTCTTCTTACCTGAAGAATCAAGACAATTTGATTACTTAAACAAGTTAGATTGAAGAGAGTTTGATAATGAATCTAAATCAAATAACCAGGCAGGACCATTTAAAACTGATGGAAAAGAATTTTCCAAAATTTAACGTTGAATGTTTCAGGGATTATATTTGTCCTAGAGTTGTACACTCGATAGGATTTTGAAACAGATGAATATCCAACGAAAAATCCATTATCAGATTTTGATTCAAATTTTCCTAACTGATCATTTGAATTAAGAATCATAACAGGACAACCAAATGATTTTAGAAAGTTTATATTCGGTTTCCTGCCAAACATTAACTCCTAAGGAGTTTTCATTTTATCTTTCACAATTAAGAGTCTGTTCTGAACAAAACACGTAGTTGATATAGCTTCATCCCAAAAAGTGATAGGAATTTTTGCATCAGCTAACATAGAACGAGCAGCTTCAATCAGCATTCTATTATTCCTTTCAGCAACTCCATTTTGTTGAGGAGTTCTGGGAGCACTGAACTGATGAGCTATCCCTTTTTGTGCACAAAACATTTCAATGTTAGCATTTTTGAATTCCGTTCCATTATCACTTCTTATTATTTTCACTTTATTTTCTAATTGATTTTCAACTTTAATGATAAATCTTTCAGTAAATCAACCGTTTCAGATTTAGCATACAAAAAGAAAACACATGAAAATCTTGTATAGTCATCAATGATAACTAAACAATATGATTTTCGTCCAATACTCTTGACATTTGTTGGTCCAAAAAGGTCCATATGTAACATTTGAAGAGGTTTGGAAGTTGAGTTTATGAGCTTGGTCTTTTAAGATGCTCTGTGTTGCTTTCCCTTCAAACATGCTGAGCAGTGATCAGTCGTTGCAAACTTCTTAGATGGAAGTCCAATGACATGATTTTCTGATACAAGCTTGTTCATATTCTTGAAATTGGAATGTCCGAGACGTCTATGCCAAAGCTGGCTTTCATCATTTGATGCTTTAGCAATTAGGCATGTTGTTTCAGTTGAAGGATCAACTTGAGACATATCCAGCTTGTATACATCTCTATCCCTTTCAGCTGTAACAATTACCCAATCTTTGCTTATCTGAAAACCTGGTTTCAAAACATAACAGAATGAATCATCAAATAGAACAGAATTTGATTTATCACATATTTGGGACACACTTAAAAGATTAAAGTTCAACTGTGAACAAAAGTTGACTTTGTCAAAGCTTATTATCCCATTTAATATTGTTCCTTCTCCTATTATTTTTCCTCCTGCATCACCACCAAAGGCGACGTGTGTTCGATCCTTTAACTTAAAATCTTGTAACAAGGCAGGATTGACTGTCATATGCCGGCTACACCCACTATCCACATACCATGTATTAAGTGGTCTTCTTGAGTGTACCTGCACAACAAGAAAATTAAGTTGAGATATCCACCCAAGCCGAGATGGTCTTGGGTTTTCCAAATTTATCAACAAAGGTAAATTGTTTATAATGAAGATTATTCAAATCAGTTTTATTCTTGATGAATTTAGCGATCTTGTTTTGAAAATTGTTTTGAAAATTGTTTGAGTTATTTTTGAGAACATTCATACCATTTGATTGATCAATTTTTGACATGTATTGATGACTAACTTTTTTATTAGTCATTCTTACAGATCTTGGTATGAATTGTTCTTGCACATTTTGTTTAGATCTCATATAATTGTTCTTTTAAAAAGATCTCAAACCTAAAGAAGGTTGATTAGTTAATTTTTTTTAAATCGATTAGTTTGATTTCTCATATATTGAGGATTAACATAACCTTTTCTCATGTTTGAATTTGCAAATCCTCTAGTATGTGATCTCTTTCTAAAATAACAATCTGTTATGGAATGATTTCTCATGTCACATATGTGACAGTACTTGTTGAAATAACACCAGTAGTATTATGATTTTTCATATCACATATTTCATAGTACTTTTATGGAGTTAAAAACAACTGTTTGTTAACTTTTGAAATTGACACTATATTTGATTTTGGTGTCAAATAGTTAAACTGTTGTTTTTTTTTCACATTTTGATTTTGTGCCAAATTATTTTCCATCTGTTTAACATGAACTTCCTTCTTGAATTCATTAGAAACAAATCTATTTGCTACAACGCAAGTCTTAGAATCTGAACTTGATTTCAGATCAGAGTGAGATTTGTTCATAGTATTTACCTTGTTGTTTTGAAGAGAATTCATATTTAACAAACCGGCTGACACAAATTTTATTGGTTTAAGTTTTGTTGCCTAATTTGTTGCTTTGATCAGCTTTTCTGAACTTTTGTTTTGTTCAGATTTTGATTTTGATGATTTCTTTCTTCTTCTTTGATTCTTTGACTTAGAAGAACTTGGTTTACTTCCAGATTGAACATCGTTAGAAGAAGATTATTTTTCAGATTGAACTTGTTTTAGATTAATAGTGTTTGAATCTTCTGATGTTCCTATCTGTTGTTTATCTTTATCTTTGCTTTGAACTTTCACTTCTTCTAATACAAAATGAATTTGATTAGAAGTGTTTTGTTTTGTTTGTTTAGGTTCATAAGATTTTATCTTGATTGGATGACCATTTTTAATCTTTTTTTGATCATTTTCAACAAAAACTTTGACATTTTCCTTTTCTTCTTTTGAATTCTTGTTTTTGATCTGAAAAGCTTTAAGTTTAGCTTTATTCTCAGGAGAATGATCATGTGTATTTAAGTTCTCTGGTAAAGTGTTTGTAATAGATTTTGGCATAGGTTCATGAGTGAAACCTAACCCTGCTTTCTGTTTATCTTTTCTCTCACTTACCAATTTTTCTATAATCATTTTTGAACTTTTTACTTTAGCAAGATCCATTTGAGTAGCAGCATGTGCTATCTTCTCCTAATCAATATTTTTTGTCATCTCTTCCAATTGTTTAGAAACAATTTCTAATTTTTTTAGTGTTTTGTTCCATTAAGTTTGAAGAGAAATAATCTTTTGATCCGCTGTTTTATGATCAGATTTTTGTTTGTTATGCATTGATTCTTCTTGTTTTAGTTTCTCACAGATTTTATATGAGTAGTTTCTATAGTATTCTACATGTTCATAGCATGATTTTGTGCAGAGTTTTTCTCTCACTTCAGATGGGATTTCAGGGAATTTTAGAGATAAGGTTTCAGATTTTGAAGATGAAGTGTCAACCTTAGGTTGATCAGACTGTGCCATTAGAGCTACTTCATCTGTAACCTCCTTAGGATCATATTTGTCACTCCAATCATAGTCATCTTCTTCATTCTCACCTTCCACCTTTGGATCATTATTTTCTGACCAATCTTCTCCCTGGACTTATGCAACAAGAGATAAGCTTGATGTTAAATCATTAGTAAACTGTTCAGCATATGCACTCCAATCATTACCATCTTTAATGTTGAATACTAAAGCTTTATTGGTTTCATCAGATGATTTTGTTTCATCTTTTAGCTCAGGCATAGGAAGACTTTGATAAGGCTTATGAAAAGTCTTCTGAGCTGGTTGAAACCTTTGATTGCTAGAACTTGTTGAGCATTTCCTCCATTATTCCTTGGAGCTTTGCATTCTCTGGAGAAATGTCCATAACTGTTATAGTTAAAACACCTTGATTTTGGCTTATCAAACCCAACAGTCTTGTTAGCACTTGGCTTGTACTTCCTATTGACATATGAGTGTTTTTGTGTCTTGTAAGCAATCATCACCATCAGCCAGTTTAAATCCATCTCTTCAACATCTTCAAGATCCATTTCAAACAAATCCTGCAAAACAAGGTCTAATTGAGTTAAACGGCTACCTTGATATGCTTGAAAACTAGCCATAAATGCAGTGAATGCAGTTTTAGACTCTTCATCCTCTAATAGGGTTTATCACATCTTTAACTTTCCTAGATTTAGCAGAGTTAGATGAAGAAGTCTCTGTTTGAAGATTAGATGTTTGAGACTGAGATTTAGGAAGAGATTGAGAATGAGATTGAGTTGTATAAGCAGGAGCACTAGTAAATGATGAATCAATGAAAAATCTTGCTCCAACAAATAAATCTCCCTCTTCTTCTGTAATTCTCTCACTTTTTTCCATGAATGCATTTTCAATAGTGTTTGCAGGAGAAGCAACAAACTGATACTGAGACATTGATGCTGCTCTATCATTATTCCTTGAGCTTTCATCAATCTCTACTGACTCTATCTTGGCAATAAGTAGATCTAGATCCATAGGGAACTTCTCAGTATGCTTTAGTAAGGTTTTTGTTTGTTTCCATGATGAGGGTAAAGCATTGAGTAGTCTAAGATTTAAATCTTCAAGATCAGGCTTAATACCAGTTGTTGACATCTCAGTTGTAAGTTGAACAAATCTGTTCATCATCTGATTTATGGTTTCTCTAGACAGATGTTGAAACAATTCTAATTGCCTTTTCAACTTTTGTTTCTTGAGATTTTGAATCTCCTTGCCTCCTTCACAAATGGTCTTTAAGGCTTTATACATGGTGTATCCAGTTTGATATCCATCAAGCCTTGCAAGAACTTCCAGAGGTAGTCCTTTACACATCAAGGAATATGCTTTTATATCATTCTTTACTCTTCTCAAATCATATCCTTGAAGACCATCTTCAGGATTGGGTTCTTGAGAATCTTCAGTATAAACAAACCCTCTGTCAGGCCCATCAGTGATTATATGAATGTATGGTCCTTTCTCTATAGATTTCCAAAGATCAGTATCAATGGAATTTAAATGATGTTTTAACCTAAGAGACCAATTTTTGAAATCAGCTCTATTTTTAAGTTTTGGAACTCTATTTTCAGAATCTTCTGATTTCACCATTCTTATATTTTTGTTGTTTTTCTTAGATTTTGAATTAAGAAAAGAAATGAAAAAGTTTTTGAAAAGTTTTCTTAAAAAAAATTCTAAGTATCAAGGGTGATATGCCTGAACAGTAATCAAACTCCCAAACAGTAAATGCGCCTAAGTTGAGAGACGTCTAAGGGAATGCCTTAGAAAAATTTTCCAAAACGCCCAAGTTGATTCGCCTGAACAGTAGTAAAATGCCTGAACAGTTGTAATGCGCCTACACAGTTGTAATGCGCCTCAACAGTTATAAACCGTCTTAACAGTTCTAATACGCCTTAATAGAGATGATACGTCTTGACTTTTACTCTTCAACAGTAGTCAAACGTCTGAACTGAAAACGTCTAAACAGTGTTAATGCGACTAAACAGTAGTCAAACGGCTAACACTTAGACAATTTTTCAGCAAACCTCAACTCTAATGCGCCACATTCATCATGTTCATATGAATGTAACTAACTCAATCTTCTGAATTTCTTCAAAAGTTGATGAATTGGATTGAAACTTTCTAATTAGACATGTTTTATACCGATAATCATTCTTCTAACATCAATTTATTTCAATATCAACAACAAATCAATCAATTTTGTGATTTTCAGTTCGAAAAATAGTGAACTTTTCGAACACAAATTCAACAAATTATCTCGAATTTGATGAATTTAACTGTTGATTGTGGTTCAAAACATGTTTCTGATGATGAAACACATTTGAAATCCACAAATTTTCAATTGAATTGTCTATCAATCACAGATTTAGTAAACTTTTTGAGTTTGAAAGTTCGACAAACCTCAAAAATCACTCAACCAACAGCTCTGATACCATTTGATAGGATCAAATGTACCAATCTGTGATGATATATGAACACAATTCAAAGAAATACAAACAAATTAATCAAATCAAGCAAGATATCAACAAAATTCATAGTTTCATTGAAATCAAGCAAAGACAATTACAAAGTAAGTCAGCAGTTAAAAATCTGCTGTTTCGTCCCTACTCTCGTCTCCTCCTACCTGCAACAAGTCTAAGCTATTTATAATGAAACACATGGAACTAACAAATTACAAAACTAGTCCCTATACTATTACAAATAGTAAAAAGACACATAAAGACAACATGTTAATCTTTCTAAAGATAACATGTATATATATATATATATATATATATATATATATATATATATATATATATATATATATATATATATATATATATATATATATATATATATATATATATATATATATATGTTAGGTCTAGATTGATTGTATAGGTTTAGAAGATTTTCAACTTTTGTAATGAACTCATATAAATTCTTGTCTTTTTATGCAAGATATATATGTTAACCCAAATAACTATTTGTGTTGATTATATATGTGATTGTTGGAAAAACATCATACGTAGTCAATTTAGAAAATTGAACTATCTACGGATGAATAAGTTTGTACTTCCGTAGATGTTTTGCGGAACATAAGGAAGAAAAAGTCAAGGAATATGCATCCGTAAATCTCTGCGGAAGCATTGTAACATCTTCAGAAGAACAAGTTTGCTCGTGAGATCCAAGTTACTGCTGGTCCTGTGGAAGAAGAAAGCTTGCTCCTACGGATGAAGTTCAATATGATGATCAAAGAACCAACTCCTACAGAAGGCTAACTCCTACGGAAGAACAAGGCTAACTCCTACGAAAGAACAAAGTACTTGCACGAACTTCAATCAAGGATGACACTTGTAGTCAATCAAGTCAAACATTCTGAAGTGATGTCATCAATTCAACATCTATACAAGACTGCACTTTAGTCAGAAATATGTCAATCACGTCAAGTCAAGAATTTTACTGATGTAACTTTCTTACCACAATCATAAAAGTTACCTTTCCCCATGTAAAAAGAGAATCCCTTCGCATATAAATAGAAGGCATGGGTGCACTCTTTTGATACACGAAAACAATACAACAATTCTGATTACATCATAATAGCAAGAACAACAAGAACACCACCTAGCAATTTGTCACACCCCGGGCCCAGGTAGGGTGGGACGTCACAGACTAGCAACAATATATGGCAGCGGAAACAAACCATTACAAAAGCTCAAAGGAGAGAATATTACATGGCATTAATGTTTTAAAGAAAATACCGGGGCTAGAAACAAATCAAGCCCCCAAATAAGTTTTACAATCACCCATAAAAATAAATTGTACTTGTTCAACACAAACATGAAATTGTTCAAATGGTTCATTAAGAAAATATGCCAATGCCATGGTCGTGGGGATAGGTCTAGGTCTTCACAACAACTAGGATCTCTTCATACTTTACCTGAAACATGCTCAAAAGAAATTTGTGTCAACTAAAAAGTTGGTGAATTCAAGTGCTTAAAGTTTAAAAACAAAAGGACTTAACAAATCCTTCTTTGATTAAAAAGAAAATAATCATTGTTTAAACATCGTGGGAAAAATCATAATCAACCCTGCATTCAGTCCCGGTTGGCCTCTTCTAAAATTGTGTTTAACCGGATATTCCCGAAGGAAGAACTGAGCCCCAAACCAGTGAACCCTACCTGCCCAGATGGTTCACCATAGTTTCTTAACAAAACCTGTTACATGCCACAAACGACCCCTTAGGATCTCAGTGGGGTACCCTTCCTGGAACGGAAGCCACTGTGTGTGGGGAATTCCCCAAATAGATCTATTCATATAAAACAAGCGGTTCACGAAAGAATTAATGATCATGACATAAGTATCAGCAGGTAATCCATAACCCCACATACAATCATCAAGTAAAGCACAATTATAGTTCATAAATAATAGAGCATGTTTCACCCCAAAACAGTAAATAAAAAGGGGAAGTCACTAGAACTCACCTTAGGTTTCAAGTCAAAAAGTCTCTTGGTGTGCCGGGAGTGTCTCAATACTAGCACCCTAACATGTACATATTAAGTAATAAGCTACTGCCCTAAACTCATTTAAGGAGCAACAATAGTATCAAGAGTTTAGCTATTGGGTAAGGCTTTGGTTTCGTGAAGGTTTGTATAAAAAGTTTCCTTTTATGGCAGGTCAAGGTTTCTTCATGAAAATTGGAGTTTTTACCTCATTAGGTTAAGTATATTAAGAAATTTTGTTGTTCAAGTGATTATTAGCTTCCTAGAAGTCGGTCATAAAGTTTGGTAAAATTTTACAGTTTAGTCCCTCAAGTTTCAAAATTGACAGTTTCTACCCTCAAGTTTGGTTTCTTGTCCTTTATGACACTTAAGACCAAAAATCAGGTTATTAGAGTAAAATTATACTTATTATAGAGTAAGTGTTTCAAAATTTTAGTTTACGGGTCCGACTTTAAAAACTATGCGTTTAACGCTCCCGGTTACGGTAAAAGCAGGAGAGTTTTTAACCGTTAATTTAGGGTTATCATAAATTTGTGTCATGGACCAGTAGGTATTTTATAAAAGATATTTTTATAAATTTTAAGTCCTTAAATTGTGAAATTTGACATGTAATAGTTGAAAATCTCGTTTTTACGTTTGACCCGTTTAAACGCGATTTTGACCGTATTTGACCATTTTAAGCTTCTTTGACCAATTTTTCAAATTCTTTAAGTCTTTTATTACTTAACTTACTGAAATCATATGATTTTTATAAATCTTAGCTTTGAACTCCATTTTTATGGATTTTTCTCAAAAACGATGCTCGGTTAGTACCCGTTTTTAGTTAAAACGTCATTTATTTGTTCCTTTGTAAGGCCCCGTTCCCGGGACGCTTACAGTTGGTCATTCATCGCACATAAAACATATAATTACTTTACATTAAGAAATCATTGCAGCGGAAACATTCAAAAATGACATCACGTTTCATTATAAATACTTTTGCCAAATAATACATCATTATCCGGTTACAAAATTCATGTTTGCATTACATCACAAAAGCTATATAATTGGATGTCATCCCAAAAGAGCCGAGTAGCCTCGCAGTGCCATCCTCAGCAATCATTTACCAGCCAACTGGAAAACGTAATAAAAGTCAGCGTTGCTGAGTGAGTTCTAGTTTTAATAATAAAACATACTTTACTTTCATTAAAAACTATTCCTTTTATCATGCGATCATTCAACATACGTAAATACAGATAATATCATTATTATCTTTCATCATATTCGTTATGTTCCATTCTTTTCGTTCATTCTTTCTTCCGAGTCTTTTGCGACAACATGGTCGCTCACCTCAATGGCAATCTCAATGATTGCAAGCTATCCGAGTGTTTTGCAACAACAAGGTTGCTCACCCCAAGGCAACATCACGATAGCACTTACTCGAGTCTTTTGCAACGACAAGTTTGCTCACCTCATAGGCAATCTAAATGATTGCACTTCATCCGAGTCTTTTGCAACACAAAGTCGCTCACCCCAATAAATATGCTTGCAAGCCTTTCTTTCGTTCATTCATCATTCGTTAATGCATGCATTCTTACTTCATGTTCCTCTTTCATTATCTTTCGCTTTACATTATATAATACTTCATTCATTCATTCATTCGTTAGCATGACATGTAAAGCCACAAGAAAAATAAGCATACATCATATAAGGAACATATCATACACATTCATCATCATACAGGGCAACATCATACATTCATAATATGCATAAACATGCAACATCATCATCATCATACCCTACATGCTTTCTAAGGCCATAACCATCCTCTTACATGTTTTTACGGGTTACTTTATGTCAGAACTTACATCTACACCTTTCCCCGAAGGCCAAAAGTCAAACTACACATTCCTTCGAGTGCAACAGCCCTATTCGGGCGTATGGACACCCTTCAGTCGCATGGCCTTCATGCGACTGAACATCATGCGGCTGGACTCATGCGGATGGTCATCTATGCGAATGAACATTCAACCGTGCGTATGGACCTCGTACGAATGGGATTACTGCGAATGGGCACCTATGCGACTAACCTCATGCGAATGGACTCATGCGACTAAGCATCTATGCGACTGAACCCTCAGTCATACAACCCTCATGCGACTAGACTCCCAGTCGTGCGACTGAAACCCTAGTCGTGCGATTGAACCTTCAATCGCCCTCATTCGGCCGTATGGCCTTCATTCGGTCGCCTAGCCCTAGCTGATGCAGAATGGAGTTCATCCCGAACCCAATCTGCCATTTTCGGCCTCCAAGCTCATCCAAACCCATTCTAAGCCTAAATCAACCCTCCTGGACCTTAGGAATACATACCATAACACCATACAAGCACACACAAGCCCGAAATCATACTCTAAACGCATTATACACATCACACCCAAATGGGTCAAACACACACACTTGTAAAAACGGGTTTTGAACATTTTCCAGCCCCAAAATCAGTTGAAAACAAGTAAAAGTGGGGTCCTAGAACTCACACAATCGAGCACAAAGACAAGAGCTTCGATTTGGCTTGCTACTCGACGGATTTGGACACTCGAATCCCCCGAAACACCACTTTTCTCCCTTTTTCTCTTCTTTCTCTCTTCTCTTCCTCTCAAATCTGAAAATATGTGAAGTGTGGGGAGAGTGGGCTGCTCTCTCCCTACACATATCACCACCTTACCCAACTTTTCCTCGTTGGCGAGTTTGGTCCCTCGACTTTGAACTTTATTTCTTTTCTTTCTTCGTCGTCTTCAAAATAATAAATTTCCGGGTGTTACAAGTCCACCCCCCTTAAATAGGTTTCGTCCCCGAAACCTGTTATTCCTCGAACAAACGTGGGTAATGCTGTCTCATTTCTTCCTCAGTCTCCCACGTTGACTCGGATCCCTTCCTGTGCTTCCACTGTACACGCACAAGAGGAACCACTTTATTCCTTAGCCTTTTCTCTTTTCGGTCGATGATTGCCACTGGTTGCTCCACATAATTGAGCCGTTCATCCACTTCGATATCTTCCAATGGGACAATCATATCTTCATCTGCTAAGCACTTCCTTAGATGAGATACATGGAATGTCGGGTGAATTCCACTTAACTCATCTGGCAACTCCAGTCTATAGGCCACCTCTCCTACTCGAGCAATGATTCGGAAAGGGCCTATATACCTTGGGCTCAACTTGCCCCGCTTTCGGAAGCGAATGATACCCTTCCAAGGTGAGACCTTCAACATAACCCGGTCACCCACCTGGAACTCAATCGACCTGCGTCGTTTATCAGCATACGACTTCTGTTTATCTTTGGCTGCCTTCATGAAGGCTTTGATCTTCTCAAGCTTCTCAGTCGTAGCCTCGATTACCTCGACGCTCCCCAATTCCTTTTGACCAATATCACCCCAACAAACGGGCGTTCTGCATCTCCTATCGTATAGCATCTCATATGGGGGCATACCAATGCTGGCATGATAACTGTTGTTGTATGAGAATTCGGCTAACGGTAGGTGGTCGTCCCAAATTCCACCAAAATCAATCACACATGCCCGAAGCATGTCTTCCAGCGTCTGAATGGTCCTTTCTGACTGACCATCAGTCTGGGGATGATAAGCCGTGCTAATATGTAACCTCGTCCCCATAGCGTCGTGGAATTTCTTCCAAAATTTAGATGTAAACCGGGTGTCGCGATCCGACACAATAGACACCGGTACACCATGACGAGTCACAATCTCCTTGATGAATAGATCAGCCAACCTCTCAGATGAATATGTCTCGCGGATCGGTAGGAAATGAGCACTCTTCGTCAAACGATCAACTATCACCCATATGGCATCGTACCCTTTCGGGGTACGCGGCAGCTTTGTAATGAAATCCATGGTGATGTGCTCCCACTTCCATTCCGGTATATCCAAAGGTTGTATCTTCCCATACGGCTTTTGGTGCTCGGCCTTCACCTGTAAGCAAGTAAGGCACTTACTCACGTACTCCACCACATCGCGCTTCATACCCGGCCACCAATAATCTTTCTTCATATCATGGTACATCTTCGTGGCACCAGGATGAATGGAGTACCGAGTCTTGTGAGCTTCATCCATTATCTTCCCCCGTAGATCCCCAAAACGAGGAATCCACACACGATCGAATCGGGTTCTAACACCGAACGTGTTTTCACCCAATTCTCCAACCAGACCTCTCATTCTTTCAGAGTTAAGATGATCTTCCTTCAATGCCTCATCTTGAAACTCTTTAACCTGTGTCATCACATCGGAGGTCATGATCAACTGATAGGCTTTCACCCGAATCGGCTCGGGCCTCTCTTTTCGGCTAAGGGCATCAGCCACCACGTTGGCCTTGCCCGGATGGTAGTGGATCTCACAATCATAATCCTTTATAAGTTCCAACCACCGCCTCTGCCTCATGTTCAAATCCTTCTGCTCAAAGAAGTACTTCAGACTCTTGTGGTCAGTGAATATGGTGCACTTCGTCCCGTAGAGGTAGTGCCTCCAAATTTTTAATGCAAAGACCACGGCTGCCAGCTCCAAGTCATGAGTAGGGTAATTGACCTCATGAACCTTCAACTGTCGGGATGCATAGGCTATAACCTTTCCTTTCTGCATTAACACACACCCTAACCCCGAGTAAGAAGCATCGGAGTAAACCACCATATCTTCGCTTCCATCGGGTAACGACAGAACAGGAGCTTGAGTCAATCTCGCCTTCAATTCTTCAAACGCCTTCTCTTGAGCTTGACCCCATACAAACTTCACATCTTTTCGGGTCAACTTGGTTAGTGGAGAAGCAATCATGGAGAAGTCTTGGATGAACCTTCTATAGTAACCCGCCAAATCCAAGAAGCTACGAATCTCGGATGGCGTCTTTGGCGACTTCCATTGCATAACCGCCTCCACTTTTGCCGGGTCCACCATAATCCAATCGGGATTCACCACGTTACCCAAGAACTGAACTTCGCGCAACCAGAACGCGCACTTGGAGAATTTAGCATACAACTTCTCCCTTCTAACGTCTCTAGAACTTCCGAATGTGACCGGCATGCTCTGCTTCACTCCTCGAGTAAATCAGGATATCATCAATAAACACAATCACTGATTCATCCAACATAGGCCGACACACACGGTTCATCAAATCCATAAAAGCAGCTGGCGCGTTGGTCAAGCCAAAAGACATGACAAGAAACTCGTAGTGACCATAGCGCGTACGGAAAGCTGTTTTAGGAATATCTTGCTCCTTCACCTTCAACTGATGGTAACCAGATCGAAGATCTATTCTCGAAAACCAACTGGCAGCCTGAAGCTGATCGAACAAATCATCTATCCTCGGTAAGGGGTATCGGTTCTTCACTGTCAACTTGTTCAGCTCGCGGTAGTCGATGCACATCCTCATACTACCGTCCTTTTTCTTTACAAACAGGACCGGAGCACCCCAAGGAGAGATACTCGGTCTAATGAACCCCTTATCTAGCAGCTCTTGCAACTGCTCCATCAACTCTTTCATCTCGGTCGGAGCCAACCGATACGGTGCCTTGGCAACAGGTTGGGCACCCGGTATCAGATCAATCTAAAACTCGATCTCTCTGTCAGGTGGCACTCCTGATAAGTCTTCCGGGAACACGTCTGGAAAGTCACACACAACTGGTACATCGGCTAGTTATGGTGTTGGCGTATCCACATCCTTTACATAGGCCAAGTAGGCACTACATCCACGCCTCATATACTTTCCCGCCACCGCCATCGAGATCACCTTCGGAATCGTAGTAACCCGATCACCATAAACCGTCACTGAACTACCGTCAGGCGCCGACAACCGAATCATCTTCTTGCGACACACAATGTTCGCCTCGAAGTCCGCTAACCAATGCATCCCAAGAACCAAGTCAAAACCACCTAAGGTCATCACAAACGGTCTAGCAGGAAACTTATGACCCTCGAGTTCCACATCACAGTTCTCTATCATCTCAGAAATCCTGGTAGACTTACCTATGGCAGTTTCTACATCGAAGGGCGCATCAACACATCTACTACTAACAGGCAGCTTAGCACAGAAAGCAGCAGAAATAAAACTCTTACTCGCACCAGAATCAAATAACACAGAAGCTAAAGTTTGGTTCACCAAAAACGTACCGGACACGACGTCAGGGTCCGTTCTAGCTTCCTCCTGTGTCATGGTGAATGCCCTGGCGCTTGCCCTCGGTCCATCACCTCCCGTCCTCTTTGCCCCTGAACTCTCAGCCCTCGGCTTCTTACAATCTTTGAGCACGTGACCCTCTTCACCACAGTTAAAGCATCGGACCGCACGACAGTCCTTTGCCATATGCCCCGCCTTTCCACACCTGAAGCACAAGTTCGACCCAAACCTGCACTCCCCGCTATGCTCCCGTCCACATTTACCACACCTTCTCGATCCCGCACCTGACATAACCACACGGTGATCATCCACCCGTGCCTTCTTATTACCCATCGAGGCATTGCCCCGACCAAATCTCTTCCCCTGCCAGCCTCGTTCACCACCGCTCTTTCTGCCACCATCAGTCACCACCACCGTTCTTTCATCATACAATCTTCCCGCCAAATCTACCGCCGACCTAAACGTGCTCGGCCGGGCAGCGATCATGTGCCTGCGAATATCCGCCGGCAAACCCTGTATATACCTCTTGATCTTTCGGGACAGAGGCGTCACTTGATCCGGCACCAGACGTGCCATCTCGTTGAACTTCGTGGTGTACTGTTGGTGTGTCATGGTTCCCGCCTCCAGTTGCAGAAACTCCCTTTCAACCTTATCCATTTCCCGATGAGGACAAACTCCTCGATCACCATCTTCTTCAATTCGGGCCACCTCATTCTCCCGATCGCCCGATTACCCTCTGCTTGGAAAATGTTGTCCCACCAGCATAGTGCCGAGTCCACGAAGGAGTGGGTGGCAAACTTTACTTTTTGATCTTCTCGGCACTCGCTGATGTCGAGAACAACCTCCATTTCTCTCACCCATCGGTGAGCAACAGCAGCATTACCATTACCATCAAAAGTAGGGGGCTTGCATCGCATAAACACCCCGTAGTTACAGCCTCGTGCCACCTCTCGCACAGGCTCCTCTTCCTCTTCCTCCTCATTATCGGAGAAAATCGTTTCAGGCTCCGGCTGCTCCCCCGAGGCCCGGTTTCTCTCCTTCCTCTCTCCCTCCTTCACAGCTTTGATGACTTCGGTCACCACAGACGGTAAGATCGTCTGCATGACCTGATGCACTTCCTCAACAACAGCCTCCTTTACCGAGGCCCTTAAGTTCGCACTCTCATCCCCAGCTTCTGGATGAGGAGTCTCAGGTTCTGCAGGAACCTCTTTCTCAGCTCTAGGCCTTCCTCTCTTAGGGCGTGGTTCAGCAGTAGGGCCATTACGGCCTCCACCCCTAGAAGCTCTAGAAGATCTACCACCAGCCATTCTCTAACACACTGAAAGATTCAAACACCAACACGGTTATTCAAGGAAACAACTCAGTTTATGTCAAGTATAGTAAGTCCCTAATTACAGTGGCCAGTTGTGATTAGCCACTTACTTTACTCTTCATACCCCACGCATTACCTATCCTGACTACATCAGTATTCAAATCTACATACAACAAATAACATATACCATGCGCACATAAAACCGGTTAACTTAAGAAAATACCTGATGGCACGCAGCTACTCAGTTTGGCATCCCATTCCCCATTCGTCCCGTTCTCAGTTTAAGTTAAGGTTTATTTTGAAAATTTACCCATTTCACTTAAACTTTGGCTCTGATACCAACTTGTAAGGCCCCGTTCCCGGGACGCTTACAGTTGGTCATTCATCGCACATAAAACATATAATTACTTTACATTAAGAAATCATTGCAGCGGAAACATTCAAAAATGACATCACGTTTCATTATCAATACTTTTGCCAAATAATACATCATTATCCGGTTACCAAAATTCATGTTTGCATTACATCACAAAAGCTATATAATTGGATGCCATCCCAAAAGAGCCGAGTAGCCTCGCAGTGCCATCCTCAGCAATCATTTACCTGCCAACTGGAAAACGTAATAAAAGTCAGCGTTGCTGAGTGAGTTCTAGTTTTAATAATAAAACATACTTTACTTTCATTAAAAACTATTCCTTTTATCATGCGATCATTCAACATACGTAAATACAGATAATATCATTATTATCTTTCATCATATTCGTTATCTTCCATTCTTTTCGTTCATTCTTTCTTCCGAGTCTTTTGCGACAACATGGTCGCTCACCTCAATGGCAATCTCAATGATTGCAAGCTATCCGAGTCTTTTGCAACAACAAGGTTGCTCACCCCAAGGCAACATCACGATATCACTTACTCGAGTCTTTTGCAACGACAAGGTTGCTCACCTCATAGGCAATCTAAATGATTGCACTTCATCCGAGACTTTTGCAACACAAAGTCGCTCACCCCAATAAATATGCTTGCAAGCCTTTCTTTCGTTCATTCATCATTCGTTAATGCATGCATTCTTACTTCATGTTCCTCTTTCATTATCTTTCGCTTTACATTATATAATACTTCATTCATTCATTCATTCATTAGCATGACATGTAAAGCCACAAGAAAGATAAGCATACATCATATAAGGAACATATCATACACATTCATCATCATACAGGGCAACATCATACATTCATA
The DNA here is from genome assembly GCA_025215565.1 of Flaveria ramosissima. Classification (NCBI taxonomy): domain Eukaryota; kingdom Viridiplantae; phylum Streptophyta; class Magnoliopsida; order Asterales; family Asteraceae; genus Flaveria; species Flaveria ramosissima. Next base: position 31,841,756 of record CM046033.1, read on the forward strand.
ATATGCATAAACATGCAACATCATCATCATCATGCCCTACATGCTCTCTAAGGCCATAACCATCCTCTTACATGTTCTTACGGGTTACTTTACGTCAGAACTTACATCTGCACCTTTCCCCGAAGGCCAGAAGTCAAACTACACATTCCTTCGAGTGCAACAGCCCTATTCGGGCGTATGGACACCCTTCAGTCGCATGGCCTTCATGCGACTGAACATCATGCGGCTGGACTCATGCGGATGGTCATCTATGCGAATGAACATTCAATCGTGCGTATGGACCTCGTACGAATGGGATTACTGCGAATGGGCACCTATGCGACTAACCTCATGCGAATGGACTCATGCGACTAAGCATCTATGCGACTGAACCCTCAGTCATACAACCCTCATGCGACTGGACTCCCAGTCGTGCGACTGAAACCCTAGTCGTGCGATTGAACCTTCAATCGCCCTCATTCGGCCGTATGGCCTTCATTCGGTCGCCTAGCCCTAGCTGATGCAGAATGGAGTTCATCCCGAACCCAATCTGCCATTTTCGGCCTCCAAGCTCATCCAAACCCATTCTAAGCCTAAATCAACCCTCCTGGACCTTAGGAATACATACCATAACACCATACAAGCACACACAAGCCCGAAATCATACTCTAAACGCATTATACACATCACACCCAAATGGGTCAAACACACACACTTGTAAAAACGGGTTTTGAACATTTTCCAGCCCCAAAATCAGTTGAAAACAAGTAAAAGTGGGGTCCTAGAACTCACACAATCGAGCACAAAGACAAGAGCTTCGATTTGGCTTGCTACTCGACGGATTTGGACACTCGAATCCCCCGAAACACCACTTTTCTCCCTTTTTCTCTTCTTTCTCTCTTCTCTTCCTCTCAAATCTGAAAATATGTGAAGTGTGGGGAGAGTGGGCTGCCCTCTCCCTACACATATCACCACCTTACCCAACTTTTCCTCGTTGGCGAGTTTGGTCCCTCGACTTTGAACTTTATTTCTTTTCTTTCTTCGTCGGCTTCAAAATAATAAATTTCCGGGTGTTACATCCTTTGACCATTTAAATTACCCATTGACTCCAGAACACTTTATTTATCATTTTTAAGCCTGGAATACTTTTCAAGAGTGTTAAATCCATGTTTTACTATTTTAAGGTCGTTTTACCATGTTTTCGGGTCCCGAAATCAACCAAAATAGGTCTAATCTTAACATGTCCATAATTTCCAGAGATTAACCACTTGTCACAACCTTAGTATTCAACAAAACATTCTGAAATTAAGTCCAAACCCACGGTTAGGTTTCCCATCACAACAATGAGTCATTAACTTAGTGATTTAGCCATAACTAACCATAACACATGTGTAAATCATTGCAACTTGTAATTTGAACCTTACCAAAGCTCCATTTAACTTTAAATCCAGATTATTAAGATGTTACCAAGTCGTTTATGAGCAGGTTATAAGCCTTGGTTAAGAGTGTTTTCAAACAAGTGCTTAGCTTGCAATATACATCTTTTAAAATGAAGGTTTTTGAGGTGTAATTTGTGTTAAAACCATACATCCACGGTGCATCTTCTTTTATAACTTTTTAAATCAGGTTATTAGGAGTTCATTAATCCTTTAGAAAGCAGGTTATATGTTTTGGCTTCAATAGTTACAAGATCTACAAGTTAGATGGTGCAAAAGTCCCAAAAATAGGGTTTTCATGGTGGAAATCGGTTTCCACCTTAGATATGACAAGAATAACGAGTGAGATACCTCTTGTGAAGTTGAAAGCTCCTCAAGAACAAGGTAGTGGTGTCGGGTTTCTGCTACAACAAAGAGGGGAGGTGTTTTTAAAAGAGAAATAAAAGAACACATGAAAAAGACCATTTTCGGGTGTCATGAAACTTACACTTGATGTTGTTCATGTTTTGGAGAGTGTAGATGGTCCTGAATGGCTCGAATCTCCTTGGACAAGGCTGGAGAATCTTCTACAAAGTTTGGAAAGGTCGAACAATGGGTAGAAGTGTATCCAAACTCGCGGATACGGTCACCTTCTTGCGGTTTTAGGTCGACCGAGAGTGGGAAGGCCTTGTTCTTCGATGAACAAGGCTGGAAATCTAGAGAGAATTGTTTGTGTGTGAGTATAGAGTGTGTATTCAGATGATGCTTGTTCGAATAAGAGTGGAGAGGAGAGAGTGTGGATGTGAGGTGTGTAAGAATGCATGTGAGAGGAGTGGTGGGTGTGGTGGTGGTGTAGAAAGGAGGAGAGTGGAGGGAGAGGGGGCGGCCGAATTTGGCTTGTAGTGAGGGTTTATTTGATTTAAATTTTAATGGTAAATGATTATTAGGAAGTGTAGTTTTGTAGTATTGGGTATAATGTATTATTTAGTGAATGATGTTATTAGTTGCATCACATGCATGCCCATGCATACATGGACCGAAATTATATAAGTGTGAGTGTGTATGCTCACATTTTAATTGCTTTCTCTTAAAATTAATTTTGTAAGGGTGACTAGTCAACATTCCCGGAGCACTAATTTTGAAAAGGTAAAAACCTAAATTAAATAAAAGTCAATAATAAAAATCACATAAAATCATAATTTACATCAAGTAGTATGAATTGTTTCCAATTTCATAGTAGGGTTGAATAGTTTCAATTATTAGCACTCATAACATGGATAATGATGCAAGTAATCTAGGGTTAGGGTAACAACCTGGAGGTCGGTTGTCACATTCTCCCACCGTTTAGGAAATTTCGTCCCGAAATTTAAACTCTGATTAGAGACTGAACGGGTGGGTTTGAAGAGGTGTGGATAGTTCTTTCTCATTTCATCTTCACGCTCCCAAGTAAATTCAGGTCCTCGCTTGGAGTTCCATCTAACCTTAACCTTGGGTATGCTGCTCCGCCGGAGTTGCTTGACCAAGCGATCCGTTATCTCCACGGGTTCTTCCACAAAATTAAATTTGTCGTTTATTCTTGCTTCTTTTAATGGCAGTTCTAGGGTTTTGTCTACCATGCTCTTCTTCAAGTTCGACACATGAAAGGTGTCGTGTATGTGGCTCAACCCCGGGGGTAGTTTCAACTTGTACGCCACTGGGCCAATTCTCGCCAGTATTTCGAATGGTCCAATGTACCTTGGGCTTAACTTTCCTCTTTTTCTGAACCTCACAGTTCCCTTCCATGGTGCTACCTTTAGCATTACCCTGTCGCCCACTTCGAACTCTAGAGGTTTCCGTCTCCTATCAGCGTACTTCTTCTGCCGATCTCTGGCTGCTTTCAGTCGCTCCTTTATCTTATAGATCTTGTCGGTGGTCTCCAACACGATGTCGGGTCCCATCACTTGGCTATCACCAATCACATTCCAACTCAATGGTGATCGGCATTTCCTGCCATATAGGGCCTCATACGGAGCGGCTTTAATACTCGCGTGGTAACTATTGTTATAGGCGAATTCCACCAAAGAAAGATGGTTGTCCCAGTTTCCGCCAAAGTCCATCACGCAAGCTCTTAACATGTCTTCCATCGTTTGAATAGTTCTTTCGCTCTGTCCGTCGGTTTGAGGGTGGTAAGCCGTGCTTAGATCTAAACGGGTTCCTAAAGCTTGCTGGATCGATTTCCAGAAACGAGAGGTGAAACGGCTATCACGGTCGGAGATGATCGACAAAGGCACTCCATGCCTCGTTACAATCTCGTCGACATATAGTTGGGCCAATTTCGACATGTCGTAGTCTTCTCTAATTGGCAAAAAGTGAGCTGATTTCGTTAGCCTATCTACTATCACCCAAATATCATCGTGGCCTTTAAACGTTTTGGGCAACTTGGTAACAAAATCCATCGTGACATTATCCCATTTCCATTCTAGGATTTCGGGTTGTTGTAACGTTCCTGATGGTTTTTGGTTCTCAGCTTTTACCATGGCACAGGTTAGACATTTCCCCACATAAACGGCGATTGATTTCTTGATTCCCGGCCATCACAAAAGTGCCTTTAAATCCTGGTACATCTTATCACTTCCAGGGTGAATCGAATACCTAGACTTGTGTGCTTCGTCGAGGATTTCTTCTCGAATTCCTCCGTGCTTTGGCACGCAAGTCCTTCCTTCATACCTGTATGTACCATCGTCCCCTATCTCAGATTGCTTTTCCATTCAAGTCAATCCTTCTTCCTTTAACCTTTCTTCCTTTAATGCCTCGCTTTGAGCTTCTTTCAGTTTTACAATAAGGTTGGTATACACACTCATCCCTAAGGCTCGTACCCGAAGAGGTTTTTCTCTTTCCTTTCGGCTCAACGCATCCGCCACAACATTGGCCTTACCGGGATGGTAGCGGATTTCGCACTCGTAATCGTTTAATAGCTCGACCCATCTTCTCTGACGCATGTTGAGCATCTTTTGGTCAAGGATGTGTTGCAAACTTCTATGGTCAGTGTAGATGATGCACTTTGTGCCATAGAGGTAGTGCCTCCACATTTTGAGAGCAAACACCACGGCACCCAACTCCAGATCGTGCGTCGTGTAGTTCTTCTCATGATCATTCAGCAGTCTAGATGCGTAAGCAATCACCTTGTTGCGTTGCATCAATACACATCCTAGCCCTTGACGCGAAGCGTCACAATAGACCACGAAGTCTTCTACTCCTTCTGGAAGAGCAAGGATAGGTGCACTGCATAACTTCTCCTTAAGCGTTTCAAACGCCTCGTTCTGCTCTCGCTCCCACCAAAGGTTGTGTTCTTCTTGGTTAGTGCGGTCAAAGGTTGCACTATACGCGAGAAGTCTTTTATAAATCGTCGGTAGTAGCCAGCCAGTCCTAAGAATTGCCTTATCTCCGTAGGAGTTTCAGGAATCTTCCAATTTTTATGGCCTCAATCTTGGAAGGGTCAACTTGAATCCCATTCTCATTCACCACATGTCCTAAGAATTGGATCTGGCGCATCCAGAATTCACATTTAGAGAACTTGGCATATAGTTGCTCATTCTTGAGTAATTCAAGAATTAGCCTGAGATGCTTCTCGTGCTCGTCTTACTTCGGGAGTAGATCAGTATGTCGTCAATAAACACGATCACAAACTTGTCGAGGTAAGGGCGGCAAACGCGGTTCATGAGGTCCATGAATGCTGCTGGAGCATTAGTCAGTCCAAAGGGCATGACCAAGTACTCATAGTGTCCATACCTAGTTCGAAGGCCGTTTTGGGTATGTCCTCTTCTCTTATCTTCAGTTGGTGGTATCCTGACCTCAAATCTATTTTGGAGAAATAACTTGCTCCTTGCAGTTGATCAAATAGGTCATCTATTCTCGGAAGAGGGTAACGGTTCTTTATGGTCAGCTTGTTCAATCTCTGTAATCAATACACATTCGCAGGGTTCCGTCCTTCTTTTTCACGAATAGTACCAGGGCACCCCATGGAGAGACACTCGGACGATCTCTTGTCCAGTAGTTCTTGGATTTGTACCATTAGCTCCTTCATTTCAGGTGGGGCGAGTCGGTACAGTGCCTTGACTACTGGTGCAGCACCAGGCAACAAATCTATCTGGAATTCGACTTTCCGGTTCGGGGGAGTCCTGGTAGGTCTTCCGGAAACACTTCTGGGTATTCAGAAACCACGGGAATATCTTCGATCTTCTTCTCCTTTTGGGTCTTCATCACATAAACTATAAAAGCTGGACATCCCTTCATTAAGCTCTTGTAGCTTTTAAGTGGGATATCATGGGGTATAGGGTGTTACTCCTTTCACCCTCTACCACTAACACTTCTTTGTCGCTCAACGGTATCTTGAGTAGACGCTCATCACATATGATTTCGACTCTATGCTTCGCTAGCCAGTCCATACCCACAACCACATCAAATCCTCCTAACTTAATGGGCATCAAGTTTATCCTAAACGTATTCCCCTTTAGATTCAACGGGCAATCCCTAATGATTTCGTTAGTTTCTAAAATGTTACCGTCAGCTAATTCTACGGTAAACGTATCGGTCAAGGCACACGCGTCTAAGTCAATCAATGGCCTAAAAGTACTAGAGATAAAACTAGCAGTCGCTCCAGTATCGAACAGTACAGTAGCGGGATGATTGTTTACAAGGAACGTACCGTTGACCACGTCAGGTTCCCTACGAGCTCCTGCTGGGTCCATTACGAAAGCTCTTCCCTTAGGCTTGTTGTGCTTGGCATCCTTGTCTCTACCCAGCTTAGGACACTTGTTCCTCATGTGCCCTGGATCTCCACATTCATAGCATTGTTTTCCTGGTGCGTAAGTACAGTCTTTGATTAGATGGCCTGTTCTCTTGCACCTAAAACAGGGCATCGGGTTACATTCCCCTTGATGATGTAACTTGCACTTGTTGCAAAATGGGCTTGTCCCCGAATACAGTCTCCGGTTCTTGCTTCCCTGATCATCGCGCCTCGCACCTTCAGAACTCTTTCTACCTGACCCGCTACTACTTCCAACCGCTCTTTTCACTTCAAACCATTTCCTTTTCTCACCAACAAACTTCCTCTTCTCATCAGCCCTTGCTTGTTCAGTCCATCCAGCCCTAATTAAGTCATCAGTCAAACTGCTGGTAAGGTCGACAGCAGCTTGTAGGGTTAAAGGCTGGGAGGAACGGACCATTCCCCTAACTCTTGGGTGTAGTCCCCAGATGAACCGTGCTACACCTTTGGCTTCAGGCGTCACCAGATGTGGAACAAGTCGGGATAGGGCTAAGAAACGATTGATATATTCTGTGTAGTTGGGACCTTTCATTTCCAAGCTTAGAAATTCTGTCTCCAGCTTCTCGAGTTGATTGATGGGGCAATACTTGTTGGTCATTAGCTCTCGGAATTCAGTCCAGCCCATTCGATTAGCCACATTTCTTCCACGGCTTTGAGTAATTGACTTCCACCATTCAAGGGCTGATCCCTTGAGGGATTGTGATGCAAACCTCACCATATGATCCATCTTGCACTCGCTAATGTCCAAGACAGCTTCCATTTCGTCAATCCATCTGTAAGTCTCTATAGCACCCTCGGTGCCATAGAAGTCCTTAGGCTTACATGCCATGAAGGTCTTATAGGAGCATCCATTCTTTAACGCCTCGGCTTCTTCGTCGTGGCCCTCGTCGTTCACCGGCCGATCATTACCAGTAGTGTTATCCCGGTCTGCATTTATCTGTGCAATAATAGTCGGAATGGCGTTAGCTAGTTGCTGAGCTACGAGGTTAGCAATTCTTTCGTCACTCTCTTGATTAGCATTTTCCCTGTGGGGAGTTCCTGGTGGAGTAGGTTGGTTTCCAGTCTGCCTGGCTTCCTCACGGCGGCCCCTAGTGGCTCCTCGCCGTCCAAATCGTGTTCCTCTGCGAGTCGGCATTCTGATAGTATCACAAATAGATTCGTTTAGCATCTCAAAATTTGTTTCGAATAGCCTATGCATCATTACCCTATTACACCATGCCTCGGAAAGAGGGATCATGGCATGCACATATGTATTTACAACCCACTAAGGAAATCTTACAAAGTCCAAATCAAAACATGACATAACAGTTAGACAACCAATTAGAAAAGGCACAGACCAATTTCAAGGCACAACACAACATATTGCAATTTAATACAGACAGTTCAATAAATCTAGCATCCAAACAAACAGTTCATAATAGTATCATCCAGCAAAGTAGAATCAGAGTCAAGCTCTTACAATTTGGAAGGTGCCATCACCCCCATGATAATAATAATAATAGTATCGAATAATAATTCAAATAGTTTCCTTCTACTGTCTAGAGACAGATAATCCTGCTGAGTACCCCTACTCTCACATCCACTTTTTCTTCAGCCATCCAAACCATCCTGTACTCTTCTTCCTCTGCTCCTGCTCCAAACGCTGCACTCCTTGCGTAGCCATCATAGCCTGGAATTGAGCAGACTGGGAGGTTCGAGTGGCGTGCTGAACAGTCAACTCATGACGGCGAACGGTCCTCAAGATTTCATCCAATGTCGCATCAGAGGGTCCTACGTCACTTGCCCGGCGACTCGACTGGGAGTACCTATCACCAGCCAGTACGCTAGGGCCGTCATACATACTATGTCTCGGCGGCATCAGGTGCTCGTCACGTGGGTCAAACAGTGGAGGTACCGAAGTCGGAATCCTAACAGGCGGGGGAGGAGGAGGAGGCATCCTAAAGGATACGGAGGATCCTGGCCTAACACTTTTGCGAGGTCGGGTGACGGTACGCGCACCCCTATTCCCAATAGGTGGAATGGGTGAAAGGTCGGAGCAGCTACTTGAGGAGAGTGGGAACGCGTTCGGCTTCGGGAAGGTGATGTGGAGGAAGAGTCCTCGGAAGCTTCAGTGTCTTCTGACGTGACGGATATCCACCCTGGATGTCCGCATCTCCGGAGGTACGCTTCATACTCTGTCTGAGGCTTCGCCCTTCTCAAGGTTCCGGTAGGAGTGGTCTCAGTGTCGGGGTGAGCAGGCGCCTTACCTTTATCAGCCATAGTCGTTGTCCTGTAAGAAATACATCATGAGTAATTTGGTTTCTCATAGCTCATGATTATAATAATAGTACTAGTAATAGTAGTGATGGCAATAGTATCTGTTATTCCAACATATAGCTGTCCGTGTTGCCCAAATCAATAGTCTCTTCAAATAGTATCGGATAACATAGTTCATCATAAAAAAAATCATTTAAATCCCCTTTTTGAAATTAGTTTCAAAATCATCAATATAAATCAGAGAAGTTCAATCATAACCTAAAGATCCGTGATGGAAATTACGCGTCCGGTAAATTCATGATTACGTTGATCAAGTGTAATCATCAATTTACCCAACCCGATCATCCCAACACTTCCCACAAGGACAGTCCTAGGGTATCAGGGTTGTAGCCTAGGGTCTACTATGGTATTCCCGACTTCTCTACAACCTTTGGCTCTGATACCAATCTGTCACACCCCGGGCCCAGGTAGGGTGGGACGTCACAGACTAGCAACAATATATGGCAGCGGAAACAAACCATTACAAGAGCTCAAAGGAGAGAATATCACATGGCATTATGTTTTAAAAAAATACCGGGGCTAGAAACAAATCAAGCCCCCAAATAAGTTTTACAATCACCCATAAAAATAAATTGTACTTGTTCAACACAAACATGAAATTGTTCAAATGGTTCATTAAGAAAATATGCCAATGCCATGGTCGCGGGGATAGGTCTAGGTCTTCACAACAGCTAGGATCTCTTCATACTTTACCTGAAACATGCTCAAAAGAAATTTGTGTCAACTAAAAAGTTGGTGAATTCAAGTGCTTAAAGTTTAAAAACAAAAGGACTTAACAAATCCTTCTTTGATTAAAAAGAAAATAATCATTGTTTAAACATCGTGGGAAAAATCATAATCAACCCTGCACTCAGTCCCGGTTGGCCTCTTCTAAAATTGTGTTTAACCGGATATTCCCGAAGGAAGAACTGAGCCCCAAACCAGTGAACCCTACCTGCCCGGATGGTTCACCATAGTTTCTTAACAAAACCTGTTACATGCCACAAACGACCCCTTAGGATCTCAGTGGGGTACCCTTCCTGGAACGGAAGCCACTGTGTGTGGGGGATTCCCCAAATAGATCTATTCATATAAAACAAGCGGTTCACGAAAGAATTAATGATCATGACATAAGTATCAGCAGGTAATCCATAACCCCACATACAATCATCAAGTAAAGCACAATTATAGTTCATAAATAACAGAGCATGTTTCACCCCAAAACAGTAGTAAAAAGGGGAATCACTAGAACTCACCTTAGGTTTCAAGTCAAAAAGTCTCTTGGTGTGCCGGGAGTGTCTCAAGTCTAGCACCCTAACATGTACATATTAAGTAATAAGCTACTGCCCTAAACTCATTTAAGGTGCAACAATAGTGTCAAGAGTTTAGCTATTGGGTAAGGCTTTGGTTTCGTGAAGGTTTGTATAAAAAGTTTCCTTTTATGGCAGGTCAAGGTTTCTTCATGAAAATTGGATTTTTACCTCATTAGGTTAAGGATATTAAGAAATTTTGTTGTTCAAGTGATTATTAGCTTCCTAGAAGTCGGTTATAAAGTTTGGTAAAATTTTACAGTTTAGTCCCTCAAGTTTCAAAATTGACAGTTTCTACCCTCAAGTTTGGTTTCTTGTCCTTTATGACACTTAAGACCAAAAATCAGGTTCTTAGAGTAAAATTATACTTATTATAGAGTAAGTGTTTCAAAATTTTAGTTTACGGGTCCGGTTTTAAAAACTATGCGTTTAACGCTCCCGGTTGCGGTAAAAGCCGGAGAGTTTTAACCGTTAATTTAGGGTTTTCATAAATTTGAGTCTTGGACCAGTAGGTATTTTCTAAAAGATATTTTATAAATTTTAAGTCCTTAAATTGTGAAATTTGGCCTTTAATAGTTGAAAATCTCGTTTTTACGTTTGACCCGTTAAAACGCGGTTTTGACCGTATTTGACCATTTAAAGCTTGTTTGACCAATTTTTCAAATCCTTTAAGTCTTTTATTACTTAACTTACTGAAATCATATGATTTTTATAAATCTTAGCTTTGAACTCCATTTTTATGGATTTTTCTAAAAAACGATGCTCGGTTAGTACCCGTTTTTAGTTAAAACGTCATTTATTTGTTCCTTT
>CM046033.1:31857368-32096264 GCA_025215565.1 Flaveria ramosissima
ACTCACTCAATAACAATAAGCACAATTGTATTTCAATGAAGTAACTGCTTGAGAATGATAGTTTGCAACAGAATTCCACGTTTAGGGTTTTGCAAACTTATCATGCAAAATGAAATAACAATAGTATATATAGCAGTCATAGTTTCGCTGACAGTTTCGCTACAAGCGAAACTGTCATGCCGAAACTATAGTTTCGCCCGGCAGAACATAAGTTCGCCGGGTGAACCAAAACAGCAAACTGTGAGCGAAACTATAGATTCGCTCACAGTTTCGCTGGACTGTCAAAACTGCTAATAACTATCAAAATACAAAATGAAACTAACACAAGTCCTATTACAATGAAAAGTAAACATCTATACTAAAGTGAGTCCAACCTATCATGATCTTCAAGTGCATATGTAAGTTTTGACATGGAAATTCCCGTAAGTTCATGTAAGATGACTGTTGAGACCTTAGAGGGTATGTTGGGCATGATGATGATGATGTTGCGTATTTATGCATGATGTATGTTATGAATGTATGATGTTGCCCTGTATGATGATGATGTTTGTGTATGATGATGTTCCTTATTGCTATGTATGATTATTTTCCCTTGGCTTTATGTGGAATATTAATGATTGAAATGAAAGTATTATGTAATGTAAAATGGAAGATAATAAAAAGGGAACATGATAAATGGATGCATGCATTAATAATCGATGGAATGTAACAAAAGTCTTGCAAGCATTAGACATCGGGACACACCATTAAAAGGTGTTGGCCCAAAGGTGTGTGGGTTCGCTACTCCGGGAGGATGCACATTGGGGTCTTTCTTTGTGATTGACCATTAGTATAGAACCATTTCCTAGGTCCAGAACCATGAACAGAAAGTTATCGCATATGGCAATGGTACACCTATACACATACCTTAGGTACTGTGACCAGAGGTGCGACGCACCGTTATGGAAAGTCTATGATAGGCCAATGTCCACTACCATGAACAGAAAGGTATTGCATAGTACACCTAAAACTTTACCTTAGGTGTTGTGGCCATGAGGTGCTGTGCACCGTTATAGAAGGTCTATGATAGGGTTAGGTCCAGTACCATGAACAGAAGGGTAATGTTTATGGTTTTAATAGAAAGAAAAAATGTAATAATAAACGAACGAATGAAAGTAAGAATGTATGAACGAATGGAAGTTAATGAATGTATGATCGCATGAGAGAAATGAACGGTTTTAATAAAAGTAAAGTATGTTTTATTATAAAACTAGAACTAACTCAACAACGCTGACTTTTATGTGTTTCCAGTTGGCAGGTAAGGTTGGTGAGGATGGCACGGGGCGGCTACTCAGCTTATTTTGGATGGCATCCATATTTATAATGCTTTTGTAATGAAATGGAACATGTATTTTGTAATTGGAAAACGATGTTTTAAATTGCAAAAGCCTTTATTATTAAATGGAATGTTTGGTATAATGTTTCTGCTGCAACGTTTTATGAAAGTTAAGTGTAATTATATGTTTTATGTGCGATAAGGATCCAACTGTAAGCGTCCCGGGAACAGGGCCTTACACCGAAGCATCAAGATTTGAATGAGGAGCCACCTATCTGTAATGCACCATTCCTGGAACCCTTACAGTTGGACGTTCATTGCACATAATACTTAAAAACACATTATCATTTACTAAAAACATTGAAGCGGAATAATTTGACAAAAATCATTTCATGCATTAATAATTACTTTTGCAAGATAATACATCGTTGTTATGGTTACAAAACATTTTTAGTTACATTACAACACAAAAATAATTTTTGCATAAGATGAATGCCAGTCTTTATTCGCCAAGTAGCTTCACCCTCGTGTCATCCTCAACAACATTTACCTGCCAATTGTAAATGCATAAAAGTCAGCGATGCTCAGTGATTTCTAGTTATATAAAAATTTATATATTACCTTCCATTTGTTAGAACATTTTCTTTACTTTTGCACTTGATTACACATCATACATACACATAGATAACATTATTATCTTCGTCATCATTCGTTTTCGTACGCATTGCACGTTTCGTACATTCATCATTATCTTTCACTTCTATCTAGATTCTGTCATATGCTAAACCCCCCTCAAAGCCATCTCATCTAGGGTTAAGCGACAAGGATCCCATATCACACGTATGGAGCAGTCACCAAGACTGACTCCCCCTGTGTCTGAATCCTCATGGGTTAGCCAAGATCGCATGCTATAAGAAAGACAGTTGAGCTAACAACTCTCATGGAGTTGTGAACCTCCTTACATTTGCTTTCAAGACTTTCATTCATTCATTCATTATGTTCTCCTTTTATTATCTTAAATATTTCGCTTCATTAAGATAATACTTTACGTTCATTAGTATAATCACACCACGTAAACCCACATAATAATAATACGTAATAAGGAACATAAAGAAAATAGGCCATAAACATGCACTACATCAACATACAACATCACCAAAAACATCCCAAGTCATAGCCTAAGAATCCTTCTTCCCAAAATATCAGAATATTTTCTAAGGCATTTGGGCACATGTGTATGAGCACTATGCAGGTGAATAAGCACTATGCAGGCGCATGAACACTTAGGCGCATGGGCAATTCAGGCGCATGGGTACTATTGGAACGCATGAGCCTTACTTAGGCGTATGAGCACTGTGGCAAATGGGGAAAGTGGGCGCACGGCCAACACTTAGGCGTTTGGGCACTATTGGGGCACATGAACCTTAGGCGCATGGAAACACTTAGGCGCCTGGGCAAAATTCTAGGCGCATGAACAACTGTTTTCAATCTTAAATCATTTTCAAACCCCAAATCTGTTTCTAACCGGTTTTTAGCCTAGTTTCTAGCATACTAAGCATCATAACAAGCATAAATCATGAACCATAGCCAAAATCATTCCCAAACATACACCCACCCAACCAGGCACACACACATACATATGTGTACACACCCAACATATAAAAAACATTACAACATGCATTCTCAGCCCCAAAACAAGTTAAAACATTTAAAACCGGGGATCTAGAACTCACCTCTTGCAACTTTCGAGTAAGACTTCTTCAAACCCGAATGCTTATGAGTTCAAACACCTAAAAACACCAAAAACACACAACCGAGCACACACAAACACATAAGCACAAACCCGAAGGCTGAAAATCATCCAAGAACAACTCAAAACATCGAAAACTAACCTAAAAACTGACTTCTTCTTTATCTTCTCTCTAAAACCAGTGAGAGCTCCACTTTCTCTCTCTAAAATCCGATGAAGAAGGTGATGGTACAAGGGGTGGGCGGCCATGCCACCTTTTGTATAAAATATTATTAAATTTTGCCCCTTGTACAACTTTAAACCCTCAACTTAGGTTATTTTTCTTTTCTTTCTTTTTATTCACTTTTCTCTTCTTTAAAATTTTCCGGGTGTTACAAGTCCACCCCCTTATATAGGTTTCGTCCCCGAAACCTGTTATTCCTCGAACAGTAGTAGGTAATGATGTTTCATCTCTTCTTCAGTCTCCCACATAGACTCGGATCCCTTTCTATGCTTCCACTGTACTCGCACTAAGGGAACCACTTTATTCCATAACCTCTTCTCCTTTCGATCAACGATTGCCACTGGTTGCTCCACGTAATTGATTTGCTCGTCTACCTCAATGTCCTCTAGTGGTACAACCATATCTTCATAAGCTAAGCACTCTCTTAGATGAGATTCATGGAATGTTGGCTGAATTCCACTTAACTCACGGGCAACTCCAACCTATAGGTCACCTCTCCTACTCGGGAAAGGATTCGGAAAGGCCCTATATATCTCGGGCTCAACTTACCCCGCTTTCTAAACCGAATGATACCCTTCCAAGGTGAAACCTTTAGCATCAACTTATTGCCCACCTTGATTTCAATCGGTCTACGTCTCTTGTCAGCATACGACTATTGCCTATCTTTTGCTGCCTTCATATAGCCTTGATCTTCTCCAATTTCTCAGTCGTAGCATCAATCACTTCAATGCTCCCTAACTCATTCTGACCAACGTCACCCCAACATACGGGCGTTCTACACCTCCTACTGTATAGCATCTCATTTGGTGGCATACTAACGATAGCATGATAACTGTTGTTGTATGAGAATTCAACTAACGGTAAGTGTTCGTCTCAACTTCCTCCAAAATCAATGACGCATGCTTGGAGCATATCCTCAAGCGTCTGGGTAGTCCTTTCTGACTGACCATCCGTCTGAGGATGATAAGCCGTACTAATATGTAACCTCGTCCCCATTGCATCGTGAAATCTCTTCCAAAACTTGGATGTAACCGGGTGTCACGGTCAGACATAATAGACACCAGTACACCATGACAAGTTACAATCTCCTTGATAAATAGATCCACTAACCTCTCAGATGAATACGTTTCTCAGATCGGTAGAAAGTGAGTAGTCTTCGTCAGACGGTTAACGATCACCCATATGGCATCATACCCTCTTGCTGTACGTGCCAGCTTCATAATGAAGTCCATGGTGATGTGCTCCCATTTCCACTCGGGTATTTAGAGTTTGGGTCTTCCCATATGGCTTCTAATGCTCCGCCTTCACTTGCAAGCAAGTAAGGCACTCACTCACATACTTCGCTACGTCACGCTTCATTCCCGGCCACCAATAATATTTCTTCATATCATGGTACATCTTTCTAGCACCGGGATGAATGGAGTATCGAGTCTTATGAGCCTTATCCATGATCTTTCCACATAGATCTCCATAACAAGGAATCCACATCCGCCCAGATCGGGTTCTAACACCGAGAGTGTTTTCACCCAACTCTGTGACTAGACTCTTCATCCTTTCGGAGTTAATCTGGTCTTCTTTCAGCTTTTCATCTTGAAACTCCTTGACCTGCTTCATCACATCGGAGGTCATAACCAATTGGTAAGCCTTCACCCGGATCGGTTCGGGTCTCTCCTTTCGGCTAAGGGCATCCGCCACTACGTTGGCTTTACCCGAATAGTAACGGATTTCATAATCATAATCCTTGATAAGTTCCAACCATCTTCTCAGCCTCATGTTTCGGTCCTTTTGCTCGAAGAAGTACTTCAATCTCTTGTGGTCAGTGAAGATAGTGCACTTCGTCCTGTACAAGTACTGCCTTCAAATCTTTAATACAAAGACCACAACAGCTAGTTCCAAGTCATGAGTAGGGTAATTAACCTCATGGGTCTTCAAATGTCAGGATGTATAGGCTATAACCTTTCCTCGTTGCATCAACACGCAACCCAATCCCGAATAAGAGGCATCCGAATAGACTACCAAGTCTTCGCTTCCTTCGGGTAACGACAAGACTGGAGCTTGCCTTAACCTCGTCTTTAGCTCCTCAAAAGCCTTCTCTTGTTCTTGACCGCAAACAAACTTCACATCCGTATGGGTCAACTTGGTCAATGGAGAAGCTATCTTGGAGAAGTCTTGGATGAATATCCTATAATAACCCGCCAATCCCAAGAAACTACGAATCTCAGATGGCGTCTTTGGAGACTTCTATTGCATCACCGCTTCCACCTTTGCCGGGTCTACCACAATACCTTTGGGATTCACCACATGACCCAGAAACTGAACATCGCGTAACCAGAATGCACACTTGGAGAACTTGGCATAAAATTTTGTAACGCCCTGAATAAATAATATTGGGCTTAGTCGGGGCTTTTTAATGAAAATAAGCGGGGAGTGGATTATGGACCGAGTTGATCTTACGGGTTACGAGTTGGGCGAGTTAAGGTCCCGGGAACACTCGATATATATAAACAAATCAGCTAGAGCCACTCTCATTTGCAACTCAACACCCAACTTCTAGAGAGAGTGTGTAGAGAGAGAAAGTAGAGAAGAGGTGAAGAATTAAGGCTCCGTTGTTCAAGGGATTAAAGATCGGTGTTAGTAGGCATCCAAACAACAAGAAAAGACAAAGAATCCAGGTAAGAAATATCATCTAATTGTCTCTTTAGATTATACCCAGATTCTAGGGTTTGGAGGTTTTGAAAATGGCAAAGAATCATTCAAAACTCATGTTTTTGTGTAAGAAAACATGTAAAAAGCTTAGATATAACTTCATGGATGATTAACCAAAGTTTTGGATGTAAAAGATTGAAGTTTTGGGTGAAAAATGGGCTGGTTCATAATTTCAGCCTGTTCTGCGAAACTGGGTGCTCGTCCAGTGAAATAAGTGTTCAACCAGTGAAACTATGAAGCTTTCTGCGAAACTATAGTTTCGCAGGTAGTTTCGCAGACATGAATTTCCAACAAAAGTTGGGTGAAACTGGCAGCGAAACTGCCAGCGTAGGTGGCAGCAAAACCGCTAGCGAAACTCTCACCGAATCTACTGATCTGGCAGCGAAATTAGTAGCGAAATTAGGCAGAAGTTAACCCCTTGAGTGTTAACTTATCTGCAGGCTGTGTAGTGTGTGTAACATCTCGTATTTTTCCGTTAATTGAAAGTTATCATCGTTTATTCTTGTAAGGACCAATGTTGTCAATCTTGAAACTTATGGGTTATTTATGCTTAATTCTTAGTTTTCATTAAAATTTAATGTATAAAAGTGTAAGGATTCCTTTAAGTCTGATGCAAACCAAAACATCCAAAGTCTCTCTGCAAGCAATGCACTAAAGAACTGAAGTAGAATTGCTTCGGAAGTATTACACCATGCACTAGAAATATTCTAAGTGTAAAATCTTCCGAAGCCAAGACCAATATCTTCCGAAGCCAAATATGAAGTCTTCCGAAGCCTCAGAGACAAAGTCTTCCGAAGCTTCATCTTATGAAGACAGATTTTTTCCGAAGACTTTTAGTAACTTGCTTTATCTGATGTACTGTTCCATAAAGCTGGACACCTTTCCGCTGCATCTCTGTAAAGTCACAAACTTACATGAGTTGGTGAAAAGGTCCATGCTTTTGGTAAATGTACATTGAGGCCTTGAGTCTGTAACCTTCTACTTTATGTACTTTATCCTTTTTGGAATAGATAAGGATGTGAGCTATGGCATGTCATAGTCACAAGGTCAAAAGGCAGATATGCCTTTTGATTCTACAATTGATTTTGTTTGTGTCTAGTCAATTGTATCCAGCTGGCTTTCAAAGTATAGCCAGCTGTAGGTTGTAGTATAAGTATTCCATGTTCTAGTATCTTTCTTTATGCTTTGTAACACTTGTAACAGAACTTGAGAAAGCAATATACTGCATCCTTGAAACCCAACTCTCTTGTTCTGTCTCTTACTTGTTACTTGTGTTCTTAGTATCATTATTGTGGTGAATCCACTTTACTGTTTTGATCAAGTTTGGTTAATCTCCTCTTTGTGTTGTTGTGTTGTAATTGTCAATTCCTTCACCGGTCCTGCAATTGGTATCAGAGCATTTCAGGCTCTTGATATAAGATCTCACCATTTTAAGATCCCTCACACACACAAAATACTAAACTTTCAATATGGCATCCATTTCAAAGACTGATATGGAAGCTGGAACCATGAACAAGTCCCCACTGATCACTCTTGATGACTTTGATACCTGGTGTATGAGAATGGAAGGTTTCATCAGGTCTCTAGACTCAAGAATGTGGGAATCTGTTGAAAATGGACCTTTCATACCCAGCACTCCTTCTGCTACTGGTGCTGGTATGATCCCCAAAGATGTGGCTAACTACTCTGATGAAGATAGGAAGAGAGTAGAGATTGATAGAAGCCATGACTGCTCTTCAAACTGCCCTTCCAAACCCTGTGTACAGAGGTTTCAAGAAGTACAAAATAGCTAAACAGCTGTGGGATGCACTAAAACTGATGTATGAAGGCTCCTCTGAAGCCAAGGAGAACAACAAGGATCTCCTGAAGGAGCAGTTTGAAAACTTGACCTTCAAAACAGGTGAAACCATGAATCAGCAATACTTTAGGTATGTTGAGATAGTGGATACCCTTGTGGATGGAGGAGTTCCTCTTGAAAACAGAGACATTGTAAGGAAGTTTATGTCCTTACTTCCTAGGCAATAGACACACTATTGTGTGGTGATCAAGAGGACTGAAAATCTCAAAACTCTTACTCTGACAGAGTTATATGGGATTCTCAGTGGCTACCAGATGGAGATGAACATGCAAGGTTCATCTGGCAACTCCAACAATCAATTGGGTTCAGCCCTGCATGTGGTTGAAAGGGATACCATAGAACCCCAACATCATCTCATATACTTCCCTGACAACTCACCAAAGGTTCCTTTCATCACCTTCCCAGAGACACCAAGGGAGAACTACACTCAAGGAAGCCCATTCCAAGAGACAAGCTCTTCTCAAGCCTTTGTGTCTTCTGATGAAAGTTATGGCAACTTTCTTTTCACTCTTGAAGACCTGGATTGTATCCATCCAGATGACCTGGAATATATGGAAATAGTCCAGCAGATGGTTCTTCTCACTCATAGAGCCAAGAAGTTCTATAAGAGAACTGTAAGGAGGTTTCCAAGCAATGCAACCAGTGGAAATTTGGCTTGGATAAAAGCAAAGTCAAGTGCTACAATTGTAACTTGATGGGCCACTTTGCTAGAGATTGTAAGGCACCAAAAACAAATGGTGGTCAAGCACAAACCAGACCAAACTACACTGACAAAGCCCCTCAGAATGAGAAGCCAAAGCAACAAGCTGCTGTTGCTGTTGAAGAAGGAGGCTTTGACTGGAGCTTTCAGGTGTAAGGTCCTTCTCCAAACCAAGCACTAATGTCAGATAATGATGAAGCCAAGGTATTGAAACATCTCTGTACTCCTGAATGCATTGCTAAAGTTAACAGATATAGGTCCTATAACTTGGAAATGAGATCTGATCTTGAGTCCTTAAACATTTTAAAATCTGATTTTAGAAAGTCTGAAAATGATTATAAACCTAAAGATAGAGGACTTAGAAAAAACCATTTCAGTTCTAAAACATGAGCATACAGATTTTAGGACTCAAATCAAAGATCTCATAACCAAGTTGACTGAGTGCCAGGTTGAGCTTGTGATCAGCAAAGCCAGGGCAGAAAAGAGTGTTCTTGAAGAAAAAACATTCAAGAACATGATATCCTCATCCCTGCACAACAAGGTGTGTTATCAAAATAGACAGGGACTGCGATCAAATGAGATAGCTCCTCCACACACAATCTTATCTGTAAGATCTCCTAGGTGTCGAACTTGTGAAGATGAGCTTCCTCTCATAGATCCTATAAGTAAAGAGGATGAAGAAGAGATAGTGAAGAATTCCTCTGAGAAGAGTGAAGAGGAGGATTCTAAGAAGGGTCACTATCCTTCTGAGAAGAAAAGACTACTGTGATGACCAAGTCAAGGAGAAAGAACTTGATCAAGAAGAGCAAAAGAAAAGCAAAGAAGGCTCAAGAGATCAAGGCTACTTTTAACTCTAAGCAGAAACAAATTTTTATCTCTGCATGGTTTAAAGTAGTAAAGACTGAAGACATCAACCAAAACTCCTCAGCTAAGAGTTCTGGTTCTTGTTCAAATCATCTCAGTAACAAGAAGAAGACTGATCTGCTGTGTACCACTGCTACACAGCCTGGACCATCAAACTCCAAGAACAGTTCACAGCCCATAAGAACTGTCTCAACATCTCCAAAGATGAGGATGGAGAAGGGATGTGACCAAAGACAGTCTTGCTCTCATAAGGAGACTCTTGTGAAGAAGAAAATGTTGTGTGTCATGTGTGAAAGTACCTCTCACATTGCTAAGGATTGTCCATACAATCCTAAAAGTACTGTCCATATGACCAAGACAAAGACTTCAAAGAGTTTCAAGAAGATTCAAGCTTCGGAAGGAAAGTTTGTTTCCTTCGGAAGCTCCAAATCAAAGAAGTAGGCAAATGGAAAATTACCTTCGGAAGAAAAGTTGGTCTCGGAAGAAAGGAATTCTTCCGAAGCACTGAAGTCTGCTGCAGTGACTATAGAATCTTCCAAAGGTTCAGTCATCAAAACTTCTAAAGTCCCAAAAGCTTCCGAGGTTTTGAAGGTCAAGTCCAAGACTCCAAAGGTGGTGTGGAAGTCTAAGAAAGACCAAGTGACTAAAGTTTCTCCGTCAACAACAACTCAAGATCCTTCTAGCACAACCATAGGATCTATTACTGTTGCATTACCTTCTATTATACTTAGTGAGCCCAAGACAAGTAAGGCTTGGGTTTCCAAATGTAACTAATCATTTTCTTTGTGCAGGAATAGCTCAAGACAAACAAGAATGTCTGGATCATTGATAGTGGCTGTTCCAGGCACATGACAGGCAATAGGTCACTACTTCATAACTTTGAGAGGATTGATGGAGGACCAGTTGCTTTTGGAGGAGATGAAGGTGGTTACATTTCTGGAAGGGGCAAGGTCACAAATGGTAAGCTCAGCATTGAAAAGGTAAACTTTGTCAAGGAGCTTGAGTACAATCTTCTGAGTGTATCCCAATTTTGTGATCAGAGTCATAACATGCTCTTTACTGAGCATGAGTGCATTGTTCTCAAGCTTGGAGTGGTCATTCCTCATGAGCATATCCTGCTTAGAGCCCCTAGGAAAGGGAACATGTACAAGATGGACTTGCAAGAAACATCTCCCTCTGGAGAAGTTTCATGCTTTCTATCTAAAGCAAATAGTGATGAGTCTTTCCTATGGCATAAAAGAATGTGACATGTAAACTTTAAGAACATGAATAAACTAATTAAACATGATTTGGTAACTGGAATGCCAAAGAAAGAGTTTACAAGTGATGATCACTGTATTGCATGCCTGAAAGGGAAGCAACATAAGGTATCTCACAAGCCTAAGGAAAGGAACTCCATCACTACTCCCCTACACTTATTGTTTAGTGATCACAGATGATTTTACAAGATTCAATTGGGTTTTCTTTCTTAGAACTAAGGATGAAACCCCTGAGATTCTGAAAAATTTCATCTTAAAAATTGAGAATCAAAGTGATCACAAGGTCAAAACCATAAGATGTGATCAAGGGACTGAATTCAAGAATCAAATCCTTGATACATTTTGTGATGAAAAAGGTATTACAAGACAATATAGTGCTCCCAGGACTCCTCAGCAAAATGGTGTTGCTGAGAGAAGAAACAGAACACTAATTGAAGCTGCAAGAACTATGTTGTCTGACACTAAGCTGCCCATCACCTTCTGGGCAAAGGCAGTAAATGATGCTTGCTATGTGCAAAACAGAGTTTTAGTAGTTAAGACACATGGTAAGACTCCTTATGAACTTTGAAACAAGAGAAATCCTTTCATTGGTTTTCTCAGGTCATTTCGATGTCCTTGTACCATCTTGAATACCAAAGATCAAATTGCCAAATTTGCTGAGAAATCAGATGATGGACACTTCATTGCATACTCTTCCCAAGCTAAGGCTTATAGAGTATACAATCTCAGAAGTAGAATTGTTGAGGAGTCAGCCAATGTGACTTTCAATGACCACACACCTTGTGTGGCTGGTTCTGGTCCTGATTGGCTATTTGATCTTGATTTAGTTACCAACTTTTTTAAATACAAATCTTGTGAGAATGTTTCAGGATCTGCAGAAAATTTAAATACAGGTGATCCTGATCCAAGATTTGAGCTAGGAAGACCTTCAACTCATACATCTTCAGCTCCAGTTGGGACTACTTCAGCAAATGAGGTTTCTATCAGCACTACAATGACAAATTCAACCGATACATCTGGGGTGCCTTCAAACTCCAACTCAGAGGCTCCACAACCAGATAAAGATACCTCAATTGTGGAAGACAACAATGGTGATGGTAAAAATGATCAGGAATTCCTTGATGCTAATAATCACACCATAGATGACAACATCAATGATGTCACACACTCATTGGATCAAGTTAATCTTGAAAAAGTGGGGTGATGTGGAGGGTGAATCATCTATGCCAGATCTAAATTTCTCAAATTTGGATCTTTTTAAACAACTTGCTGTGATCCCTCAGCTTAGGATCCACAAGTCTCACCCCACCACAAACATCATTGGAGATGTTGTCACAGGGGTAAGAACAAGAGGACAAACCCATGAAGCAAATGTTTGTCTTCACTCTTGTTTCTTATCCCAAATAGAGCCAAAGAAAGTTGATGAAGCTCTAAAGGATGGAAGTTGGGTTGAAGCTATGCAACAAGAGTTGCTTTAATTCAAAAGGTAAAAAGTTTGGAACCTGTGTCCTCTTCCTCATGGGAAAACTACCATTGGAACCAAATGGGTGTTTAGGAATAAAAAGGATGATAGAGGCATTATCATCAAGAACAAGGCAAGACTAGTTGTTCAAGGATACACACAAGAAGAAGGGATTGACTACACTGATTGCTCCTGTAGCAAGATTAGAAGCTGTTAGGATATTCCTGGCATTTGCTGCATCCAAGAACTTCAAGGTCTTTCAACTTGATGTAAAGTGTGTAAGGAGTGATTGATGAAGAGGTATATGTCAAACAGCCACCTGGTTTTGTAGATCCTGATCATTCTAATTATGTCTGCAAGCTTGACAAAGCTCTTTATGGGCTGCATCAGGCACCCAGGAAGTGGTATGAGACATTGTCTGAGTATCTTTGTAAACATGGATACAGGAGAGGTACTATAGATGGAACTCTCATCATCAAAGGAAGGGAAATGACTTACTGCTAGTTCAAGTGTATGTAGATGACACCATCTTTGGTTCAACTAATCCAAAGCTCTGCAAAGACTTTGAGAAGCTGATGAAAGACAGATTTGAAATGAGTGCAATGGGAGAACTTAATTTCTTTCATGGAATTCAAGTGAAGCAAGTTGAAGATGGCATTTTCATAAGTCAGTCAAAGTATGTTCAGGACATACTCAAGAGGTTCAACATGACTGATTGTAAGATTGCTAAGACACCATAGCCAGAAACCACTCCCTTGGTCCTGATCTTGAGGGGGAGTGTGTAGATGAACATTTATACAGGGCTATGATTGGGTCTCTTATGTATCTTACAGCTAGAAGGCCTGATATCATGTTTGCTACATGTATTTGTGCAAGATATCAACCCAACCCTAAGATGTCTCACCTCATCACTGTCAAAAGGATTTTAAGATACCTCAAAGGTGCTTCAACACTTGGTTTATGGTATCCAAAGAATCCTGACTTCAATCTATATGCTTATACAGATAGTGATTATGGTGGTTGCAACATGACTGCAGAGTCTACATCTGGGGGATGTCAATTCCTTGGTGGAAGGATTGTCTCATGGCAATGCAAGAAACAATCTTGTGTGTCTGCATCAACTGTTGAGGCTGAATACATTGCTGCTGCAAGTTGCTGTGCTCAAGTGCTTTGGATTCAAAATCAGATGCTAGACTATGGATTTAACTTCAAGGAGACTCATATCTACATAGACAACAATAGTGCTATCTCTATCACTGAGAACCCTATGCAGCACTCAAGGACCAAACATATCAATTTCAGGTATCATTTAATAAGAGATAACTATAAAAAGGGATTAATTAAACTAGTCAAAGTTCATACAGATGAACAATATGCTGATCTGTTTACAAAAGCTTTTGATGAACAGAGATTTAAATATCTAATATCAGCAATTGGGATGATTAACTTTGAGTAGATCTTTTCTTAAAACTAATTCTAAATATTTCTTAAAATATGTGTTTCCTAAGTTGTCTAGTTCATCACTTTCATAAGCTCATGTTTTGTTTGGATATCAAATCCTTTTTGAAGACTTTCCTTAGATTCTTGAAAATTTTCTGATCCTTCGGAAGATATATTTTTACCTTCGGAAGAAAATCATGTCTTCGAAACAAATAACTGTCTAAGAAATTTTACCTTCGGAAGAAGTCTAAATCTATCTTCCGAAGCTTAAATCCTTGTCTCGGACACTTATTTGTTTTTAAGGACTTTTTCCTTCCGAAGCAAAATTAACTCTCGGAAGCTTTGTTGTTTTATATACAAAGCATTCAAGTGTTTATTTCTCTTCCGAAACAAAATTTTCAAGACTCTCGGGAAAATCTTCCGAAGTCATTTTAGCTTCGGAAGCTTTTTCATTAAAAATTCCGAAGATAATTTACCTTCGGAAGCTTTTCGAATTCCAAGAAAACTACTTTTTGAGCAAAAGTAAACTACTTTTTCAGAGGTGGGACCGACTTTCGGATTTCAAAGTTTATCCTATTTTATTAACTTTGGTTCAAATCCCTTTTCACATAAATACCCAACAGTTCCCCCTCTTCCTCACTATCCTCTTCAATTCTACTATTCCTCAAACCTAATTCCCAAAACCGCCTTTGCTTTCTACCTTTCTTCAACCTTAAGCTTCTCAAATGGCTAACCTTAACCGCAGAAACAACCCAGATTTCTCCATGCAACTTCACAGGCAACACAACCAGGTTGCTCTGTTAAGCTTTGAGAAAGATGAAAGTTTCTCAGAGATTTGCCAATTCTTAACTCTATCAAATTACT
Source organism: Flaveria ramosissima (assembly GCA_025215565.1). Taxonomy (NCBI): domain Eukaryota; kingdom Viridiplantae; phylum Streptophyta; class Magnoliopsida; order Asterales; family Asteraceae; genus Flaveria; species Flaveria ramosissima. The sequence continues at coordinate 31,871,810 of CM046033.1, forward strand.
TCACCTCCCTAACCATTGATCCTACTCTGTATGAGGATCATCTACTTGAATTTTGGAAGACCTGCCAAGAGGTCATCATGGATGGGGAGAAGGCACTGTCTGCCATAGTGCAAGGGATGACAATCTTCATCACTCCGGCCATCATCAACACTCATTTGCAGCTGGATGATGAAGAAGGTGAGTTTTCCTTCACAAAGAAAGCTGTCAATCATTCCTTTGAGCAGATGGGCTATTAGGGAGATTTCTCTGTAAAGACCTTCAGGAAAGGGAAGGTCTCATTCCAGTGGAAATACCTACTCCATGTTGTTATCCACAACTTGTCAAACAAGCATGGAGGGTGGGACCAGATTCCTGAGGATCTCTCCTTCATAGTGCATGGATTGGTTCAAGGGGTCAAGTTCAGATACTCTCAATTTGTCTATACCAATTTACTTGCTAACTTGGACTCCTTAGAGTATTATATGTTTCCTAGATATGTTCAACACATTCTTAACTGTGAACTGGGCTCACAGTTGAGGGAAACATATAATATTCTTAAATTGGGACAGATGAAGCCCGGCATCTTTAAAATCATGAAGAAGCCAACTGTAAGCTTCTTAGGGGTAGAAACAGCCCTTGTCCCCAAAATGTTAGAGCTCATTGCTCAAGGTGACAACCTAGCAACACAAGCTAGTGTTGAACCCACACCTTCTATCTCTCTACCACTAAAAAGGCCTCAAGTAACCTTCACCTATCAAAGAAAATCCAAACGAACTCCTGCTCAAGCTATTGAGTTTGTGCAGGTCCCCATATACTCACCTTTACAGGAGAAAGTGGACACTAGAGCTCCCACTTCCCCTGAGGAGCAAACCACTCCCATCTCTTCAACTATCAGGACTGAGGTTCCTCATGCTCACCTTGATGAGCTCACAAGCCCAACTGTGAAGTCACTGGATCGGTAAACATCCGAGCATATTCTTGACGGAAGGATAAACAACAGCAAAAACCAAGAGACAATCAATAACACGAACTATAATATAATGGTTTCATTGATGAAACCTAACGATTACAAGCTCGTTACAACATAAGAATCAAGACTCTTGGCAAGGGGAGATCGAGCATGATCTCCCCTCTCATCCGGCAACCCTAGGCTCCGGGGAGACTCCCTCCCCAAACCCCTGAATATCTCTACACATTGAAACTGGTATATATAGGCTGCGGCCCATATTAGATGCGACTGGGCCCATTCGTGCGATTGGACCATGCGTGTTAGGACCTGGTATTTGAACGAAATACCGAGTGATTGCGTGTTAAACCAACTCAAATAGTGCGGAATCCTATTTGATTGGCGATCCAATCAGTGAGAACACACGATGAATCAATCAAGAATTGAAATCAACGTCAGAAATCGATTAGGAACCGATCTGATGTGTTCTGTGAACTTGGAGAAAGATTTGGGAGGCTTCTGGACGGCTAGGGTACGTCTGGAATCGTAATGGGATGAATGCTTACGTTTTTCCACGAATTGGGTCTATTTATAGGTTAGTATTGTTCAATCGTGCGACTGGGCCATAAGTATGGTTCAGTCGTGCGATTGAACCATGCGGTTGATTCATCCGCACGACTGAGTGTTCAGTCGTGCGATTGAGTCAATCTTATGTGTCAATCATACGACTGATCCAGTCTCCTATTTCAGTCGTGCGATTGAGTCAATCGTATGAAGTTATTCATGCGTGTGGTCCATTCGCATGGGCCATTCGCATGAGAACTTCATTAAGTTACGTTTGAATGTTTTATTTAATATAACATAATGTGCACTCATTCAAACATTCATAAACCCAATCAATTCAATCACAACTCATAAATGAAATATTAAACATCACATGTAACAAACAATTCATTTCATTTCATTTATCAATACAACTTACATCATAATCAGACAGACAAGATTTATTACATTACAGCTCATGATCTAGGGACATACATGCATCAACAAACTCCCCCTTGGACCTAGATCTATCTATTCTCTTGTCTTCTGCATCACCTCCTTATACTTTTTGTACTTCTCCTCTTTAGTGACTCCTGCGTGTATCTCAAACGCAAAGCAGAGTCTTATGACATTTTGGAATTGGAGGGCTTGTACAATATCTTGCGTGTCATAGAACAATGGCCACTTGTATAATGTGTAGACATCATTAGCAGACAAGTTGGTTAGCCACATTGGGTCAAATACCCTGATAGTATCCATTTGGCCCTCTTTATTCAACACTATGACAGCTTCAGCGGTTCTCCAATCATAGTACCACCATTTGAAGTGGGGAGTGAAGTCCTGTGGCATTTCCCTGAGAGGGATTCTTGACATAGTGCGCGGAGGACTCCACTTCAGCACAATCTTTGGTTTGCCCGTAATAGCATCAACCTCAGACCTTCTTATATACCTCGTAGGCTGTTGTGGTCTGAAATTAACCCATCGGGTGTGGTACTCCTTCTTCAGGGCAGCCTCAAACCAGCCTGACATCTTTCTCGGTTCAGCATACAGCAGCTTTAGCTTAGCCAGCTGGTTGAGCTCAAAACCAGGTAGAGTCTTCAGATCATGTGGGAACCTGAAGTACTCTATGCCCTGCTCCCTCTTAACTGCATAAGCGTTAAGGTCTTCAAAATAAGCCCATGAGATAATCCTGCCTGACACCTTATGGTGCTTCTTGACTCTGCAGAGCTTGGTGTAGGCATCTCTCTTTGGTGCAGCACGCTGGGCTCTTACTTCTTCAAAACAGGCAGCCCACTCAGCCTTGCGAATATCTACGTCTGCATTGGAGGCTTGGGCTGTTCCTTCAGTCTTTTCCGTTTCCTGCTCCATCTTGTCTAGTACCTCAAAAGTATCACTAACTAGGGATTCACCCAGATTGGGGACCACATTTCCCTCGGCATCAGCATACTGAGGGTACTCTTCTGCAGTAATGTCTTCAACCTCAACTTCATCAATGTCATTCAGTTCCTCATCACTGGTTGAATCAACTGTTGGAGCGTCCTTGACTATTTCATCGGGATTGAGTCTGAACATCTCTGCCAGTTGCTCATCAGACAGGTCATGGATTATCTCCCCTTCTTCAGGGGTATAACTCACAGACCGTCTCACTATCCCTTGTAGGTCAAGAATCATGGTTAATTGAGTCTTGACCATTTGAAGGGGAGCAAAGTCAAACTCATCCCTTTGAAAGTTTGGATCTGTTTGATATACACATTCAACACATAAACCATTAGTAATTAATCAAACAGACTTATATTAACTTAATATATATATAAACATTTAATACACTTGTTTTCCATTACATGATTCAAGTACAAAATAAATAAATACATAAAACATCTAATCAGTACTTTTGTCTTGAATCTGGGGCGTGTCGCTCGGAGGAGCAGAAGTAGCGGATGACTGGTCTTGTCGATGCTTAGATCTCCGCTCTTGACCTGAAGCAGAGGCCGATGCAGCCGCATCCCCTCCTTCTGCCTCGTCATCATCATCACGTCCTTCTTTCCTGTCTTCTTTAGTCTCCTCATCATCATCATCTTCCTCATCATCATCCTCATCTTCATCATCATCATCTCCATCATCCCCGTCTCCTTCCTTTAGCTTCAGGGGCTCATCTTTCGACCTCTTCAATCTCAACATAATAGTCTTGTTGGTCGTCTCCAACTCCTCTATTCGTTTGACGGACTGAGCCTGCATGTCCTGGAGTGGGGACACCTCGACTCTTTGCTGGTCGATCACCCGAGCCTGCTCTGCCAGTTGCTGAGACTGGGCAGCAGTCAGGTCGGTCAGCTGGCGGATCTGCGCCGCCTTCTCCTCATCCGCAGCAAGCAGACGCATCACCATACGGTTTAGCGCTGAGAGCTGCTCCTTTACCCCGATGTGAGGTAGAGTGAATCCATAAGCATGTGAAGGCTGGGCTGAAGGTCCAGCATGATGTGTGGTGGTGGTGGCAGTGGCAGTGGTGAATATGGGTCGGTGAGCTGATGCTGGTGTAGTAGGGGTGAATGGTCTGGTGGTGGATGGGAAGGATACGGTGGTGGTAGGTAAGGTGGTGGATGTGGTAGTGGGAGTAGTGGCTGTGGTGGCTGTGGTGATGGGTGGTATGTCAGTAGTGGTGGTAGTGGTAGCTGTGGTGCTGGAAGTAGTAGTAACGAAGGTCAAGCGACGCTTCTTCTTCTTCAATCCATGGGGTTGAGCCATCCGCTTCCTCCTAGTCCCGGTGGAAGTGGATGCTCCCCCTGCAGCTCTGCTTACTAAACCCGGAACATAGTTCGGGTCAGTGTCTCTTTCTGAGGAGTCCCTAGGGTGTTCACCAACCACCCTAAGCCCGTGGTCTGTGGGAACAACTTTACTCCCCACAGTCCTCGTGAGGGGCTCCTCATCTGACTCCTCCTCCTCTATATCACCAGTCACAAACTCTTGATGGAAACCGGCCATCTCAGCGACCTCTCCGGCAGTGGCTGACCCAGGGGGAATAACGTCTGTATCAGTGCCTCTAGATGGGGCAGGCATATCATCCCCGGCGTCGCCGCTATCATCATCATCAGAGTCGGTATCTAGTATGGCAATATGCTCCACATCCGAGTCACTGTCCTCGTGGCGCCACTTTCTCTTGGCTGGCGCCACATAATCAGCACGGGCCAGATGCCCAAACAACCTCCTGACAGGGGGCTTCACCTGCTTCCCCCTGTATACCTTCATCCGGCCAAGTGTAGTGTCGTCCATAACCTCAAGAACAACAGCGTCCTCGTTCTCCTTCGGCAGGGAGGGAAGCTTCTGGTCAATGATCATCTGTAGAAATCTGGGGTACATACAGAAGCCTTCCTTCCCTTTCCCCTCGAGGTTCTCCACCAGGTAGGTGAATATCATCTTGGAGAAGCTGAACGGGTGGTTCAGCACCAACGCAGCATATGCGTTCTGAATCTGGTCGGAAAGCTCATCAAAACCTCCCTTCCTGGATGCTATACACTTCAGCAGCACGTGCGCAAGGTACTTAAACTGGGGACAGAGGTTACTCTTGTTGAGTACCCCAGCATTGATGTCCCCAGAGTACTTGGCTCTCATGAAACATCCTCTGACAGTGAGTGGGTGTAGACGAGTGGGACAATCAGCATCGTCCCCAAGCTGTAGAACAATCCTCAGATCCTCCTCAGATACAGTGATAGCCTCACCAAAAATCGAACTTCTGATGCAATGAGGCTCAGTGGATCTATCAACCGACGCGCCTTCCCAGAAGGCCTGCTGTACTGATCTGTATGGTGTGCATGGAGTAGATATAGCATGAGAGATCCTGGATCTCAGCAAAAATGTAATAATGCATGTGAAGTCAGCTGCGTTCCTGGATGTCAAATCCAGGTGAGCACATATGTTGTGCTTGGTGCTCATGTTCCATCGACTCGCCATCTGTAACACATAATCATATAAACATTAGTTCCGTTGGCTACGAGTATAATGCAACACTTAGACTTTGAATGGAAACTATCTGTCATGCGATTGAGGTTGTACGACTGAAGACAGTCGTGCGACTGAATCGTGCGATTGAGGTTCAGACGTGCGATTGACCTCATGCGCACGACTGAGTGTGCGACTGGACTCATGCGCATGTACTCTTATGCGGTTACACCAGTCGTGCGACTGAGTCTCATTCGCATGGTTCAGTCGTGCGGTTAAGTGAGTCGCTCCCTTCAGTCGTGCGACTGAAGTTCATCCGGACGACCAGTCGTCTGTCTCAGGTGTTCAGTCGTCCAACGTTCGAATCTACACAAACTAAGTCTTATAACTCAATTAACCGGTTCTTTAGTGTCGCATTCTCTTTACTAACAACCTATTTTACTTAATTTTAACATTTTGCTTGGTTTTAATAGGTTATTAGGGTTTGCATGTCTCGGTTCGCATTTCACGGTCGAGTTAACCCATTTTGGGTTCCAATCTTTCTGTTTTTGATGGAAGAAGACTTCAAATACCTGTATGATGATTAGCGAACGTCAGTAACACACAATCAATGAGAAAACTAAGGCAAATCAAATTTTGGCAGAGTAACGGTAGGGTGTGCGATTTAGGGGCGATTTGAGGGTGATGAGTCTCTGCGACCGACTCCACCTCTATTTATATCAACCCTAGATCCAATCGTGCGACTGAGTTCATACGCACCTTTCAGTCGTGCGAGTGGGACTCAGTCGTGCGATTGGGTAAGTCGCCCTTCTCTAGTCGTCCGACTGAAGTTCAGTCGTGCGACTGACTCACTCGTTAATTAACCGGTTCTTTAGTGTCGCATTCTCTTTACTAACAACCTATTTTACTTAATTTTAACATTTTGCTTGGTTTTAATAGGTTATTAGGGTTTGCATGTCTCGGTTCGCATTTCACGGTCGAGTTAACCCATTTAGGGTTCCAATCTTTCTGTTTTTGATGGAAGAAGACTTCAAAATACCTGTATGATGATTAGCGAACGTCAGTAACACACAATCAATGAGAAAACTAAGGCAAATCAAATTTTGGCAGAGTAACGGTAGGGTGTGCGATTTAGGGGAGATTTGAGGGTGATGAGTCTCTGCGACCGACTCCACCTCTATTTATATCAACCCTAGATCCAATCGTGCGACTGAGTTCATACGCACCTTTCACTCGTGCGAGTGGGACTCAGTCGTGCGATTGGGTAAGTCGCCCTTCTCTAGTCGTCCGACTGAAGTTCAGTCGTGCGACTGACTCACTCGTTCGCACTTAAGCCTCCGACTGGACTAATCGTATGATCCATTCGGTTGGATGGTCCATACTCATAGTTCATTCGTGCGAATGGACTTCATTCGTATGGTTAGTCCATACGTATGGTCCATTCGTGCGAATGGGTCATACTTAGTTAATTTTCTGCCATTTTTGTCAATTTACTTTTAAACTCTTTTAGATTAATTAAATTAACGTTATGAGTCTTTGATCATCTCAGACATGATCCTTTTATCTTGAAAACACTTTGATCACCTCAGACGTGATCCTTTTAACCACTTTGGTCACCTCAGACGTGACCCTTTTAAAAACACTTTGTCACCTCAGACGTGACTATTTAACCTTTCAAAGCACATATGGTCATCTCAGACATGACCCTTTTAGTGAGTTTATTCCTTCTGATTTTCCTGATGTAGCCCGACACTTGACTCAAATTAAAACTTAAAACGACTAACTAATTTAAGAATTTAAACTAATTACATAATCAGACATATTTTTGACTTTTTGTGAGAGATAAATCCAGAGATTGATATCAGCAGGATTTGGTTCGGGAATAGATAGCTTCAACTTCGATTTTCATATCTGGACCAATTCAATTTTTGGAATCATACAGGCAATTCAAATCATGTGGGACTAGTTATTAAACCTTTTGATGCTCAAGTTCTCGGTGTTCATCCAGAGTCGTTAGCAAACTAAGGAAATCATACTGAAACTCTTAGATTTTCACATTGATTTGAGCCTTTGAGAATGTAGCCACAATGATTGTCAGTATGTTTGTCCACTTAAATCCATACACAGACTTTTGACACAGACTGGTGACTAATTTAGGTTTAATTATTTCAACTAACATTTGTGGATCCCACACTTATATGGTAATCAACATTCCTCAGGAGCTTTTGAGCGGTCTACGGGTATTATTACAAGAAGAGACTATTCTTAGAGCTTTCAAAGAGAAGCCGGTCCTCAGGTCAGTGCCATCGCACAGCAGAGAGGCGGCAAACAACAATGAATTCTAGAATATCTAGGTTATGCTTATCCTCAGGTCAGTGCCATCGCACAGCAGAGAGGCACACAACCTATCTCCTTGTTAGAGCAGATTATTTTATTTTGCACACAATGCACCAACAACATGAGTCATTAGCTTTATGGCATTTGTCTTTCAATTTTTTTTTGCTTTGCTCTAATTATGGTCATCCGCACACATTTGTGGCGTTTAATTGCTCATTACCCCTTATTGGAATATTGTTGATTGTGTTAACCAGTGATAAGATGGAAGCCCACAGTCAGTTGAACAACTTAGTTTGATCTTGAGATCACCAATCAGGTCTATTTGTCTATTGTGTTGAATCTACCAACATATCATATATGGTCTAGCAGCCTCTAAGTCTACTTTCTTTGTGTCACCTTAGTAGTTGCCAGTTTTCTATCATCTTTCCTTTTGGTATTGCTTAGATTACACAGATTTATACTTTGAACTTTTGCATCTTTCTAAAACTTAAATTTTAAAGTCCCTCTTGATTTGTTCCTGTGTACTATCATTTTCCAAAGGTATTGAATTGGTATCACAGACACAATCTACCTTATTTCAGCTAGCTACTCCTTCTCCCTCATTTTTTTATTTTTTTATTTTTTTTTTAATGTTAACTTGCTGACATATTCTCCCCCTAAAATACTAAAATCATTTCTGGTTTAATTATTTTAGGATTTTAATAAACAGCAAGAGAACATGAGTTTAAATAAAAATAAAATCAAATAGACAAATCAAATTAAATAAAATAAAATTTAACTAAACGACATCGGACTACACATTTTCATCATCAGGAATTACCTCACTTTTCTTTTTAACGCCGTTGACCTCTAATAAATATTGAAAACGTGGTTTATCAAAGGCTTTAGTATAGAGGTCAGCGCGTTGAAAATCAGTATTAATTTTAACCACATCAATTAAGTTCTTTTCAAAACAATCTCTTATGAAATGGTATTTAATACCGATGTGTTTGGTCTTAGGATGTTGGACTGGATTTTTAGTTACTGCATTTGCAGCGGAGTTATCAACAAAAATAGGAGTAGATGAGAATTTTAAACCGTAATCCCGCATTTGCTGTTGAATCCAGATGATTTGTGAACAGCAACTTGCAGCAGCAACATATTCGGCTTCACAGGTTGACAATGCAACCGATGTCTGCTTCTTACACTGCCAGGTAACTAATCTTCTCCCAAAGAATTGACACCCCGCTGACGTAGACTTGTAGTTCATCTTGCAGCCCCCGTAATCCGAGTCACTATACGCGGTAAGCTCAAAGTCATCATCATGAGGGTACCACAATCCAAGTGTGGGTGTACCCTTCAGATAACGAAAAATCCTTTTGACCCCGATCAGATGGTTGACCTTTGGTTTAGCCTGATATCTTGAACATAGACATGTAGCATACATAATATCAGGTCTTGAGGCAGTGAGATACATGAGGGATCCGATCATTCCTCGGTACATAGTGGCATCTACTAGATCTCCATTATTATCAGGTGCTATATCATGATTCGTAGCAAGTGGAGTCCCAGCAGCAGAAGCATTCTCCATGTCAAAGCGACTGAGAATGTCTCCTACATACTTGGTCTGATGTAGAAAGATTCCATTAGGTGTTTGATCCACCTGTAACCCGAGAAAGAACTTCATCTCCCCCATAGCACTCATCTCAAATTCTTTCTTCATTACTGCTTCAAACTCTTTACATAACTCTTCGTTCTTTGACCCGAAGATTATGTCATCAACATATATCTGTACAAGCAGTAGGTCGCCATCCTTTTCCTTAATAAACAGTGTACAGTCAATTACTCCCCTGCGAAAGCCGTGTTTCACAAGATGAGTTGAGAGTTTCTCATACCAAGCTCGAGGAGCTTGATGAAGCCCATACAAAGCTTTGTCGAGCTTGTAAACTCTATCCCGATGGTAAGGATCTTCAAAACCCTCGGGTTGACTTACATAGACTGTTTCTCTGATTTCCCCATGAAGGAATGCACTCTTTACATCTAATTGGTAGACTTTGATCTTCATGTACGATGCATAGGCAAGGAAGATACGAATAGCTTCCATCCTTGCCACGGGTGCAAACACCTCATTATAGTCAATTCCCTCGACTTGGCGAAAACCTTGAACCACCAGTCGAGCTTTGTTCCTGATAATGACCCCTTGGTCATCCTTCTTGCACTTTAGTACCCATTTAGTGCCAATGACTTTAGCACCTTTAGGTTTATCAACCAGAGTCCATACACCTAACTTCTTAAACTGCTGAAGTTCTTCTTGCATGGCACTCACCCACGCCTCATCATTTAGTGCCTCACTGACATATTTTGGCTCAACTTGCGAGACAAAACATCGATAAGCACCATCATGAATGTATCCTTTCTCCATAACCGAGGCGTAATCAGCTGAGTATAACTGATTTCGGGTTTGTACTCCTGATCTGACATCCCCAATAACATTGTCAAGGGGATGATAGACGTTTAGTCGTGATCCTGGAGTAGTTGGAACAGCCACCTCAGAACCGAGATTATGAACATTTTGTTCTGCATCTGAGGTAGTTGGAGTTTGAGGTTCTGAAGTCGATGGAGCATCACTCGTAGATGCTTGTGGACTTTCAGGAACTGGAACCTGTTCCTCCTGACTGTTCTGGTCATATGCTTCAGTTTCATCTTCAGAGGAGGAGTCACTGTCGTCGACTACTCCCCCTGACTGAGTAGATGATTCTCCCTGTGTGCTAGATGGTGTATTCAGAATATCATACATCATCCTAGTAGCTAGCTCATCATCCGATGGAGAGAGAGGTATGTTGAAGGATTTGAAGAATCCATCATAATCGAAGAAGTAGGCAGGTCCTTTGCCTGTAGGTGGCGTGGTATATCTCTGAACGTCGACATTACACCACACTTCTACAAGACCCGTTGAGTTATTGTAAACTCGCTTATTCGGTATGTTGTATCCTAGAAAGATTCCTTCATCTGCCTTCTCGCTGAATTTTCCTTCTTGTGTCTTCTTCAGAAGTGTACACGGCGCGCCAAAGGGTTCAAGATATTCCAAATTCGGTTTGCGTCTTTGTAGTAGCTCATAACATGTCTTCCCGTGGCGCTTGACTATTAGGACTCGATTCAGTGTATAACATGCGTTTGCTACTGCCTCATTCCAGAATTGGATAGGCAGTTTCGAGTCAGCCAGCATAGTCCGTGCAGTCTCTATCAAGCTTCTATTTTTCCTCTCAGCAACACCATTCATCTGAGGCGTGTAGGCTGAAGTGAATTGATGAACAATCCCCTTTTCCTTGCAGTATGCCTCCATCCATTGATTCTTGAATTCGGTCCCGTTGTCTGAGCGTACTTGTCTAACCTTTAGCTTGTAGAGAGATTCCAGAGTGGTGACTAATTCCTTGAATGACTCAAATGTTTCTGATTTGGATTTCAGAAACATTACCCAAGTGAACCTTGAGTAGTCATCAGTGACCACAAAACAGTACAAATCGCCTGCAATGCTCCTTGTACTGACTGGACCACAGATCCATATGAAGAAGTTCAAGAGGAAGTTCTATTGAATGAACTTTCTTCTCCTTATGAGACTTCTTTGTCTGTTTGCCTTTCTTGCAAGCTACACAAAAGTCAGGAAGTTGGAAGTTCTTGACATTTACTCCTCTCACTAAATCCTTCTGAATCAAGTGATTCATCTTCCTTTGACTAATGTGTCCCATTCTCCTATGCCAGGAGATTGAGTCCTTCTCAGTAGCTTTAGATAGAAAGCACTGCACCTCATGATCCGTTGGAGCAGCTGTTGACAGATCCAAGACATAAAGGTCCTTATATCTTGAAGCAGTCATCAGAACTTGGTCCTCTGGAATCATATAGTCTTTCTTCAGCACGTAACACTTCTTGTTGTCGAAGATGACTTTAAATCCTTTATCGCAGATTTGGGAAACAGAAAGTAAGTTATTCTGAAGTTGTTGAACGTAGTTCACCTTATCAAACTTAACTTTCTGATTTCCCACTTCTCCCTGTGCTGTGATGTATCCTCCCTTGTTTCCTGCAAAGGAAACATGCCCTCCTTTTATTTGTTTGACGTTTGATAAAAGGGCTCTATTTCCTGTCATGTGCCTGGATGCTCCGCTGTCTATAATCCACGTGTTAGTCTCAGCGCTATACCAAACACCCTGTGTTGTTTCAGAAGAGTTAGCCATCAACGCAGCATCAGACGTCTCTAGTTCTGGTGATTCTGACTTTTCTGTTTCTGATGTGGAAGTCTCCTCCTTTGGCTTGTAACTGACCTCAGCTGCAGTTGTTTCTTCACTGTGTGACATCGCTATTTCAACTGCTAGATCACCTTCACTCGCAGAATCATCATCAATATCTTCAACACTGGCAATGTTAGATTCTGGTGAGACAAATCTAAAACTCCAGTCCTGTCCTTCATCATCATGAGCAGTCAAGGCTTTTGGGTCCTTGTTTGATGAAGTAGAAGTGGAAGCTTGTTTGTCTTGGCGAGTAAAGGATGAGAACGGGTTCCCATTACCCGTCTTCTTTGGCTTGACACATTCTCTCTTGAAGTGCCCTTTCTCTCCACAGTTGAAGCAGGTCACTTTGCTCTTGTCAAAGCCAAATGTGGTGTCCTTAGTAGCTATCAAATTTTGTCCTGTCTTCTTAACAAACTTCTTCGCCCTTCGGACAGCGCTAGCTAAGGCCCACATTATATCCATTCTTTCAAGCTCCATTTCATCTACCTGCTCGTAGTCTTCATCTGCCAGATGACAGTTTCCAATCTTCCCAGCCACAAGTCCATCATATGAATGAACTACTGCGGCTAAAAGATCCATATGCTCTCGTGCTACTTCTACGGTCACATTACCGAGGTTCTCGGTCTTCAATTTGGCAGCACTTGCTTCTGATCCAATATAGTGGGTACAAGATGACCCAGATGTGTCTGATCCAGAAGGAGAAGCATGTGAAGGACCTGACGAGCTAGACACAAATGCTGTCTGGAGAGGTGCTCCAGATGTCTTAGCTTGAGGCGTGGCATTGTATAAAGCTGGGTTTTGTGTATACGAAGACTTATGTGCTCTACACTTCATCCTTAGTGCTTCTTCACGCAGCTTGAGAATGAAGTCATTTATATCCAGCTTTACAAGCATTCCATTCTGTCTAAGATTAGACACGAATGAAGCCCACTTATCAGGCAATCCGTCTGCGAAGTTGCTTACTTTCTCTTCCATAGTCGTTTCCACTCCATGTGTATGCAACTCGCTCATCAAGTGGTAGAATCTGTCTATGACTTCATCTAAACTCTCGTTACCAATCGATGAGAAGTTATCGAATTCCTTCTTTAACTCCTTTGCCTTGATTGCCTTTAATGATGCATTCCCATCATATCTCTTCTCTAGCTCATCCCACAGTTTCTTGGACTGCTTGTTCTCTGAGTACTGGTGGAATATGTCTTTGGGAATAGACTGAGTGATCAATGCATACACCCTTTTCTCTGCATTGTACTTTACTTTCTGTGCGTCGGTCATCCCATTTAACGTTAGCTTAACTCCATCTGCTCCCACCGGTGTACTATAACCAACCTCGATGGCTTCCCACAGATTAGGATCTACTCCATTGAGATAGATCTCAAAACGTTGTTTCCAGTGTGGAAACTCATCTAAAGTCAAGAGCTTTGGTGGTTTATTGTGATTACCCACCTCACTTTCAAGCAACAGCAGGTTCTGAATTCTTGAGTCCTTCCCAGCAGTAAAGGCTGACATCTGATCTTCCATGGCTAATAAACTTAGAATCTAATCAAATAAACTTTAACTGATGCGACTGAAGGATGCGAATGGTCTTATCATGCGTATGAACTCTGCGATTGGTTCAACCGTGCGACTGAACAGGGCGAATGGTTCAGTCGTGTGAATGAATCTGGTGCGTATGAGCTATGCGAACGAACGGTTCAGTCGGCCGAATGAGGGTGCGACTAGGTCCAGTCGTGCGAATGAGCACTGCGAATGGAGTCCAGTCGTGCGAATGGATCACTCGTGCGACTGAAGCTGCTGTTTTGCGAAAATTTCTAGGTTTGACGGGTTTCAGTCGTAAAAATTCGAAATTTCGCAAGTCCAAATCGCCTAAGTCTGTAGAAACTGAACTTCGATGAGCAGGGAACGTCCAAGATCACTATTGATGCTAAAGATTGCATTTTTCGTGCAAAAACACAAACTTTTATGCAATCTTGATTGAATCAACACGAAATCAAGAGCCAAAGCTCTGATACCACTTGTTAGGACCTGGTATTTGAACGAAATACCGAGTGATTGCGTGTTAAACCAACTCAAATAGTGCGGAATCCTATTTGATTGGCGATCCAATCAGTGAGAACACACGATGAATCAATCAAGAATTGAAATCAACGTCAGAAATCGATTAGGAACCGATCTGATGTGTTCTGTGAACTTGGAGAACGATTTGGGAGGCTTCTGGACGGCTACGGTACGTCTGGAATCGTAATGGGATGAATGCTTACGTTTTTCCACGAATTGGGTCTATTTATAGGTTAGTATTGTTCAATCGTGCGACTGGGCCATAAGTATGGTTCAGTCGTGCGATTGAACCATGCGGTTGATTCATCCGCACGACTGAGTGTTCAGTCGTGCGATTGAGTCAATCTTATGTGTCAATCATACGACTGATCCAGTCTCCTATTTCAGTCGTGCGATTGAGTCAATCGTATGAAGTTATTCATGCGTGTGGTCCATTCGCATGGGCCATTCGCATGAGAACTTCATTAAGTTACGTTTGAATGTTTTATTTAATATAACATAATGTGCACTCATTCAAACATTCATAAACCCAATCAATTCAATCACAACTCATTAATGAAATATTAAACATCACATGTAACAAACAATTCATTTCATTTCATTTATCAATACAACTTACATCATAATCAGACAGACAAGATTTATTACATTACAGCTCATGCTCTAGGGACATACATGCATCAACAATGCGTATGGTTCAATCGTGCGAGTGGACCATACTTATGGTTCAGTCTTACGAATGACCCAATCGCCTCTCTCTGTCACACGACTGACCCATTAACAAGGCTCAGTCGCACGACTGAGTCTCATTCGCATATGCTCCTGCGAATGACCCAGTTTCATGTGTTTACAACATATCAGGTTTATTACATTAAGTCTAGACTATTCGACAAGCGACGGACACACTATATATGACGATATATGCTCCAACAAATTCCCCCTTGGACTTTGTTTGCGAATAGTAGATAACACCTCTTACAATTTTCAGTCAATCTTTGCTCTGGTTGTCAATAGAATCAAACGAAAACCATATTAGCCAACGTTGCCGCTCCGTCAGGTTGCTACCATATCCCTGAAAATGAATTTAGGCACAATAGCTTTCGTTTACTTTGTAGAACACCATCACAGCATCAAGATTCCCCATATGACTGATTTTTCCAGATAATGACATGAACAGTTTTCCATTGCTTCAATCTTCACACAGGCTAACCCGATTAACATTAACACCTGCAGAAATTTCCCCTCACATTCAGCATATCCCAATATAAACGTTGTGCTCTCTTGGCGTCTTCATACGGTGTATTGGGCAAAAGGTTGAAGGTTCCAATCCACAGCTGACAATATCAAACAAATCAGCATGCATGTAGATTCTTCATCGGAAACCGGCTCACATCATCACTTTCTGATTGCGTCTTCAATCTCTCTATACATGGATTCCCCCTAAAAATGAGAATCCTCTCTGTGCGGATAAATATAACTTGATTGGCCCATAAATAGTCAGATGCTCCTGACTACCCCACAAAATCAGCACTTACTGCTGACACCTTCTCTTCTCTCTTTCGTGTTCCAAATACATTCACCTATTCTGGTGGTCCGACGAATAATGGGGTATACATCGAACTTGTTTGACAAAAGAACCACAGGGTGAATGTGCTTTGCTCATCTTCAAATCTGTGCAAGAGGCAGTTCCAGACTTTTTTTTAATAGTCTGGAACACATGCGGATGAGTCCATGCGGTTGGTCCATTCGTGCGATTGAACATACAACTGGTCCAGTCGCACGACTGAGCATACGACTGGTCTAGTCGCACGACTGATCCATTAGCATGGTCCAGTCGTACGAATGGTCCATTTGCATGGCCCAATCGTACGAATGGTCCATTTGCATGGCCCAGTCGCATGAACGGGTCTGTACGCAGATTTTTAGATCTGCAGCCGCCAGGGCTGCCCAAAACCCTAATCTGACGAATTCAACATGAACCGAAACAAAGTAGGCATCATCAGATTCGAAAGGGTGATAGGAACGTGATTTCGAATTCGATTTTAACATTGAAGCACCACACGTAACAAGATCTGAGCAAAACACAAAGAACACGAAGTGGGTTTAACGTCAAGATCTGAAATTTGATCCAGAAATCAAGAGCTCGGGTTGCTAGAATGATTGTTAGATCATTCCAACAGTAACCGGCTCTGATACCAATTGTGAAGTCACTGGATCGGTAAACATCCGAGCATATTCTTGACGGAAGGATAAACAACAGCAAAAACCAAGAGACAATCAATAACACGAACTATAATATAATGGTTTCATTGATGAAACCTAACGATTACAAGCTCGTTACAACATAAGAATCAAGACTCTTGGCAAGGGGAGATCGAGCATGATCTCCCCTCTCATCCGGCAACCCTAGGCTCCGGGCAGACTCCCTCCCCAAACCCCTGAATCTCTCTACACATTGAAACTGGTATATATAGGCTGCGGCCCATATTAGATGCGACTGGGCCCATTCGTGCGATTGGACCATGCGTATGGTTCAATCGTGCGACTAGACCATACTTATGGTTCAGTCTTACGAATGACCCAATCGCCTCTCTCAGTCGCACGACTGACCCATTAACAAGGCTCAGTCGCACGACTGAGTCTCATTCGCATATGCTCCTGCGAATGACCCAGTTTCATGTGTTTACAACATATCAGGTTTTTTACATTAAGTCTAGCCTATTCGACAAGCGACGGACACACTATATATGACGATATATGCTCCAACAAATTCCCCCTTGGACGTTGCTTGCGAATAGTAGATAACACCTCTTACAATTTTCAGTCAATCTTTGCTCTGGTTGTCAATAGAATCAAACGAAAACCATATTAGCCAACGTTGCCGCTCCGTCAGGTTGCTACCATATCCCTGAAAATGAATTTAGGCACAATAGCTTTCGTTTACTTTGTAGAACACCATCACAGCATCAAGATTCCCCATATGACTGATTTTTCCAGATAATGACATGAACAGTTTTTCATTGCTTCAATCTTCACACAGGCTAACCCGATTAACATTAACACCTGCATAAATTTCCCCTCACATTCAGCATATCCCAATATATAAACGTTGTGCTCTCTTGGCGTCTTCATACGGTGTATTGGGCAAAAGGTTGAAGGTTCCAATCCACAGCTGACAATATCAAACAAATCAGCATGCATGTAGATTCTTCATCGGAAACCGGCTCACATCATCACTTTCTGATTGCGTCTTCAATCTCTCTATACATGGATTCCCCCTAAAAATGAGAATCCTCTCTGTGCGGATAAATATAACTTGATTGGCCCATAAATAGTCAGATGCTCCTGACTACCCCACAAAATCAGCACTTACTGCTGACACCTTCTCTTCTCTCTTTCGTGTTCCAAATACATTCACCTATTCTGGTGGTCCGACGAATAATGGGGTATACATCGAACTTGTTTGACAAAAGAACCACAGGGTGAATGTGCTTTGCCCATCTTCAAATCTGTGCAAGAGGCAGTTCTAGACCTTTTTTTTTAATAGTCTGGAACACATGCGGATGAGTCCATGCGGATGGTCCATTCGTGCGATTGAACATACAACTGGTCCAGTCGCACGACTGAGCATACGACTGGTCTAGTCGCACGACTGATCCATTAGCATGGTCCAGTCGTACGAATGGTCCATTTGCATGGCCCAATCGTATGAATGGTCCATTTGCATGGCCCAGTCGCATGAACGGGTCTGTACGCAGATTTTCAGATCTGCAGCCGCCAGGGCTGCCCAAAACCCTAATCTGACGAATTCAACATGAACCGAAACAAAGTAGGCATCATCAGATTCGAAGGGTGATTGGAACGTGATTTCGAATTCGATTTTAACAATGAAGCACCACACGTAACAAGATCTGAGCAAAACACGAAGAACACGAAGTGGGTTTAACGTCAAGATCTGAAATTTGATCCAGAAATCAAGAGCTCGGGTTGCTAGAATGATTGTTAGATCATTCCAGCAGTAACCGGCTCTGATACCAATTGTGAAGTCACTGGATCGGTAAACGTCCGAGCATATTCTTGACGGAAGGATAAACAACAACAAAAACCAAGAGACAATCAATAACACGAACTATAATATATGCTCCAACACCAACAACCTTAAGCCTTCACTCTGAGTCTCAACACTCAAGTGAACAACCTTCAGGGGACAGCTACCATCCCCAGCCTTTAGATCTAAATCAACCCATTCCTAACCTATCCTTCTATACTGATGAAGACTTAGGATTCAGTGAGTACCATGAGTCTCTCTTCTCTTCCCCTACTCAAAGAGAGATGAGTACTCCTGAGTCTCCTCAGTCTAGCCCACATCAGTCACCTATAACTGAGGTGGACACTTCTGAACCTGTTCAGGATGTCCATGTGGAAAAGGCTCTCACTTCTACAAGTGATTACATTATTAAGACCTCAACCATGGCAACTCAGCCCACTAACATCTCAACCGAGATTGCCAGTGAGCAGAGGAAAACCAACAGCCAAGAACCTCTAGCTGGTGGTGAGAGAGAGGACTTTGGTCGAATCATCTCATCCCCTAATGATTCTTCTGATGAAGAAGAGGGGAATCTGAGACTAATGGTGCACAAATTGTCTAAAACATGCACTTACCTAGTCTCAAAGGTCAGTCACCTTGAATCTCAGGTGACTACCTTACACAACAGGGTCAATGATCAGCAACTTGAGATTTCATATCTTAAGAAAAAACTAGCTGGGAGACCTTTAAGAAGAGCTCAACCAGGAACACAAGAACAAGTGGATGTGATTTATTTATCCTCCAGCTCACCTATGCAAGTGGGTGATACTACCAAAAAGGAGGAGAAAGTCATTGCAGCCACAGAACCTGGGAGTTCTTCACAGAGAATAGACATTGAGGACACACCATCCTCACTTGCAATTGTGCATTCTCTGCAACTTCCTCAAGTTCACATTAATGTGGACTCTTTAGACTCTATCATCAGGAGTCTCTTTGAGAAAGGTATACCAAGGGCTGTGTCATCCCCACCTCAAGGAACTTCAAACTACATCATAAGGTGGATGTATGATGATGATAGAAGAGCCCTTATTCTTCACAGAGTTCAAGGGCAACAAGAAGTATTTGACTTTCACAATTTGAACTTCTATGAAGGTCTGGATCTAGTCAATATGCCATTTGTCAACCCAAGCAACTCAAGACAAGCTAACAGATTGGCTCAAAGAATCCAAGACAAGATCACTGCAGAGTTTAGCCTAAGAAGGAGACTTAGGCAATCAGATAATGCCATCGGTCAACTGGATGTTGAGGTGGACCCTAAGATTAGTTTCATAGTGGAAACCTTTACTGAAGGCCAAGTGGCAGAACCTGAGACCCTGTCTCATCATCATCAACTGCTGTAGAGATCCACATTCCTTCTGAGACACCTGCTGGTGAAGGTGTTTCTCAGCCTCTCTCTGGCCAGAGCATGGATGCTACACCAAGCAATGAAGGCCAAACCTCTATCCACCCTGAGTCACAAAGGTCTGTGGGTGACAAAGGGAAAAGGATTTTGACTCTTGAGGAAATTTAGGAGGAAGAGAGAGAGAGGAAGAGGAAGCTAAGGGGAGAAAGTTCCTCTGGGTCTTCAGGTTTTATGCAAGCTACAATCAGGGCTGCCCCCAGACCAAATACTCAAGATGATGAGTTGAGGGCAGTCAGGATTACTTACCTGCAGACCAGGAACTATGACATTGATGAAATCATTTCTCTCCCCTTAGTACAACTAAATGAACTGGCTGAAATGGAAGTGTCAAGAGAGATGAAAGAAAAAAGAGGATGCAAGGTTACTTCTCCAATTCAAAGAGGAGAAGAGACAGAAAAGACTCTACAAGCATGCTCCTACTCTCTCCCCAGTTCAAGAAAGCCCTATACAAGAAGATGTGGTTCAACAAGAACCTCAGGTAGACAAAGAAGAAGAAGGATCAAAATGATCAACTACCTGAGTGCCACAGGCTTCTATCAAGCAGATGCACTTCTTCCCTTGTCCTATGACTTTGTTGAGTTTGAGTACTTAAAACAACTTGAGCTTGAGTTAGTCAAGGAGAGAAAGACAACTAAGAAGAAGCTAAGGGAAGAAGCTGCAAAGTCAAGAGCCGTCATCCAAAAGAGTATGAAGAAGTCTGCTGATAGACAAAGGATGATGAGCTTCTTGAAGCTGTATGGATTCTCTAAAAGGAGACTCGGCCTATGTCTCTATCCACAATGGATGAGCATATAAGGGTAATCAAGCAGAAGATCAAGAGTGGAGAACTGATTGACTTACACTCTCTTCCAAGTCAAGTCCCACCTGAAGTGGAGGTTAAGGTTGAACAACTTGAGACAACACAACTCGGACCTCCTGCTGAGCCTCAGCAAGCTTCATCTTCTGATCCATAGCAGAGTCAAACTCCCTCTCCTTCTGAACCTGTGAGGGAGGAACACCCAACTGAGAAAGACAAGGATGATCAACAAGGTGCTGCAGACCAGTCTTCTCAGTTAAAGTCATCTAAGAGGAAGAAGAGGATGGCTTCTAAACCAAAGTCTAAGAAGAAGAAGCCTAAATCATCTACCTCTACACCTCAGGCTGAGTTAGATCAACCTGAGGAAGTGCATGAAGAGAAAGCCCAATCAACTCCAATACAAGTGGTTCCTCTTGTAGCTGAGACACCCATCTTATCCTAGACGTTCTCTACCAATCCAGAAAGATGGCATGTAATCAGAGATCAAGGTGTTGAGAATGTCTATACATGGCAAGACATAATCAACTTACATCTGCATGATCTCTTTGAGATGAGAAGATACTATGAAAGTCTGAATGATCCTGGCCATCTAATGAAGATGGGTATGGTCATGATTGTGCTGAAGACTACTAACATATGAAGATCTTCTAAATGTTTTGGTAGCATCAGCCTAGGGGGAGTTTGTAAGGATTCCTTTAAGTCTGATGCAAACCAAAACATCCAAAGTCTCTCTGCAAGCAATGCACTAAAGAACTGAAGTAGAATTGCTTCGGAAGTTTTACACCATGCACTAGAAATATTCTAAGTGTAAAATCTTCCGAAGACAAGACCAATATCTTCATAAGCCAAATATGAAGTCTTCCGAAGCCTCAGAGACAAAGTCTTCCGAAGCTTCATCTTATGAAGACAGATTTCTTCCGAAGACTTTTAGTAACATGCTTTATCTGAAGTACTGTTCCATAAAGCAGGACACCTTTCCGCTGCATCTCTGTAAAGTCACCAACTTACATGAGTTGGTGAAAAGGTCCATGCTTTTGGTAACTGTACATTGAGGTCTTGATTCTATAACCTTCTACTTTATGTAGTTTATCCATTTTGTAATAGATAAGGATGTGAGCTATGGCATGTCATAGTCACAAGGTCAAAAGGCAGATATGTCTTTTGATTCTACAATTGATTTTCTTTGTGTCTAGTCAATTGTATCCAGCTGGCTTTCAAAGTATAGCCGGCTGTAGGTTGTAGTATAAGTATTCCATGTTCTAGTATCTTTCTTTATGCTTTGTAACACTTGTAATAGAACTTGAGAAAGCAATATATTGCATCCTTGAAACCCAACTCTCTTGTTCTGTCTCTTACTTGTTACTTGTGTTCTTAGTATCATTATTGTGGTGAAACCAGTTTACTGTTTTGTTCAAGTTTGGTTAATCTCCTCTTTGTGTTGTTGTGTTGTAATTGTCAAGCCCTTCACCGGTCCTGCAAAAAGTTAATAATTAAAATATTAAATTGTACAATAATAATAATTAGGATAATATCAATAATAATAATTATGATAGTAATAATAATAACAATACTAGTAATGGATCGACTTGAGAAAGCAATATACTGCATCCTCGACCTCTTCGACCCAATTAAACCTTTGTCTTCGAACATAAACCCGAATCGAACTCATAACCGCCTATTAAATGGATCGAAATGATAGTTCCATTAAGAAACCTCTCGAAACCGAAACATAACAATCGAATTCACCTGAAATCCGATGAATTGAACCGTTTGATCGATTAGAAACGTACATTTAATCACGAAACTAAATGTGTAGTTTAATTCGAGATTAACAACCAATTAATCACCTAAACATAACCGAAACAAACGAAGCAAAGACGAAACCCGTTCGGGACTAAATCGACCAAATTGAACCTATTTAACAGAGGGGAATCATCCCATTTGATCCCTTTAATCTCTCTATACACTCAATGGCATAAAAAACTCATCGCAAGATCGAAATCAAACTCCCTGTTCATCGCAAGTTAACCAAAGTCAAACCGAGTCTAAAACCCACAACTCGATCTTAATCAAGTAAGTGTGATACACCATTCGACTCGATTACACCTAGGGATCAAAAGCCCTAAGGTTAATCGGGTTGAATCATTCGATTTGTGCTTTAATTTTGGGATTGAACAAATAAGGGTTCATACGATTTGGGGCTTTTCTGCACTTAGTGTTTTTAAGTTTTTAAAACCAACATCTAACATGGCCACGACCGTTGGTTCACTGGTAACTCTCTCCTCTCCTGAACAGGAGGTACCCGGTTCGAATCCGGGGAACCTCATGTTTTTGTTTTAAGGCTTTTAGGCCTTCAATTTAAATCCAGTTTTTTTTTTAAATTTATAAAAAAATCAGTTTATAAACTTTTTAATTTTTAAAGACACCATACTATTTTCTGCAAATTTATTTTATAAAATATCTTAATATTTTTATTAAATATTTTAGACTAATAATATATTTAGTTTATTTTCTTATAAAATAGACTTTAAATAGTGGTCTAAATCACTAAATTATTTGTTCAAACAATATCTATATATATTATTTTTTAAATGATGATTATTTTAAAAGTTATAAAAGTTTATTCAAACTTTTAACTAAATTTTATTACAAATGATTTCCTTTGCATTTCGTAATACTAAAATGCTCAATTGGTAAATTTCATTTCTCATTGAATTAATACATAATTAATTATTTTATTTTATTTAATTTAGTTAATAAAACCCCCGAATACCAAATTGAAACCCTAGTCCTCGTAAATTCTTTAAACTTATTATTAGACATTAAATCTTGTATATATACATATATATACATATATATATGTATATATATATATATATATATATATATATATATATATATATATCTATATATATATATATAGATATAACTAG
Source organism: Flaveria ramosissima (assembly GCA_025215565.1). Lineage (NCBI taxonomy): Eukaryota > Viridiplantae > Streptophyta > Magnoliopsida > Asterales > Asteraceae > Flaveria > Flaveria ramosissima. Next base: position 31,895,080 of record CM046033.1, read on the forward strand.
AGATATATCTCTATCTATAGAGATCTATCTAGATATATATGTTATCTTATACATATTATAATATTCTATTACCATTTATTCTCTCTATATATCTATATATCTATATAGATATATATATATCTATATATATATACATACATATAGATAGAGATCATAGAGAGAGAGCTAGAGACATAGAGTATATATACAGACATACATATATATAGATATATAGATCTATATATATATAGATATATAGATGAGATTATATATCTATAGATATATATATATACTATATATCTATCCAATGTATAATGTATATATATCTATGTATATATCATATGTATAACTCTATATATATATATATTATATATATAGTATATATAGATATATATATATGTATATATATATATGATATACATTAGATATATATGTATATATATATACATATATATATGTATATATATATACATATATATGTATATATATATATACATATATATATATGTATATATATATATATTATATATATATATATATATATATATATACATATATATATGTATATATATATGTATATATATATATATATGTATATATATATATATATATGTATATATAGGTATTTGTGAAGAATTACATTGGAACGACGTTTATTATTCTTATTAATCTCCAATTATATACTTATCGATCAAGTGAGTTTCCTTGCCCCTTTTATTATTATTTCACACCTTTTGGGGTGAAACATGTTAAACTTATCAAACTTACACTTGTAATCGTTTTATACTTGTAATGCACTTGCAATTCATACTTATATTTTGTCATGGTTATTTATGTTATTGTAAGCTTTATATAAGATGCATTATATGTTGACAATCATTAACTATTGCTAGGCTGGCGACGTCATAGATCTATGGGCATGACATGCCTATTTGGTGCTAAAGCCGATGTATTGCCGGCTCTTGATGACATATGACTTGTTCATCATGGGAACCAAGTACACTTAGCTAATCGTTATAAACTTGTAATCTTAATCTTGGCAATGTTTGATTGTAGCTATATGTGTTCTATAAACTTGCATAACTCATAACCTTTGACATGAATTGCTACTTGTAAACCTTTTGATATATTTATCTATATTAAACCCTCATAAACTCACCAACTTTCATAGTTGACCTTTATTTTTAACATGTTTCAGGAAATGCTCAAGCTTGAAGTTATCTTTTGAAGTTTTCTAAATCTAGGATTTGGACCTAGAATAATGAATAAAATGTCTTGGAATAATTTGTCTTATGTTTTGTTTATTTCATGTTTGAGACTTATGATTGTAATTTGCAATTTAAAAACTTATGATAATAATAATTTTATTTAAAGATAACGTTATGTGGCTGTGAACAATCTTAACCCTCGCATCTCGACAATTCCGCCGTTAAGGTTGGGGTGTGACAGTGTGACCCTTTCTTAGAAAGCTTGGTTGAGAAACTACTCACTGAGTCCAGGTGAGTTCTAGATCCCCTATTTTAAAGATTTTAAACTTGTTTGGGGCTGGAAATGCATGTTTAACATTTTCATACGTTTTGGGTGTGTACCCGTATGTTCATGTGTATGTGTATGAGGATGGATGATGTATGATGATGTGTGATAATTATATGATGATATGTATGTTTATTTTATGTTTCTTTGTGTTCCTTATTGCTTGTTATTATGTAGCTTTACGTGGTGTGATTATGAAAATGAACGTAAAGTATTATGTAAAGTAAAGCTGAAGTTAATGATAATGAAAAGAGGAACGTAAAGTATTACGAAGAAGAATGATGATGTAAGATAATAATAAGATTATCTATGTGTACCTATGATGCATGATCGCGAACGAAAGTAAAAAATGGTTTTTAAACGGATATAAAGTATTTTATTTGTAAAACTAGAACTCACTTAGCAACGCTGACTTTTTATGTATTTTCCAGTTGGCAGGTAATGATTGCTGAGGATGGCACGGACGCAGCTACTTAGCAAGTTTGTGGATGGCATCCATTTTATGATAAATGACATTTTTGTGATGAAATGCAAACAATGAGATTTTGTAACTAGTTAACGATGTTATATTGTTTTGCAAAAGTGGTCATTAGTATATGAAATGGTTGATTAAGTATTCCGCTGTGATGTTTTAGCAAACTCAAATGTATGTTTTATGTTTTATGTGCGATGATTGTCCAACTGTGAGCGTCCCAGGAACGGGGCCTTACAAGTTGGTATCAGAGCCAAAGTTTAAGAGAAATGGGTAAATATATTTTCTAAAACCTAAACTTAAACTGAGAATGGGACAAAATGGAAGGATGCCAGTTCGAGTAGCTACGTACCACCAGGTATTTTCTGTAACGTTAACCGGATGTGCGCATGTTATATTGTTAGATCAAGGAACAATAGGTCTAGATCCTTTTGTATAGGCTTAGAACTTTAATCAATGCTTATAATAAAATTTTGTAATTCACTATTTGATGTATGCATTATGTATATAGGTTAACCCATATATGTAATGTTTGTATGTATGATTGCGGGATCAAACATTAGACTTAGTCAATTTCTGAAATTGACCAAGTGTAAGAAACATATACGGATAAACAAATTTATTCTCCCGTAGATAATCTTCTAACTGGAAATACGTCCGAGGATTTCCTACGGAAGAACACCAATGCAGACAAGTCTAAGGGAGTACTGAGCGATCAAAGACCCATGGATGAATAACTTGTACAATGAAGAAGAACAAGTGAAGACTCCTATGGAAAGGAAGACTCATGCGGAAAACATATAACTACGGAAGACCAAACACTTGCACTTGCAACAACAAGCAAGTCAACAAGTCAAACACGTTCTCCAAGAGATTCGGTGTTTCCTTAACAAAAACATAAATGTCTATAAATAGAAGTCCTAGGTTACACATCAGGGACGTGCGAATAGATGGCAAACACCAAACATCACATCAATTCACACAATCAATCAAACACAAAACCCTAGCAGCCGTTACATCAATACATCACAAACATCAACACGTTCGAAGCAATCATTGTTTATAGCATTCATTATTTGTTCATTTGTAATCATTAATAAATTTTAATGAAATACTTTTGAATCAAAACTTGTTCTTTCATTTATTGTGTTGAAATCATTCTGCTCTTTATTATTAATTTTCATTGTCTTTGATTTATAATAATTAATCAATTAAACAACGGTTAGTGGTCATTGTGTAATCATTAACTCGATTCCAATCTAACACTGATAATTCATGATTGCTATCCTTGGATTCACAGGCAGTATCAGAACCAAGTGCTCATTGATTTAGATCGATTGATCTATCGGTGTTAGAATTGTTTAATTGTTTGCTTATGTCATTAGATTTATCAGTTCTTCTGATTTGATCTATTGTTTTTGAGCAAAATCGTTTTGGTGTGAATCAATTTTAAAGACAATAAAACAGTGATTTGTCTTTCAACGAGTACTGTTTCATTGCTTGGTTAACATAGATCTATATTCACATTAATTGAATAATAGATCTGTGTTATTGATTGATATTCATCAATTGTTCAAATTAATTGAACAACTACATTAACGAAATCCTTGATTTGATACTTAATTATCATTAAAAGGATTGACTGATTTGTGACCGCAATCACTTAATTATTCATTAATTTAGTTTTATCATTAATTAGTTCATTACTCAAAAGAAACTCTGTCTTAGTTGAATTCTAATACTTTAACTAAAAATGAGTAACTTTGTCGGTGGATCATCATACCAACCTCCAAAGTTGGAAACAAAAGCGGATTTTAAATCCTGAAAAATCAAGTTCAGGAATCATATGAATTACACTGATTCTTATTTATCGGTATCAATAACTGAGGGTCCTTATATTCCACCCGCTCTTGGGGCGGATTATAATGACAATAATCAACCCATAAGTACAAAAGATCTATCACCTGATGATATTAAAAAGGTTAAACTCGATATTAGAGCATACAATCTGCTTAGTATGGCTTTACTTGAAGAAATACTAATAAGGTGTGAGAATTATAAACAACAAATTCCTTGTGGACGATACTTCATACACTCTGTGAAGGGAGTGATGAAATCAGAAGCATTAAGAAGGATACTCTTCGCTCACAATATGAAACATTTCATAATATTGAGGGTGAATCAATTCCTCAACAACTCCATGGGTTTATGCAATTGGTAACCGAGATGAACATCATGGAGTTGAAGTATACAAATAAGGAATTACACAAAAAGATGCTCCATAGTTTGCCTAAAAGTTAGAAGCAAACTGTGTCCATGTTCAAGAACACCATTGATCTCAAAGCAATTGGTTTAGATACATTGGTAGCTAAAGTTGAAGCTCTTGAAATGGATGAAAAATCAAGAAACAAGAGTGTAAGAACACATGTCACAACTTATCATTTGAAAGAAACCAAAAGTACTAGAAGTGCTTTTATTTCTAACAATGATAGTGACAACTCTCGTACTTTGAGTGAAGATGAAGAAGAAGTGAGTTTTTATGCATCAAAGTCCTTAAAGAAATCTTCTCAAAGTAAATCAGGAAAGGAAAAGGGAAGACCTGATGAGAGAAAAGATGCATCTACATCATCAGCAAAGCCTTCATCAAACAAGAACTAAGTAGAGCCCATCACTGTGATTCTGGACTCTGAAGAACAAAAAGTAGCCTTTGCAGCTTTCCGTTCAAGTTTTCAAGCTTACCTGGGAAGCACTTTAACACCTACCAACACCTGCCAACAAGACTTGGAAGAACTACATCCAGATGTGGTAGAAGAGATGGATATTCAATGGCAAATGGCAATGATTGCTTATGGAGCCAAGCAGTACCTAAAAAGAAACAAAAGTTTGGTTGAAGCAAGTAAAACATCAAAGATCGGTGTTGATAATGCCAAGGTAAGATGTTTCAAATGCAATCTCTATGGGCACTTCTCAAGAGAATGTAATCAACAATCAACTCCTGGCATGAGACAACATCAGCAACATCAGTCTCATCAGCATCTATCTCTTCAACTAAAAACATCTCAAAGATCTTTCAAACAACCACAGCTAACCAACTCATCCCCACCAGCCACATATACATCAGCAGGACCTAGTAACTCTAAAGAAACTGGGCTGATCATTCTTCTAGATGGAACCTGTGACTGGAGCATGTATGAGAAGGAAGCTTTGGAAGAGAATCAAGCTTTAATGGCCCACATGGAGAACAACGTTGTAAGGATTCCTATAAGTCTGATGTAGCCAAAACATCCAAAGTCTCTCTGCAAGCATGCACTAAAGAACTAAGTAAAAATGCTTTCGAAGTTTTACACCATGCACTAGAAATATTCTAAGTGTAAAATCTTCCGAAGCCAAGACCAATATCTTCCGAAGCCAAATGTGAAGTCTTCCGAAGCTTCAAAGACAAAGTCTTCAGAAGCCAAAGAGTGAAGAAAGATTTCTTCCAAAGACTTTTAGAGATATGCCTTTATCTGATGTACTTTACCATAAAGCTGGACCACCTTTCCGCTGCAACTTTGTAAAGTCACCAACTTACATGAGTTGGTGAAAGGTCCATGCTTTTGGTAACTGTACATTGAGGTCTTGAGTCCATGCTTTCTACTTTATGTACTTTTATCCTTTTTTTAATATATTAGGATGTGAGCTACGACATGTCATAGTCACAAGTCAAAAGGCATATATGCCTTTTGACTCTACATTTGATTTTATAGTTGTCTAGTCAATTGTATCCAGCTGGCCTTCAAAGTATGGCCGGCTGTAGGATGTATAAAGTATCTCAAGTACTTGTAACTTTCTATCGATGCTTTGTAACTTTTAATAGAACTTAAAAAGCAATATACAACATTCTTGAAAACTAAATACTTGTGTTGTTTGCAATCTTGTTCAGTCTCACTTTTACTTGTGTTTTTAGCATCTTTCATTAACAAGTTAACCAGTTCCCTATTTGATCTGTTAAGTGTTCTAAGCAACTCTCCTCATTTTGTTGTTGTGTTGTAAGTGCATACCCTTCACCGGTCCTGCATTTGGTATCAGAGCATTTCAGGCTCTTGATATAAGATCTCACCATCTTAAGATCCCTCACACACACAAAATACTTAACAACTCAAATGGCAGCTATAACCAAAGCTGATATGAAAACTGGAACTATGACAAAGTCTCCACTGATCACTCCTGAAGACTTTGATACTTGGTATCAAAGAATGGAAGGCTTCATCAAGTCTCAAGACTCCAGGATGTGGGACTCTGTTGTTGAAGGACCTTACATACCAAGCACCACTTCTGCTACTGGTGGTGGTATGATTCCTAAGGCTGTGGCTGATTACTCTGAAGCAGATAGAAAGAGAATAGAGATTGATCAAAAAGCCATGACAGCCCTTCAAGCTGCTCTTCCAAACTCCATCTACAGAGGTTTCAAGAAGTGCAAAACTGCCAATCAACTATGGGAGGCACTGAAGCTAATGTATGAGGGGTCTACTGAAGCAAAGGAGAACAAGAAGGATCTCCTGAAGCAGCAGTTTGAAAACTTCACCTTCAAGGCAGGTGAAACCATGACTCAACAATACTTCAGGTATGTTGAGATTGTGGATACTCTAATGGATGTTGGAGTAACTCCTGAGAACAGGACATTGTAAGGAAGTTTATGTCCTCTCTTCCTAGACAATGGGCACATTATTATATTGTTATCAAGAGGACTGAGAACCTTAAGACTCTTACTCTCACAGAGTTGTATGGTATTTTTAGTGGCTACCAGATGGACATGAACATGCAAAACTCATCTGGTAACTCCAGCAATCAACTGAGTTCAGCCCTCCATTTGGTTGAAAGGGAAAGTATTGAACCACAACATCATCTTATATGCTTCCCTGACAACTCACAAAAGGGCCCTTTCATCACCTTCCTAGAGACTCCAAGGGAAAGCTACACTCAAGAAAGTCCTTTCCAAGAGACAAGTTCTTCTCATGCTTTTGTCTCTGCTGATGAAACTTCAGGCAACTTTCTCTTCACTCTTGAAGATTCGGACTGTATCCATCCAGATGATCTGGAGTACATGGAGATAGTCCAGCAGATGGCTCTTCTCACTCACAGATCCAAGAAGTTCTACAAGAGGACAGGGAGAAAGTTTCCAAGCAATGCAGCAAGTGGAAAGTTTGGGCTGGAAAAAAGCAAAGTAAAGTGTTACAACTGTAACAAGATGGGACACTTTGCAAGAGAGTGTAAGGCACCAAGGACAAATGGTGGCCAAGCACAAATCAGACCAAACTACACTGAGAAAGCCCCCCAGAATGAGAAGCCGAAGCAGCAAGCTGCAGTTGCCGTTGAAGAAGGAGACTTTGACTGGAGCTTTCAAGTAGAAGATGCATCTCCAAATCAAGCACTCATGGCAGACCACGATGAAGCAAAGGTATTGGAACATCTTTGTACTCATGAATGCATTGCTAAAGTTAATAGATAGGTCCTATAATTTAGAAATGAGATCTGACCTTGAGTCCTTAAATATTTTAAAAGCTGATTTTAAAAGAGCTAAAAATGATTATAAACTAAAGATAGAGGACTTAGAGAAAACTATTTCAACTCTTAAACATGAGCATACAAACTACAGGACTCAGATCAAAGATCTCATTACTAAATTAACTGAATGCCAGGCTGTGCTTGTGATCAGCAAAGCCAAGGCAGAAAAATGTGTTCTTGAAGAAGAGACCTTCAAGAACATAATATCCTCATCCTTGCATGCAAAAGTTTGTTATCAAAATAAGCAGGGACTAGGATCTTGTGAGATAGCTCCTCCACACACAATCTTGTCTGTAAGATCTCCTAGCTGTGGAACTTGTGAAGATGAGCTTCCCTTCATAGATCCTGTGACTGAAGAGGATGGAGAGGAGATGGTGGAGAATGGCTCTGAGAAGAGTGAAGAAGAGCATTCTAAGAAGGGTCACCATTCCTCTGAGGAGAGCAGAGCTGTTGGGATGACCAAGTGAAGAAGAAAGAACTTGATCAGGAAGGCCAAAAGAAAGTCCAAAAAGGCTCAAGAGATCAAGGCTACCTTCAATTCTGCACAGAAACAAGTCTTCATCTCTGTAGGATTTGAAGTAGTAAAGGCTGAAGACACAAACTTGAACTCCATCAACAAGAGTTCTAGTTCATGTCCAAATCATCCCATCATCAGGAAGAAGGGTGATCAGTTGTGCATTGCTGTTGTACGACCTGAACCATCTTGCTCCAAAGGTAGTTCTAACCCCATAAGAATTGCCACTACATCTGCAAAGATGAAGATGGAGAAGGAAAGTGATCAAGTTCAGCCTTGTTCACAAAGAATAACTCCTAGAAGGAAGAAAATGGATTGTGTTATGTGTGGGAGTACCTCTCATCTTGCTAAAGATTGTGTTTACAATCCTAGGAGTACTCTCCACATGACCAAGAAAGAAACTTCTGAGAGTTTGGAGAAGAAGAAGCAAGCTTCAGAAGGAAAATCTATTTCCTTTGGAAGCTCCAAAATGAAGAAGAAGACAAGTCGAAACCTGCCCTCCGAAGAAAATTTGGTCTCGGTAGAAAGGAATACTTCCGAAGCACTGAAGCCTGCTGCAGGGAAAGCAAGATCTTCCGAAGTGCCAGTCATCAAAACTACCGAAGTCATCAAAACTTCTGAAGTATTAAAGGTCAAGTTCAACTTCTTTTAATGACCCAAGACCAATGAGGCTTGGGTTTCCAAATGTAACTAATCATCTCTTTTGTGCAGTGACAGCTCAAGACAAACAGAAATGTATGGATCATTGATAGTGGCTGTTCCAGGCACATGATAGGCAATAGGTCACTACTCTAAAAGTTTGAAAGAATTGATGGAGGACCAGTTGCTTTTGGAGGAGATGCAGGAGGTTATATTACGGGAAGGGGCAAGGTCACAAATGGTAAGCTCAGCATTGAGAAGGTAAACTTTGTCAAGGAGCTTGGGTACAATCTTCTGAGTGTATCCCAATTTTGTGATCAAAGTCATAAGATGCTCTTTACTTAGCATGAGTACATTGTTCTCAGGCCCGAGGTGGTCATTCCTCATGAGCACATCTTGCTCAGAGCCCCCACGAAAGGGAAAATGTACAAGATGGACTTGCAAGAAACATCTCCCTCAGGAGAAATTTCCTGCTTTCTATCTAAAGCAAATAATGATGAATCATTCCTCTGGCATAAAAGAATATGCCATGTAAACTTTAAAAACATGAATAAATTAATCAAGAATGATTTGGTAACTAGAATACCAAAGAAAGAGTTTACAAGTGATGACCACTGTGTTGCATGCCTAAAAGGGAAGCAACACAAGGTATCTCACAAGCCAAAGGAAAGAAACTCCATCATTAATCCCCTACACTTATTACATATGGATCTCTTTGGCCCCACCAGTGTAATGAGTCTAGGAAGGACCTCTTATTGTTTGGTGATCACAGATGATTTTACAAGATTCACTTGGGTCTTCTTTCTTAGAACTAAGGATGAGACTCCTGAGATTCTGAAGAATTTCATATTAAAGATTGAGAATCAATGTGATCACAAGGTCAAAACCATAAGATGTGATCAATGAACTGAATTCAAGAATCAAATCCTTGATACATTTTGTGATGAAAAAGGTATTACAAGACAATATAGTGCTCCCAGGACTCCTCAGCAAAATGGTGTTGCTGAGAGGAGAAACAGAACACTAATTGAAGCTACAAGAAATATGTTGTTTGACTCTAAACTGCCCATCACCTTCTGGGCAGAGGCAGTAAACACTGCTTGCTATGTGCAAAACAGAGTTTTAGTGGTTAAGACATATGGTAAGACTCCTTATGAACTTTGGCACTAGAGAAAACCCTTCATTGGTATTCTCAGGTCATTTGGATGTCCTTGCACCATCTTGAATACCAGGGATCAAATTGCCAAGTTTGTTGAGAAATCAGATGATGGACACTTTATTGGATACTCTTCTCAAACTAACGCTTATAGAGTATACAATCTTAAAACTAGAGTAGTTGAGGAGTCAGCCAATGTGACTTTCAATGAGCACACTCCCAATGTGAAAGGTTTTGGTCCGGATTGGCTATTTGATCTTGATTTAGTTACCAACTGTTTTAACAAATCTTGTGAGAATGTTTCAGGATCTACATATATATTACCAACAATTGATCTTGACCCAAGATTTGAGCTAAGAAGACCCTCAGGTTACACATCTTCAGCTCCAGTGGTAATTATTCCTGCAAATAAAGCTTCTACCAGCACATCAATGACAAATCCGCTGATGCTTCTAGGGTGCCTTCAAATTCTAGCTTATTGGCATAAAACTCAGAAGAAGGAGCTTCAAATGTTGGAGAAAATGGTGGTGGTGAAAGTGATCAAGAATTTCTGATGCAGATAACCACTGCATTGAAGAGAACATCAATGATCTCACACACTCATTGAATCAAGTCAATCTTGATAAGTGTGGTGATGTTGAGGGTGAATCTTCTTTGCCAGATCAAAAATTTTCAAATCTTGATCTGTCTAAGAAACTTTTTGTGATCCCTTAGCTAAGGATCCACAAGTCTCATCCTACCACAAACATCATTGGAGATGTTGATTCAGGGGTCAGAACAAGAGGACAAACCCATGAAGCAAATATTTGTCTTCACTCTTGTTTCTTGTCCCAGATAGAGCCAAAAAAAAAAATTGATGAGGCTCTAAAGGATGGAAGTTGGGTTGAAGTTATGCAAGAGGAGCGGCTTCAATTCAAAAGGCAAAAGGTTTGGAACCTATGTCCTCTTCCTCAAGGGAAGACTATCATAGGAACCAAATGGGTTTTAAGAAAAAAGAAGGATGATAGAGGACTTGTCATCAAAACAAGACTAGTTGTTCAAGGATTTACTCAAGAAGAAGGAATTGACTATACAGATGTTTTTGCTCCTGTGGCAAGACTTGAAGCTGTTAGAATATTCCTAGCTTTTGCTGCATCCAAGAATTTCAAGGTCTACCAACTTGATGTCAAGTGTGTTTTTCTTTATGGGTGATTGATGAAGAGGTGTATGTCAGACAACCACCTGGGTTTGCAGAACCTGATCATCCTGATTATGTCTGCAGGCTTGATAAAGCTCTATATGGGCTGCACCAAGCACCAAGAAAGTGGTATGAGACTGTATCTCAGTATCTCTGTTAACATGGCTACAAAAGAGGTACTATAGATGGAACTCTCTTCATCAAAGGAACAGGAAATGACATAATGCTAGTTCAAGTATATGTAGATGACATTATCTTTGGGTCAACTAATCCAAAGCTCTGCAAAGACTTTGAGAAGCTGATGAAGGACAGGTTTGAAATGAGTGCCATGGGGGAACTCAATTTCTTTCTAGGAATTCAAGTGAAGCAAGTTGACAATGGCATCTTCATAAGTCAGTCAAAGTATGTACATGACATTCATAAAAGGTTTAACATGACCGATTGTAAGGTTGCTAGGACACCCATGGCCAGAAATCACTCCCTTGGACATGATCTTGAGGGGGAGTGTGTTGATGAACACCTTTATAGGGCAATGATTGGGTCTCTTATGTACCTCACAGCTAGCAGGCCAGATATCATGTTTGCTACACGCATTTGTGCAAGATATCAAGCCAACCCCAAGATGTCACATCTGGTCATTGTCAAAAGAATTTTAAGATATCTCAAAGGTGCTCCATCACTTGGCCTTTGGTATCCAAAGAATTCTGACTTTAATTTGTATGCTTATACAGATAGTGACTATGGTGGTTGCAACATGACTACAAAGTCTACATCAGAGGGATGTCAATTTCTTGGTGGAAGAGTAGTCTCTTGGCAATGCAAAAAAAAATCCTGTGTGTCTGCATCAACTGCTAAGGCTAAATACATTGCTGCTGTAGGTTGTTGTGCTCAAGTACTTTGGATTTAACTTTAAAGAGACTCCCATCCACATAGACAACAATAGTGCTATCTCAATCACAGAGAATCATGTGCAGCACTCAAGGACAAAGCATATTAACATCAGGTATCATTTTATTAGAGATAACTTTGAAAAGGGAATAATCAAACTAGTCAAAGTTAACACAAATGAATAATATGTTGATCTGTTCACCAAAGCTTTTGATGAATAGAGATTTAAATATCTTGTATCAGCTATTGGGATGATTAACTTTGAATAGCTTTTCTTAAAACTTAATTATATTTATTTCTAAAACCTGTGTGTCCTAAGTTGTCTATTACATCACCTTCATAAGCCCTTTGTTTTCTTTGGAAGAAAAATCTTTTCAAAAGACTTTTTTCAGATTTTTGAAAATCTTGATCTCTTCGGAAGATCTAAAATTACCTTCGGAAGTAGTTTATATCTTAGTAAACAAATAATTGCTTCAGTAACTTTACCTTCGGAAGAAATTTCTAAAATATCTTCCGAAGCTTAAAATCAACTTAAGTACTTTGTATGTTTTCAAAGAACAAGTTTCTTCCGAAAGCAATTTACCTTTGGAAGTATTTATTCTTCTTAGAATAAAAATCTCTGAGTGTAAAACTCTCTTCCAAAGCAAAATTTTCAAAAACCCTTGAAATCTCTTTCGAAGCCAATTTGCCTTCGGAAGCTTTTTCTTCAGAACTTCCGAAGCAAATAACCTTTGGAAGATGTCTCGACTTCCAAGAAAACTACTTTTTGGGCATATGTAAACTACATTTCAGAGGTGGGACCGACATCCGGATTTCAAAGTTTATCCTCTTTCATTAACTTTGTCTCAAAACCTTTTCACATAAATGCCCAACGGTTCCCCCCTCTTTCACTATCTTCCTCAATTACACTATTCCTTAAACCTAAATCTCCCAAACCGCCTTTTGTTCTTCATCTTTCTTCATCCTTAAGCTTCTAAAATGGCCAACCTAAACATCAGAAACAACCCAGATTTCTCCATGCAACTTAACAGGCAACATAGCCAAGTTGCTCTGTTAAACTCTGAGAAAGATGAAAGTTTCTCAGAGATTTGTCATTTCTTAGCTCTATCAAATTACTCCACCTCCCTAACCATTGATCCTACTCTCTATGAGGATCATCTGCTTGAATTTTGGAAGACCTGCCAAGAGATCATTATGGATGGGGAGAAAGCACTGTCTGCCACAGTGCAAGGGAGGACAATCTTCATCACTCCGTCGATCATAAACACCCATTTGCAGCTGGATGATGAAGAAGGTGAGTTGTCCTTCCCAAAGAAAGCTGTAAATCATTCCTTTGAGCAGATGAGCTATGAGGGAGATTTCTCTGTAAAGACCTTCAGGAAAGGGAAGGTCTCATCACAGTGGAAATACCTGCTTCATGTGGTAATCCATAGCTTGTCAAACAAGCATGGAGGGTGGGACCAGATTCCCGAGGATCTCTCCTTCATAGTACATGGAATGGTTCAAGGGGTCAAGTTCAGGTACTATCAATTTATCTATACAAATTTGCTTGCTAACTTGGACTCCTTAGAATATTATATGTTTCCTAAATATGTTCAACACATTCACTGTGAACTAGGCTCACAGTTGAGGGAAACAGATAATATTCTTAAATTGGGAAGATGAAGCCCGAAATCTTTAAAATTATAAAGAAGCCAACTGTAGCCTTCTCAGGGGTAGAAACAAACCTAGTCCCAAAAATGTTAGAGCTCATTTCTCAAGGTGATAACCTAGCAACACAAGCTAGTGTTGAACCCACACCTTCTACCTCTCAACCACCAAAAAGGCCCCAAGTCACCCTCACCTACCAAAGAAAATCCAAACGAACCCCTGCTCAAGCTATTGAGTCTGTGCAGGCCCTCATATACTCACCCATACAAAAGGAATTGGACACTAGAGCTCCCACTTCCCCTAAGGAGCAAACCACTCCCATCTCTTCAATAATCAAGGCTGAGGTTCCTCATGCTCACCCTGATGAGCTCACAAGCCCAGCTGCCTTAAGCCTTCACTCTGAGTCTCAAAACTCAAGTGAACAACCTTTAGGGGACAGTTACCATCCCCAGCCATTAGACTTAAATCAACCCATTTCTAACCTCTCATTCTATATTGATGAAGACTTAGGTTTTAGTGGTTACCATGAGTCTCTCTACTCCTCCCCTACTTAAAAAGAGATGAGTACTCCTGAGTCTCTTTGTCTAGCCCACATCAGTCACCCATAATTGAGGTGGATACTTCTAAACCTGTTCAGGATATCCATATGGAAGAGGCTCTCACTTCTACAAGTGATTACATCATTAAGACCTCAACCATGGCAACTCAGCCCATTGACACCTCAACTGATAATGTCAATGTGCAGAGGAAATCCAGCAGCCAAGAACCTGAGGCTGGTGGTGAGAGAGAGGACTTTGGTCCAATCATCTCATCCCCCAATGATTCTTCTGATGAAAAAGAGGGGAATCTGACACTAAAGATGCAAAAACTATCAAAAACATGCTCCTATTTAGTCTCTAAGGTTAGTCACCTTGAATCTCAGGTGACTACCTTGCATAATAGGGTCAATGATCAGCAACTTGAGATATCTTATCTCAGGGAAAAACTAGCTGGGAGACCTTTAAGAAGAGCTCAACCAGGAACATAAGAACCTGTGAATGTGGTTGACCTAACCTCTAGCTCACCTATGCAAGAGGGTGATGCTACCAAAAAGGGGGAGAAAGTCATTACAGTCACAGAACCTAGGAGTTCTTCAGGGAGTATGGACATTGAGGATTCACCATCCTCACTTCCAACTGTGCATACTCAGCAACTTCCTCAAGTTCACATTAATGTGGACATAATTGACTCTGTCATTAAGAGTCTCTATGAGGAAGGCATTCCAAGGGCTGTGTCATCTCCACCTCAAGGAATTTCAAACTACATTATTGGGTGGAGGTATGATGCTAATAGAAGAGCCCTCATTCTTCACAGAGTTCAAGGGCAGCAAGAAGTGTTCAATTTTTAGACTTTGGACTACTATGAAGGTCTTGACCTGATCAACATGCCACTTGTCAACCCAAGCAAATCAATACAAACTGACATGTTAGCACTCAAGATTCAAGACAAAATTACTGAAGAGTTCAGCCGTAGAAGGAGACAAAGGCAATCAGGTAATGTCATTGGTCAACTGGATACTAAGGTAGACCCTAAGATTAGCTTTAATGGGAAAACCTTGGCTGAAGGCCCAATAATAGAGCCTGAGAGCCCTGTCACACCAACAACAGCTTCAGAAATTCATTCCCTCAGTGAAACACCTGCTGGTGAAGGTGGCTCACAACCTCTCTCTGGCCAGAGCTTGGATGCTACACAAAGCAATGAAGGCCAAACCTCTATCCACCCTGAGTCACATCTATGGGTGACAAAGGGAAAAGGATTTTGACTCCTGAGGAGATTGAGGAGGAGGAGAGAGAGAGGAAGAAGAAGCTAAGGGGAGAAAGTTGCTCTTGGTCTTCAGGATTTATGCAAGCTGCAATCAGGGCTGCCCCCAGACCAAACACTCAAGAAGATGAGTTGAGGGCAGTCAGGATTACTTACATGCAGACCAGGAACTATGACATAGATTAGTTTATATCTCTCCCCTTAGAGCAATTAAATGAACTGGCAGACATGGAAGTGTCAAGAGAGAAGAAGGAAAAAGAGGATGCAAGATTACTTCTCCATATCAAAGAAGAGAAGAGACAGAAAAGATTATACAAGCATGCTCCAACTCTCTCCCCAGCTCAGGAAAGTCCTGTGCAAGAGGATGTGGTTGCTACACAAGAACCTCAGGTAGACAAGGAAACAAATAGGCAAAACATGAACAACTACCTGAGTGCCACAGGTCTCTACCAGGCATCTGCACTTCTTCCCTTGTCCTTTGAGTAAATTGAGTTTGAATATCTCAAATAGCTTGAACTTCAAGTGCTCAAAGAACAAAAGGCAACAACGAGAAAGATGAGGGAAGATGCTGCAAAGTCAAGAGCTATCATCCAAAAGTGTATGAAAAAGTCTGTTGACAGACAAAGATGATGAGCTTCTTGAAGCTGTATGGATTCTCCGGAAGGAGACTTGGCCCTATGTCTCTATCCACAATGCATGAGCATATCAGGGTAATCAAGCAGAAGATCAAGAGTGGAGAGCTGATTGACTTATACTCTCCTCCAAGTCAAATCACACCTGAAGTGGAGGTTAAGGTTGAACAACTTGAGACAATACAACCTGGACCTCCTGCTGAGCCTGAGCAAGCTTCATCTTCTGATCCACAGCAGGGTCAAACTCCCTCTTCTTATGAACCTGTAAGGGAGGAACACCCAACTGAGAAAGACAAGGATGATTAACAAGGTGCTGTAGAGCAGTCTTCTCAGTTAAAGTCTTCTAAGAGGAAGAAGAGGATGGCTTCTAGACCAATGTCTAAGAAGAAGAAGCCTGAATCATCCACCTCTACACATTAGGCTGAGTTAGATCAACCTGAGGAAGTGCATGAAGAGGCAGCCCAATCAACTCCAATTCAAGTGGCTCCTCTTGCAGCTGAGACACCCATCTTATCCTGGACCTTCACTACTAATCCAGAGAGAAGGCATGTGATCAGAGATCAAGGTGTTGAGAATGTCTATATATGGAAAGACATAATCAACTTACCTCTTCATGATCTTTTTGAGATGAGAAGATATTATGAGAGTTTGAATGATCCTGACCATCTAATGAAGAAGGGTAAGGTCATCATTATGCTGAAGACTACAAACATCTGAAAATCTTCTAAATGTTTTGGTAGCATCAGCCTAGGGGGAGTTTGTAAGGATTCCTATAAGTCTGATGTAGCCAAAACATCCAAAGTCTCTCTGCAAGCATGCACTAAAGAACAGAAGTAGAAATGCTTCGGAAGTTTTACACCATGCACTAGAAATATTCTAAGTGTAAAATCTTCCGAAGCCAAAACCAATATCTTCCGAAGCCAAAAGTGAAGTCTTCCGAAGCTTCAAAGACAAAGTCTTCCGAAGCCAAAGAATGAAGACAGATTTCTTTCGAAGACTTTTAGAGATATGCCTTTATCTGATGTACTTTACCATAAAGCTGGACCACCTTTCCGCTGCAACTCTGTAAAGTCACCAACTTACATGAGTTGGTAAAAGGTCCATGCTTTTGGTAACTGTACATTGAGGTCTTGAGTCCATGCTTTCTACTTTATGTACTTTTATCCTTTTTGTAATATATTAGGATGTGAGCTATGGCATGTCATAGTCACAAGTCAGAAGGCAGATATGCCTCTTGACTCTACATTTGATTTTGTAGTTGTCTAGTCAATTGTATCCAGCTGGCCTTCAAAGTATGGCGGGCTGTAGGATGTAGTATAAAGTATCTCAAGTACTTGTAACTTTCTATTGATGCTTTGTAACTTGTAATAGAACTTGTGAAGCAATATACAGCATTCTTGAAAACCAAATACTTATGTTGTTTGCAATCTGTGTTGAGATAGTTGAAAGATATAGAGTCCATGTTCAACAACTAGCAGATAAAGTAAAAGAAACAATGATTTTGAATGAATCTCATGTAAGAGAACATAAATTATATCAAATCAAAATTAACTCTTTACAAAAAGATTTAGATAAACCTGTTTCAGAAAATTACAGCTTAAAAGCCCAAGTTGAGCATCTAACATCTTCCTTAACAAAATCCATGGCTAATCATGCATCAACTAAAGTGAAACTTCAAAAGTTTCAACTTTCATCTCAGCAATATGAGAAATTATTGAATTCTCATATTGAATCAAAGAATAGGTATGGGTTGGGATATAACGCTGTTGCACCTTCTCTGAATGATAACTATACAACTTTACCTGAAACAATGACAAACAGCTTGTCAAATCATTTTGTGTCATGCACCAAGTTTGAATCAAAATCTAATAAACAAGTTAATAACAATGAATCTGAGGTGAGTGAAACCGAGTCTTCTGAATTAGATAAAGTCAAACAAAATCACTCAGAATTTGACTTTGATGAATGTGATGTATTGGATGATTCTGATGAACATGATGATAAATGTGCGGATCAACTGGATATTGGTAAGAATGTTTCATTTTAACCAATCATTCCTAAAGTTCTGGAAGAAACCAAGCTACCATATCCTCCAAAGCAAAGAAACATGTTGAAGACTATTTGCAAGAGAATAGCTCAGCTAAATGAAGGTCTTTAAGAACTTCATTAGCAACAAAAACCTTCAACTGAATTGATTGAAAATGTACATCTACTGAGGAAGTACACAAAAATTCCATAGAAAAGGGAAAGAAACAACTATCAGCAGAACTTCTCCGAAAGAAGAAACATTCTTCAGTAGCAGATATGCGGAAAACCAAATCTACTATGTCAGTAGAATACCTACGGAAGGGAAGAGCAACAACCAACAAGAAATCAAACCAGAAAGTGATGAATCCTAAACAACAGAAATCAGCAAATGCTAAACAAGAATACTTTAACATTATGTCAGGGAAGGGCAAGGATTCATCAACTGCAAAATTTGAAAAAGATTTGAAGCATCAAAAGCTGCAAAATAAAAAGAATAAGAGGAAATGTATTGCAAGTGGTGTGATATGAAAAATCACAACATGACTTGACTACTACTTCAACAAACATTGTGCAATTTGCAACAAAAATAACCATTCCACTCAGGAATGTTATTTCAACAAGAAGAACAAGACAAAGAGCACAAAGAAGCAACAATCTGAGAAGGATGAATCAAACTCTCAATCCAGTGAAAGTCAAGAAGATTCAAAAGCAAAGAAAAAATAGCAAAAACAAAAGTTGCAAAAACCAAAGAAAACATCTGCTGATGATAAACCTTTGAAGAAAGAGAAACCACATAAGCATCTAAAAACATCTCACAAGAAGGTGGATTTGACAAATAAGAATGAAAATACTGATGATAACTTTTTTGATCATTTTGAAAAGGGTACACATATACCACATTCAAAATCAAAGGATGGTGAAACCTTTAATAATCAAGGTTCATCATCAAAAACAAAGCAGCACACAACAAAAGAAAAGGTGAATGAAGAAGGGATTGAGAAACAATAACAAAGCTCATCTTCAACAGAATCATTCTCACCACAACCAACACATAATGAATCAATTGAGTCTAAAATTAATACTGAAACAACAAGACTCATTCATGAGTGAGTTACAATTTTAGACATTACTAAAAAACCCAAGATCATTAAGGCTTGGGTTCCCCATTCTAACTGATTTCTTTATGTGTGCAGGAGCAAACATGGAGAGCTGACAACAAGTGTTATGTTGACAGTGGTTGTTCCAGGCATATGACAGAAACTGTTCTCTTCTTTATGACTTCAAATATAAAAATGCTTCTTATGTGGCATTTTATGGGGATAAGAAGGGAGGTAAAATTATTGGTGAAGGAATGGTAAGTAATGGCATGCTCAAATTTGAGAAAGTAAACTACTATGAAAATTTACAATATAATTTATTGAGTGTGACTCAAATTTAGGATCAAAATTATACCATATTATTTGATAACACTAATTCTTACATTCTTAAGCCCGGTTTTTCAGTTCTAGAAGATTGGATCCTTCTTAAAGCATCAAGAAAAGGAAACACATATGTTTTGGATATGAACAATACAACACTCACAAGCAATGAAACATGCCTGCTGTCTATGTCACCAGAAGATGAATCTCCGTTGTGGCATAGAAGGCTTGTTCATTCCAACATGAAGAACATGAATGAATTGGTGAAAAATGACTTAGTCATTGAATTGCCAAAGAAAGAATTTTATTGTTCAAACCATTGTCCTTCATGTTATAAAGGAAAACAACATAGAGTGTCACATATATCTAAAATTATAAATACAAACACTACACCACTCAAATTGCTTCACATGGATCTTTTTGGTCCAACCAATGTGATGAACATTAGAAAAAGGCAATATTGTTTAGTGGTTGTGGATGATTTAACTAGATTCATATGGGTCTTTTTCGTAAACCAAAAGAGTGAAACATCAGAAACATTAATGGAGTTTGTTACCAAGATTGAGAATCAACATGATTTAAAAGTTAAAATTTTCAGGAGTGACAATGGGACTGAATTTGTTAATACTGTCTTAGACTCTTTTTGCAGGAATAAAGGCATTGCAAGGCAATTCAATGCACCAAGAACTCCACAACAAAATGGAGTTGCTGAGAGAAGAAAAAAAACTCTCATTGAAGCAGTAAGGACAATGCTAGCTGATTCATAATTGCCAATCATCTTTTTGGCTGAAGAAGTGAACACAACATGCAATGTTCAAAACATGACATTAATTGTCAAAGAACATAATAAAACACCTTATGAGCTTTTATTTATAAGAAAACCTTACATAGGATATCTTAGAGCTTTTGGGTGTCATGTATCTATTTTAAACACAAAAGAACAATTGGGAAAGTTTTCAGAGAAAGCCTATGATGGTTTCTTTGTTGGATACTCTTCAACATCTAAATCATACAGGATTTACATTCCACAACAAAACATTATGGAAGAATCTCCTAATGTGTCATTTGATGAGTCATTATTTTCTAAATCTGTCAAAGGATCATCATGGTTGTTTGATATAGATGCACTCACAGACTCATTTAACTCTGGTTATTTGAATAATGCAGGTTCTACAGATACATGTTATCCATTTGTTCCTACAAATATGAATGAAGTGTCATTATCTCCTGATGCTCCTAGAATACAAACATCAAGTATCATGGAACAAGGAACTCCAAATAATGTCAATAATGCAGCATAAGAGCAGCCTAATGGATCTACATCGTCAGATGCAAACACTTCATCAGCAGCTGCTAACTTTGCATCCGCAGATGAGTCTCCTACATCCGGTGTGACATCCCGTGTTTCCAAGTCAATATCCGTACATTAATAAAATGAGACAAAATATTTAAATGCATCATAAGAGTTAATTTTATGATAATTATGGTCATTTAAGGTCTAGCAAAGCCCCTTTGTGAGTAAAGTATATAAGTGGTAATTTTGAGAATTACCGGGTCGCGTAGCGATAAAACGTTTAACGAACGTTGGTGATAATTCGGTTAATTAAATTTAGTCATTATATTTTGAGTTTTATAATATAATGAATCTTAAGTGAAAATATTATTAGTCATGAAAAATAATTATTAATATTATTTACCTTGATCGCATAAAATTAAGACTTTTTAAAAGATGCCTTGATGCAACGTTCAGTCGGATGCTTGCTGTGTTAAACTGTGTATTATTATTTTTGACTTTTGGTCACTATTATTTAATGTTTTGAACCCTTAGAAAGCCTCAAACTAATACTTTTATCTTATAGAAATTTTTCGCGTAAAAACCCGAAAGTTTAAGAATTTTACAAAAATATTAAATGAGACCGACACCCGCCTTACACCCGGTGGCATCTCACTTGGAGATCCACCAGCCATATAATTAATATAATGACATGATTAACTCACCTTAACCACACTTAACCATTTCTATATATACAAACCCACATTCCACCTTCTCATCATTTCTCACCAACACTTTCTCTCACTAGCCTTGTTTTCTCTCTTCTCTCCCTCCTCCACCTACGGCCAAAACACCACCACCACACCCTCACCACTTCAAAGATTCCATCACCCAAACTTGTCTCAAGCTTTGATTTCTAGATTTCAAGGATCCCTTATGAGTTTGGTGCAAAGCATTGCATAAATCCAACTCAAAAGAAAAGAAATCCCTAAGGAAATCATTCTTGAATCTTCAAAAATTGTTCATCTTAGATATGAACTTTTAACTTTTATGCCATGAAACATGACTTTCTTATGATTGTTGCAAGATTTTTTTACCAAAAACTAGTTTTTCTTGAAATCTAAGGTTCCAACAAAGGTTTTTAGCAATAAAATGAGTTTTAAAACAATGTGTGTGTGTGCCGTAATTATGTGTATGTGTATGATGATTTTGTGTTTTAATGATCTTTCAACATTTTGTTGATTTTCTCTTGTATGCAAGATGATCAAACTTTGATTTGAGGTTATGAACATCATATGAAACTCATCTCCAAAAGGAGTTTACCATAATAATGAAAATGGGTAATACACAAAATTGAATTTAAAGAATGACGTTCTTGAACCGATCTTGCACTTTGATTTCATAAAGGATTGAGATGATCCATGAATATTGGTGATCATGATCTGAAATCTTTTGATTTTAAGTATGTTTTGTTGAAATAAAAACTAAGAAGACAAGATTAAATCAATGATTTGGACTATGTATGTATGTATGTATGAAATCGTGTATATGTATGTATATATGGTTTACACTTTTGTTCTTGATTTGTTCTTCACTTATAAGTTTTGATATGATTGAAATGATCCATGTATATGGTGATCGTGATCTGAAGATTTTGAAGTTTTTATTCACATTTGATTTAAAGAAAAGATAAAAACAAGTTACAATTTAAGATATTCAAGTGTTGATTGGACATGGCCATTAGAAAATCTTCCATAAAATATAATGGACAAGACAAGTATTTTTGTAATATCTGGATAAATAAATTTAGAACATATAAAATATAAATAAAAGGTTAGTAACTTAGTGAAAATAAAAGTTTGAATGATTGGGTTTAATCTCGTAAACGTTTAACGTTTAAAAACGCGTTAAAAACGGTGTTTTCGGGTCTAAAAACAAATAATTTCTCACAAGTCCGGTTTTGGACATAAAAAAATAAAGTATTTTAAGTTATTTTTAAGTATATAACAAACCCATAACAAGCAATATATTTGGTGATAACTTTATACGCTCGAAAAAGCCGAAAACCGACAATTTCGGGTAAAATTAATAGACTGTTTTGGAACTAATTTTTAACAAAATATTTTCAGAAGGTTTTTGGTATAAAAAGAGTCATATTTAAACATATAAAATGGTCATACGATATATGTGGGTTTAAGTACGGTTTATGCGTATAAAACGTGCGGTTTCGAGTTAAAAATCACCGTATATGGCTGAAATTTGAGTAAAACATAATAGATCATATTTTTATAACAAATCTTGTCTAAAATAGTTTCATATATATTATACTACTGAAATTTAATTATTTTTTAAAAGAATAATAAAAGTTGAGTTGTATTAAATAAAGTAATAATTATAAAGTAATAATATAAGAAATGGTTTTCTTTACTAGAATAATAATATGGATATAACTAATTACTAAAAATTTAAATAAAATATTATTATGAAATCATAATTACTTATTTATTTGTTTGTTTTTTAATTATATATTCATTTATTTATTTGTTTGTTTGTTTGTATAACACATAACTTAGCAAATTTTGCGTTACATTTTTATATACTTTCACATGTTTATTTTGTGTGTGTACTGTGATTGTTGTTTAAGGAAATAAATATTTGATTCAATTAATAAATATTTGTCACATATAATATTAATTATTAAACTAAACCAAAAGTCACCAATGGGTCTTTCATAATGAAATGGATTTCAAGGCAAATCTAGTAAGTTGGGTAAACAACTTACATATTAGACTCATTACTCAACAATTAATGGATCCTTTGTGTTTAGGGCATTAATTGGTAATTTATTTTCCGGGCTCAAATTTGCTAGATCATCTCTCTGCCTTATTTGAAGGTGAGTTTTCACAGCCGCTATTTTTAAATAACGTTTATTTAAGTATTTTGGGGGGAAAACATGCTATAATGATTTTTTTTGTTTATGATGTGATGATGGAATAAGTGTGTCATCTTTATGATGGTCTTGAGTTGTTTTATTGTTTGCGCATGGCTGCCCTCTTACATAATTATTAACCATTGGAGGGCCATAGGAAGGATCGGTTGCCACCGGTCCGGTACAGAGGGAATATATGTTGAAAGGATTTGAGGGATTTTGTGTCTTGATTTGATTATGGGGCTCTTGGTTACCGTCATAGTCAGTGGACCTAGCTACTCCTTGATGATCCCGGGATTGATTCCGGAATAATCATGTCTTTTATAAAAGAAAATTATGATAACCTTTTGTATAAACCTGTGAACTTAATAACTTTTTGCTGATAAACTTTTGGGCATGTTTTTCAGGAGATTAGGCATGCATGGGAATGAAAAGGGTTTTAATGGCATACCTATCAATTTTGGATACCACCTTTGGGACAAATTCCGTTGCTGATTAAAATCATTGTTTATGTTTAAAAATGTTATGTTTTAAATTAAATTTTAAATTTAAGACTTGTATTTGTTGATGTAATGACATTTTAATATTAATATTTAATGATGGTATTCATGATATGTTTGCTTGATAATTGTTGGAATAATCTAACTTCCGTTATCTCCATCGCATGCGTGCCCTTCTAGTGCGCTTTTCGGGGTGTGACAGAAGTTGGTATCAGAGCCAATGGTTATAGCGAACTTGAAAATGTTGTTTTTTTGAAAATCTAGACTATAACCTAAAAAATGTTTTTAAGTTAAATCATTTTCATTCCTAAGTGTTCCTTGTGATGCATGCATTAAATTAATGTTGTTTCTATTTATTGTTCATTAAAAGGAATTAAGTATAGATGCCTTTAGTTAGAAAATTTAGTACGGATACTTGTGTCACAGATGCCTTCTCGAACCCATTCATTCCGATCCATGACTCCGATACAGACTACGAGGATCACATATATTTTGAACTGATTACTTTCTGATTAAGTCATTTTTATGATATTAATGAATGACGTGGTTATCGAAACGTTGTGATTGTATGCCTATTATTATTACGCATTTTGATAGTATTTCGTGTATGTTAGTTATTCTCTTTTGTTTCATACATAACATAAGTTAATTCATGGCACCTAACACGCGAAATACCACTGGTTCTAGAGGTACTGGTTTCCCTACCACTGCCGAAGAGTTAGCACAATTGATATCCCAACATGTCAACTTTGCACTCGAGCAACATGACCCAAATGCTGAGCATGGTAGAAGACGTGGCACCATGGGTGATTCTAGTGGAGGCACCTCTACTGTAAATCCCTCGGCGAGTCAAGCTCAAGGTTGTGCCTACAAGACATTCCATGCTTGTAATCCACGAATCTTTTCGGGAGCTGTAACGTCCAGAATAAAGTCGAAACGAGCCAATTAATAATAATGGGCTTATCTGGGATTATTTGAAGAAAATAAGCGAGGAATGTGGTATGGACCGAGTAGACCTCGCGGGTTATGTGGTCGGCGAGTTTAAGGTCCCTGGAATGCCCGGTATATATAAGCGGATCAGCTTGAGCCACTCTTATTTGCAACTCAACACCAACTTCTAGAGATAGAGTGTAGAGAAAGTGGTGATTCAAGGCTCGGTTGATCAAGAGATTGAAGATCGGTGTTCATGGGCATCCAAACAACAAGAAAAGACCAAGAATCCAGGTAAAAACATCGTTTAATCGTTCATTTTGATGTAAACCCGGATTCTAGGGCTTGGGGTTTTTGAAAGTGGCAAAGAATCGCTAAAAACTCTCGTTTTTGTGTAAGAAAACTTGTAAGAAGCTTAGATATAGCTTATTGGGTAATAAACCAAGGATTTGGGTGTAAAAGATTGAAGTTTGGGTCAAAAATGGGTTGGTTCGTAATTTCAGCCCTTTCTGCAAAACTAGGTGTTCATCCAGCGAAACTATGGATCTTCCTGTGAAACTATAGTTTCACAGGTAGTTTCCCAGAGATGGTTTTCCAACAAAAGTTGGGCGAAACTGGCAGGGAAACTGGCAGCGAATATGCCAGCAAAACTGCAGGTGAAACTAGCAGCGAAACTGCTTGTGTAACTAGCAGCGAAACTGCTGATCTTGCAGCGAATAGCAGCGAAATTAGGCAGAAATTAACTCCTTTGAGTGTTAACTTATCTGCAGGCTATGTAGTGTGATATTTTCTTAGAAAGCTTGATTGAGAAGCTATTCACTGAGTCCAGGTGAGTTCTAGATCCCCTATTTTAAACGTTATAAACTTGTTTGGGGATGGAAATGCATACCAAACATACGTTTCTAAATGACCAAGATTTTAAGAGGTTTTAACAAGAAGATTGATTTTTCTATAAGGAAATATGCTATATAAAAGTGTTAAGATAAAAACTTTTCGCGCTGACCTGGCAGCCAGCCCCAGCCAGGGGTGTTGCTCTTTGGACCCCAGTAGGGGCTGCTGCCCCAAGGACCACACTGTCAAGGGCTGCCGCCCCCGAACCCCCGTTGTCCCGCGGAGGGTCGGTTATGTTCTGTGAAGAATAGTACTGGTTGTGTATATGTATGGGAGTGAATGAGTTGTGATGATTATATAATGTTGCATGATGATGTGTGATGATGATATGTATGTTCATGTTATGCCTTCTTTATGTTCCTTATTACATATTATTCTGTGGTTTTAAGTGGGATGGTTATGAAATGAATATAAAGTATTAAGTAATGAAAGCGGAGGCTAATGATAATGAAAGTTGAACGTAAAGGATGAATGAATGCATGCATTAACGAAAGGATGAATGTAAAGTCTTGCAAGCAAATGAAAGGAGGTGCACAACTCTAAAATGTTGTTAGCTCAACTGTGTGTGGTTTAGCTAACCCGTAAGGATACACACAAGGGTCTAGTCTTTGTGACTGACCAAACGTATGGGATCTTGTCCTTTACCCTGGTACTGGTGCCCGGCTATGTGTGTAATGAATGGGTGTCTATTTATAGACTTCGGCCCAGTACCCGCTTTGTGCCTATGTTTGGGGTGTAGCTTATGACATTGGTCCGGATGAGAAGTAAAGATTAATGAATGAACGAATGATAACGAGTAACGCGTAATGAAGTATGATAATGAAAGATAATATAAATATTAACTATGTGTACGTATGATGCATGATCGCGAACGAAAGTAATGAACGGTTGTAAAAGGATATAAAGTATTTTATTTATAAAACTAAAACTCACTCAGCAATGCTGACTTTTTATATATTTTCCAATTCGCAGGTAATAATTGCTGAGGATGGCACGGGGGCAGCTATTTGGCAAGTTTTTTGGAATGGCATCATTTTGGAATGGCATGGGCATCATCTTTTGGAATGCAAACAAATGATAATTTTGTAATGGTTGACAATGTTGTATTATTTTGCAAAAGCAATTATTTATATATGAAATGGTTTCAAGTATTTCCGTTGCGATGTATTTAGCAAATTTAAAGGTATGTTTTATGTTTATGTGCGATGATTGTCCAACAGTGAGCGTCCCGGGAATGGGGCCTTACAAGTTGGTACAGAGCCGAAGTTTAAGTGATGGGTAAATATTTTCAAAAGGAACCTAAACTTAAACTGCGAATGGGACAAAGAGGAGGGATGCCAGTCCGAGTAGCTCGTGCCATCAGGTATTTTCTCTAATGTTAACCGGTATTATGTGCGCATGTTATTTGATCAGTTTGTCCTTAGTAGATTCAGATACTGATGTAGTCAGCATAGGAAATGCTTGGGGTATGAAGAGTAAAGTAAGTGGCTAATCATAACTGGCCACTGTAATTAGGGACTTACTATACTTGACATAAACTTAGCTATTACCTTGAATGACCGTGTTGGTGTTTGAATCTTATAGTGCATTAGAGGATGGCTGGAGGTAGATCTTCTAAGGCTTCGCGAGGCGGAGGCTGTGGCGGACGTGGTGCTGGACCACGGGTCACAAGAGGAAGGCCCAGGGCTGAAGAGGTGGCTCATGAAGTGCCTGAGACCCCTCATCCGGAGGGTGGTGATGAAAGTGCCAACCTAAGGGCCTCAGTGAAGGAGGCTGTGGTGGAGGAAGTTCACCAGTTCATGCAGACGATCCTGCCGTTTGTGGTGACCGAGGTGATCAAAGCTATTAGGGAAGGAGAGAAGAAGGAAAGGAGGAGGCGCGCGGGGGAAAGAGAGCAACCCGAGACTGAGACGGTGGTCTCTGATGAGGAGGAGGAGGAGGAGCCTGTGTAAGAAATTGCACAAGGCTGTAACTATATGGCATTTCAAAGATGCAAGCCCCCTACTTTTGATGGCAATGGCACTGCTGCTACTCACCGGTGGCTGAGGGAGATGGAAGCTGTTCTTGATATCAGCGAGTGCCGAGAGGATCAGAAGGTAAAGTTCGCCACCCATTCATTTGTAGACTCGGATCTGTGTTGGTGGGACAATATCATCCAAGCCGAAGGTAGTAGGGTGATTGGAAGGATGAGGTGGGCAGAGCTGAAGAAGTTGGTGATTGAGGAGTTCTGTCCTCATAGGGAGCTCGAAAAGGTAGAAAGGGAGTTCCTGCAGCTGGAGGCGGGAACCATGACGCATCAGCAATACACCACCAAATTCAACGAGATGGCACGGATGGTGCTGGATCAGGTGACGCCTGTGTCACGGAAGATCAAGAGATACATACAGGCTTGCCGGCGTATATCCACAGGCACATGATCGCCGCTCGACCAGGTACGTTCAGGTCGGTGGTTGATCTGGCAGAAAGGTTGTATGACGAACGAGAAGTGGTGGTGGCTGAGGTGAGGAAGAAGTGTGGTAAGTGCAGTTTGGACATGGTGGGACTACTCCAAACAATAAGGTTGCGAGGGTGGATGACCGGAGTGTGGTTACCCCCGGCGCGAGGTCGAAGAAGTGTGGTAAGTGCGGGAAGGAGCACACAGGAGAGTGTAGATAGGGATCCAATGTCTGTTTCGGGTGTGGGAGGATAGAACATGTGGCGAAGAATTGTGGGGTGAGGAGGTGTTATAAATGTGGCGAGGAGGGCCACATGAGTCGGGACTGCAAGAAGCCGAGCGCTGAGAGTTCCGGAGCGAAAAAGATGGCCGGGATGGAAGGGCAAAAGGCGAGCGCCCGAGCCTTTACGATGACTCGGGAGGAGGCTAGGACGGATCCGATGCTGTGTCAGGTACGTTTCTAGTAAACCAAACTCTTGCCTTCGTGTTATTTGATTCTGGTGCTAGTAGGAGTTTCATTTCTGCTGCCTTTTGTGCTAAGTTGCCCATTAGGAGTAGAATTATTAATGAGCCCTTCGATGTAGAACTGCCATAGGTAAGTGTACCAGGATTTCTGATATGATAGAAGGCTGTGACATAGAACTAGATGGTCATAACTTTCCTGTTAGACCGTTCGTGATGACCTTAGGCGGGTTCGATGTAGTCCTTGGAATGGATTGGTTAGCGGACTACGAGGCGAACATTGTGTGTCGCAAGAAGATGATCCAATTGACAGCGCCTGACGGGAGTTTAGTGACGATCTATGGTGACCGAGTGACTACGATTCCGAAGGTGATTTCGATGGCGGTGGCGGAAAAGTGCATGAGACGTGGATGTAGTGCCTACTTGGCCTATGTGAAGGATGTGGATACGTCAACACCACAATTGCGTGATGTACCGGTTGTCTGTGACTTCCCAGACGTGTTTCTAGATGATTTACCGGTGTGCCACCGGACCGCGAAATCGAATTTCAGATTGACTTGTTGCCCGGTGCCCAACCGGTAGCTAAGCCACCGCATCGGTTGTCTCCGACCGAGATGAAGGAACTGATGGAGCAATTACAGGAGTTGCTTGATAAGGGGTTCATTAGACCGAGTATCTCTTTTAGGGGTGCTCCGGTCTTATTCGTGAAGAAGAAGGACAGTAGTATGAGGATGTGCATTGACTACCGTGAATTGAACAAGTTGACAGTGAAGAATCGGTATCCATTGCGGAGGACTAATGACTTGTTTGATCAACTCCAAGGTGCTAGTTGGTTCTCAAGGATAGATCTGCAATCTGGATACCATCAGTTGAAGGTGAAGGAGCAAGATATTCCTAAAACAGCTTTTCGCACGCGTTATGGACACTACGAGTTTCTCGTTATGTCTTTTGGTTTAACTAACGCACCAACTGCTTTTATGGACTTGATGAATCGCGTGTGCCAGCCGATGTTGGATAAAGCAGTGATTGTGTTTATTGATGATATCCTGATTTACTCGAGGAGCGAAGAGGAGCATACCGGTCATATTCGGGATGTCTTGGAGACGCTTAGAAGGGAGAAATTATATGCTAAATTCTCCAAGTGCGTGTTCTGGTTGCGCGAAGTTCAGTTCTTGGGTCACATGGTGAATCCCGAGGGGATCATGGTAGACCCGACAAAGGTGGAGGCGGTGATGCAATGGAAGTCTCCAAAGACACTATCCGAAATTCGTAGTTTCTTTGGGTTGGCGGGCTATCATAGAAGATTCATCCAAGACTTCTCTAAGATAGCTTCCCCATTGACTAAGTTGACCCGTAAGGATGTGAAATTTGTATAGGGTCAAGATCAAGAGAAGGCTTTTGAGGAGCTAAAGGCAAGGCTGACTCAAGCTCCTGTCTTATCATCACCTGAAAGAAGCGAAGACTTGGTGGCCTATTCAGATGCTTCTTACTCGGGACTGGGTTGCATGTTGATGCAGTGAGGAAGAGTTATAGCCTACACATCCTGACAACTAAAGGTTCATGAAGTTAATTACCCTACTCATGACTTGGAGTTAGCGGCTGTGGTCTTTGCATTCAAGATTTGGAGGCACTACCTATACGGGACGAAGTGCACCATCTTCACCAACCACAAGTGCTTGAAGTACTTCTTCGAGCAGAAAGATTTGAACATGAGGCAGAGGCGATGGTTGGAGCTCATAAAGGATTATGATTGCGAGATCCATTTCCATCCGGGCAAGGCCAACGTAGTGGCAGATGCCCTTAGTCGTAAGGAGAGGCCTGAACCAATTCGGGTAAAGGCTTACCAATTAATTATGACCTCTGATGTGATGACACATGTCAAGGAGTTTCAAGATGAGGCGTTGAAAGAAGATCGTCTTAACTCTGAGAGGATGAGAGGTCTAGTCGTGGAGTTTGGTGAAAACACACTCGGTGTTAGAACCCGATTCGGGCGGATGTGGATTCCTCGTTATGGGGATCTTTATGGAAAGATCATGGATGAGGCTCATAAGACTCGGTACTCCATTCATCCTGGTGCTATGAAAATGTATCAAGACATGAAGTAAGATTATTGGTGGCCGAGTATGAAGCGCGACGTAGTGGAGTACGTGAGTAAGTGCCTTACTTGCTTACAAGTGAAGGCGGAGCATCAGAAGCCATACGGGAAGATCCAACCTTTGGAGATACCCGAGTGTAAGTGGGAGCATATCATCCTGGACTTTATCACGAAGTTACCGGGAGCGTGAAAGGGTATGATGCCATATGGGTGATAGTTGATTGTTTGACGAAGAGAGCTCACTTCCTACCGATCCGTGAGACGTATTCCTCTGAGAGACTCGCTGATCTATTCATCAAGGAGATTGTAAGTCGCCATGGTGTACCAGTTTCTATCATGTCAGATCGTTACACCCGGTTTAGATCTAAGTTTTGGAAGGGATTTCACGATGCGATAGGGACGAGGTTACATATCAGCAAAGCTTATCATCCCCAGACAGATGGTTAGTCAGAAAGGACCAATCAGACAGCTAGAAGATATGTTTGGGGCATGCGTCATCGATTTTGGAGGAAGTTAGGATGACCACTTACCGTTAGCCGAGTTCTCATATAACAATAGCTACCATGCCAGAATTGGCATGCCCCCTTATGAGATGCTATACGGTAGGAGATGTAGAACACCCGCTTGTTGGGGTGATATTGGCCATAATGAGTTAGGGAGCGTCGAAGTGGTCGAGGCTGTGACTGAGAAGCTGGAAAGGATCAAAGCCTTTATGAAGGCAGCTAAGGATAGGCAAAAGTCGTATGCTGACAAACGGCGTAGACCGATTGAGTTCCAGGTGGGCGACAAGGTTATGTTGAAAGTCTCACCATGGAAAGGTCTCATTCGGTTTAGGAAGCGGGGTAAGTTGAGCCCGAGATACTTAGGGCCTTTCCGAATCATTACTTGAGTAGGA
This sequence comes from Flaveria ramosissima, assembly GCA_025215565.1. Taxonomy (NCBI): domain Eukaryota; kingdom Viridiplantae; phylum Streptophyta; class Magnoliopsida; order Asterales; family Asteraceae; genus Flaveria; species Flaveria ramosissima. The sequence continues at coordinate 31,926,919 of CM046033.1, forward strand.
GAGGTGGCCTATAGGTTGGAGTTGCCTAGTGAGTTAAGTGGAATTCATCCGACATTCCATGTATCTCACTTAAGAAAGTGCTTAGCTGAGGAGGATATGGTGGTGCCACTGGAGGATATTGAAGTGGATGAACGGCTTAATTATGTGGAGCAACCAGTGGCGATCATTGATCGCTAAGAGAAGAGGCTAAGGAATAAGGTGGTTCCCTTGGTGCGTGTATAGTGGAAGCACAGGAAGAGATCAGAGTCCACTTGGGAAGTTGAGGAGGAGATAAGGCAGCATTACCCTAAACTATTCAACAACTAATAGGTTTCGAGAACGAAACTTAAATAAGGGGGTGGACTTGTAACGCCCGGAATAAAGTCAAAACGAGCCAATTAATAATAATGGGCTTAGCCGGGATTATTTGAAGAAAATAAGCGAGGAATGTGGTATGGACCGAGTAGACCTCGAGGGTTATGTGTTCGGCTATTTTAAGGTCCGGGAACGCCCAATATATATAAGCGGATCAGCTTGAGCCACTCTCATTTTCAACTCAACACCAACTTCTAGAGAGAGAGTATAGAGAGAGAAAGTGGAGAGAAAGTGGTGATTCAAGGCTTGATTGATCAAGAGATTGAAGATCGGTGTTTGTGGGCATCCAAACAACAAGAAAAGACCAAGAATCCAGGTAAGAAACATTGTTTAATCGTTCCTTTTGATGTAAACCCAGATTCTAGGGCTTAGGGTTTTTGAAAGTGGCAAAGAATCGCTCAAAGCTCACGTTTTTGTGTAAAAAAACATGTAAGAAGCTTAGATATAGCTTATTTGGTGATGAACCAAGGATTTGGGTGTAAAATATTGAAGTTTTAGGTCAAAAATGGGTTGGTTCGTAATTTCAGCCCTTTATGCGAAACTGGGTGTTCATCCAGCGAAATTATGTAGTCATCCAACAAAACTATGGATCTTCCTCGCAGGTAGTTTCGCAGACATGGTTTTCCAACGAAAGTTGAGCAAAACTGGCAGGGAAACTGGCAGCGAAGATGCCAGCGAAAATGCCAATGAAACTAGCAGCAAAACTGCTTGTGTAACTAGCAGCGAAACTGCTGATCTTGCAGCGAATTTAGCAGCGAAATTAGGCAGAAATTAACTCCTTTGAGTGTTAACTTATCTGCAGGCTGTGTAGTGTGACCCTTGCTTAGAAAGCTTGATTGAGAAGCTATTCATAGAGTCCAGGTGAGTTCTAGATCTCTTATTTTAAAGGTTATAAACTTGTTTGGGGCTGGAAATGCATACTAAATATATGTTTCTAAATGACCAAGATTTTAAGAGGTTTTAACAAAAAGATCGATTTTTTTCTATAAGGAAATGTGCTATATAAAAGTGTTAAGATAAAAAATTTTCGCGCTGACCTGGAAGCCGGCCCCAGCCAGGGGCGTTGCCCCTTGGACCCCACTAGAGGCTGCTGCCCCTAGGACCCCGCTGTCAGGGGCTGCCGCCCCCGAACCCCCGCTGTCCCGCGGAGGGTCGGTTATGTTCTGTGAAGAATTATACTGATTGTGTATGTGTATGGGAGTGAATGAGGTGTGATGATTATATGATGTTGCATGATGATGTGTGATGCTGATATGTATGTTCATGTTATGCCTTCTTTATGTTCCTTATTACGTATTATTCCATGGCTTTAAGTGGGATGGTTATGAAATGAATGTAAAGTATTATGTAATGAAAGCGGAAGCTAATGATAATGAAAGAGGAACGTAAAGGATGATAATATGCATGCATTAACGAAAGGATGAATGTAAAGTGTTGCAAGCAAATTAAAGGAGGTGCATAACTCTAAAATGTTGTTAGCTCAACTATATGTGGTTTAGCTAACCTGTAAGGATACACATAGGGGTCTAGTCTTTGTGACTGACTAAATGTATGGGATCCTTGTCGCTTGCCCGGTACTGGTGCTAAGCTATGTGCGTAACGAATAGGGGTCTATTTATAGACTTCGGCCCAGTTGCCGCTTCGTGCCTACGTTTGGAGTGTAGCTTATGACATTAGTCCGGATGAGAAGTAAAGGTTAATGAATGAACGAATGATAACGAGTAACGCGCGATGTGTTGGTTCTTACATGCCCAAGACACATACAAGATTGATGTGGTTAGTACGTTATGATCCAAGTCGGGTCATACCCAATAACAAGCTATACAAACACTAATAATTAATTATTTGTTGATAAGATCATACAAATATATTGACACCTATTTAGAAAATTGGTTTTCTAAATATTGCTTTTGTGATAGAACAACATTATATGGATAATTTGTTCATGAGATATTTATTTGTTTCATTATTTAAGTTGGTTAAATAATGTCAAATAAAAGTGTGTCAAGTTATAAAATTAGACTATGTTTTAATTTTATAACCTAAATGCATGGAAGAGTGTTTAATTTTAACAAATATCTAATGGTGGGAAACCAATTTGAAAACAAAAATTTCGGCCGCCTTAGGGGCCTTGGGAACTCCATATTATGTCTTGTTTCATGCAAGACTTGATTACTTACACACTCTTCCATCATTTTGCACTTCTTCTCTCTTCTTTTCACTCAAGCAAGAACACTCAAAACCTCTTGAAAATTCGGATTTGTGGCTAAAATTTGGGGCTGAAAATTCGGATTTAGATAGTAGCTTTGAAAGATTGTTTTGGTGTAAAGCTCCCTAACAAAGCAAGGTGTTTGGAAGAAGCTTGTGGGTATTACAACTTGAGGTCTTCTTCCTTGAAGGATTGCTGCTCAAAAACCATCATCATCTTCAAAGTTTCGACCCTTTTGAGCTGCTGAAAGGTAGTGTTTTCACAGCTCATTGTAGCTGTGATTTTATGTACATTTACATATGTTCATAGCTTGCTTATTCACATATAATGATCCTTTTGTTTTGGGTTTGTTTTATACATATATATGTCACCATAAGAACATGAAATTTCAGCTTTATAATCATGTTTTAAAATATATATCCGCTGCGTTTTTCAGAAAGTTTAAGAGGTTAAACTTTGGTTTTATGTTCTAACAAACCCTTCAATGGTATCAGAGCCGGTTATGTGGATAGCTTGCTTGTTCTTGTCCTTTAAAAATCGTTTTATGGGACATTATAACCCTTTTAAGGGCTGCAATATTCTTGTATGTTGAATCCCCAAACTTTCAAGGTTATATTACACATGCTTGTGATTAAACCTTGAAAGATATGTATGTTGATATGTATGTTGTTTGGACAATGTTTAAAACCCGAAATTTCATTTTATGTTGGCTGAAATTTCGTGGGTTTTAGAGGGGATTCATTGTTTTTTTTGGATGATATGATGGATGTTTATATTGGTGCATAACCTAGCCTTTGGCCTTGTGTTGTTTGGATGATTGCAATGGTTGTATTTGTTTATTCAATGGGGTTGTATATTTATTTATTTGTGCTTTGTTTAAAATGTAATTTATTTATTATTGGGTTGTAATAAATAGATTAGGTGCATTTTCATTTTACTAGATATCTTGTATTAGGACTTTATATCTTGTAATATGAAGACGTATGCGTTGGAAGCACAAAGGAGAAACATGGAGCATTTTGGATGCGGTTTCAAGTGGGAGGCTTTTGGAAGCTTTCTATGTGTTTTGTTATGACCCTTAGGAATGCCTAGACCACACTTGTGATGGCAAACAAGTGTGGACCACTTTAGATGCTATGGTTATGCACATATGCTATGTTGTTTTGTTTATATTATTGTGGTTGATAGCATGTATGTGATATTTGCTTTAACAAACCTTTCTATGAACTTAACAAACTAATTAAATGGTTCTTAATCATTAAAAGGTAATAAAAGGTTATTAAAATGATTTAATGATTTAAAGATTAAAATGGGTTTTAATAAAAGGACCATAGGGTATCTTGTATTTGAAAGCATGCAAATACAAGTACATAGAGTTTTCTAAAACTTAAATTATGAAATCTCTAATATTTTAAAACGAGATCAACACCGTGCTTTTACACAACACTTGAGTCACTTGGGAACTCTTAGTGGGATAAAGGTCACCTAACCATTTTGAGGGAACTTGTGACTTGAGGTGAGAATGCCTTATTTGTGGGATAAAGGTCACCTAACCACTTATTTTGGCAAACTCACACGTGGGTGTAAGTAGGGTGTCTTGATTTGCAAACCATGTCAAATGGATCACCTACGATGTGGTTTCCAAATGGTGTTGATGGGATTAACATGCCGACTTTACATATGATGTTTCAAGTCGATCCCATATCTCTAGAAGTTGCAAATGGTTGCAATCGTAAATCGTTGACCACCTTATTAATTTAAATCGTGGGATAAAGGTCACCTAACCACAATTTAAATGAAATGTTGGATTCTAGATTTTAATATGAAAATGGCCATAAAAGGTATTTATTATTAAAATAACAATATCAAAAATACTAAAATAGATCTTTGTTAAATTTTGTAGATGGCCTCCAATAATGATAATCATGATAACTCATCCGCGTCCGCCCAATCTTTACGAGCGATTCTCCAAAAGGAACGTCTAAATCATAACAGTTTTATTGATTGGTATCGAAACTTGAGAATCGTTCTCAAGCAAGAGAAACGATCATACGTTTTAGACGACCCTATCCCTGATCAACCTGCTGAGGATGATGAGGAGGTCTTTAACGATTGGTTAAAATACACCGAGGACTCGGTCCAAGTGTCTTGTCTCATGCTGGTGAGCATGACTCCGGATCTCTAAAAGGAGTATGAACATCACGGAGCTTATGACATGATAACCCAGCTAAAGGAAACGTTCCAAAAGCAAGCGAGGGTTGAGCGCTACAAAACGGTTCGAGCACTCCACGCATGTCGTATGGACGACAACCAGTCAGTTTCATCTTATGTACTTAAGATGAAAAGCCACATTGACCGCCTCGAAAGGCTTAATTGTCCTGTCTCGAAGGAATTGGCAACGGATTTGATCCTCAATGGCCTTACCAAGAAGTTCGAGACATTCGTGTTGAACTACAACATGAATGCTTGGGACAAAAGCATTGGTGAGCTTCACTCAATGCTCAAAACGGCCGAGGCAGCCATGGGTAAAAGGGTTTTACCCGTTCTCACCATCAATGAATGTGGGAACAAGAAAAGGCCTCATCCCACACCCAAGGCAAAGGTTGCCAAGGGCAAGGGACCCGTATGGGGAAAAGGGAAAGGGGTGGTAAGGGTGCCACCCAAACCACAAGAGAAGAAGCAAAAGGTTGCTTCCAATGACCCATGCTTCAAGTGTGGGGAGATCGGACATTGGGCAAGGAGTTGTCCCGTCTATCTCCAAGAGTTGAAAGCAAAGAGGGATGCTGGGCAAACCTCATGTATAATATACATGATCCATATTGATTTAAGCATGACATCCTCTAACACATGGGTATTAGATACCGGATGTGGAACTCACATTTGCAATTTGTTGCAGGGGTTCAAAAGAAGCAGTAACTTCAACAAAGGGGATGTTAGGCTCTACATGGGCAATGGGGCTAAAGTTCAAGTTGAAGCCCGTGGTGACTACATCTTGAAACTTCCAAATGTTTTGGAAGTAATTTTGAACAATGTTTTGTATGCTCCTAGTTTGACTAGGAATATTATTTCTGTAGCCCTACTAAAACAATTTGGATATGTATTATCATTTGTTGAAAAAGATATTCATGTTTCTTTAAATGATATGTTCTACTTTAAAGCTATTCCCATTAATGGTATTTATGAATTGGTTCATGAAAGTACTTTAAATAGTTCATTGTACCAAACTAGCACCAAGAAACTCAAGTTGGATTTGAGTGATACCTATCTTTGGCATTGTCGTCTTGGTCATATAAACAAGAAAAGAAATCAAACACTACAAAAGAATGGTCTTTTAAAAACAAGTGAATGTGATTCATTTGATGTGTGTGAGTCTTGTTTACAAGGTAAAATGACTAAGGCACCCTTTAGTGGGACTAACGAAAGGGCAAAAGATTTGTTAGGAATCATACATTCAGATGTATGTGGTCCTTTTAAGCCAATGACTAGGAATGGTGAAAGATACTTCATTACCTTTACCGACGATTATAGTCGCTATGGGTATGTGTACCTGTTAAGACACAAAGATGAAGGTTTTGAAATGTTCAAGATCTTTCAAAATGAAGTACAAAATCAACTCAACAAGTCGATTAAAGTTCTCCGCACCGATAGAGGAGGTGAATACTTAAGTGATGCTTTTCAAGATCATATTAGGAGTTGTGGGATTGTCTCACAACTCACTCCACCTGGAACACCACAACATAATGGTGTGTCTAAGAGGAGGAATCGAACCTTATTGGATATGGTCCGATCTATGATGGCTAGAAGCACATTACCTCTATCATTTTGGGGTTTCGCTTTGCTCTCCGCGGCCCGTATTCTAAATATGGCCCCAACCCAAAAGGTGGAAAGGACACCTTTTGAGATATGGCATGGAAGAGTTCCATCCCTATCATACTTAAGGGTCTGGGGTTGTGAGGCTTATGTTAAGACTCCCACCCCAAACAAATTGGAAGTCCGATCCACCAAGTGTATCTTTGGTGGATATCCTAGAGATTCTATTGGATATTATTTCTATGATCCACTGGAACAAAAGGTGTTTGTTGCCAGAAAGGGTGAGTTCTTAGAAGCAAAGTTTCTTATGGAAGGAACTAGCAGTAGAACAATGGATCTTGAGGAGGATCAAGAACCACAACCCGATGCACGTTTGGTTGAAACTAGCACTCAACATGAGGATGTTGAGGATGATCAAGTGGTTGATCAATATACACAAAACGTTCGCAGATCTGGTAGAATTAGTAATCCACCTGAAAGATATGGATTATTCATTGATGGATGCTATGTGGTAGATTCCGATGAACCAACCACCTATCGTGATGCAATGTCCAATTTGGATTGTGACAAATGGCTTAAAGCCATGAACGTTGAGATGAAATCAATGTATGACAATCAAGTATGGGACTTGGTTGCACCACCTCTTAACTCCAAAGTAGTTGGAAGTAAGTGGGTTTTCAAGAAGAAAACCAATATGCATGGAAACTTGGATACATACAAAGCTAGACTTGTAGCAAAAGGTTTCACTCAAACTCAAGGAGTTGATTATGATGAAACTTTCTCACCTGTTGCGATGCTAAAGTCTATAAGGATATTGTTGCCATAGCTGCTCATTATGATTATGAGATTTGGCAAATGGATGTCAAAACCGCTTTCCTAAATGGGTATCTTGAGGAAGATGTCTATATGGTTCAGCCTGAAGGTTTTGTCGATCCAAAACATCCTAATAAAGTATGCAAGTTAAAGAAATCAATCTATGGATTGAAACAAGCATCGAGAAGTTGGAATCACCGTTTTGATGAAGAAATAATTAAATTCGGATTCATCAAGAACGCTGATGAAGCTTGTGTATATAAGAAAGCTAGTGGGAGCATCATCACTTTCCTAGTATTATATGTTGATGACATACTACTATTTGGAAATGACATTCCAACCTTGGAAGGTGTAAAAACGTGGCTTGGAAGTTGTTTTTCCATCAAGGATCTTGGTGAGGCCGCCTATATTCTGGGAATAAAGATCTATAGGGATAGATCAAGGCGGTTGATTGGTTTAAATCAAAGTGCATACATTGCTAAAATCTTGAAAAGGTTCAAGATGGGGAACTCTAAGAAAGGTACGGTACCTATTCAAAGAGGAACGATATTGAGTACGACTGAATGTCCTAGCTCAAAGGATGAGCAAGATAAAATGAAGGCAATCCCATACGCATCTGCTATTGGATCCATCATGTATGCAATGATATGCACTCGACCGGACGTGTCATGCGCCTTAAGCATGACAAGCCGATACCAGCAAAATCCTAGAAAATGTCATTGGATGGCTGTTAAGAACATGCTTAAGTACCCAAGGAGGACAAAAGATATGTTCCTAATCTATGGATCTGGTGATGAGGAACTCGTTGTAAAAGGTTACACGGATGCGAGTTTCCAAACCGATCGTGATGATTCACGGTCACAATCGGGATATATTTTCATTCTGAATGGAGGAGCGGTCTCTTGGAAGAGCTCCAAACAGGATGTGGTGGCTCTATCAACTACAAAATCAGAATACGTCGCCGCCTCATTGGCAGCTCAAGAAGCTACATGGTTGAAGAAATTCATTGCCGATCTAGGGGTTGTCCCTTCCATTCAGGACCCCCTAGAGATCTTTTGTGATAACGAGGGTGATTGCTTAAATCAAGGAACCTCTTGCTCATCAAAAGACTAGGCACATTGAGCGGAGATTCAACTACATACGAGATGAAGTTGAAAAGGGAAAGATATGTATTCGCAAAGTTCACACAGATCAATAATTGCGGATCCTCTCACGAAGCTCCTTGAAAAGGCAAAGCATGAAGGTCATACTTGTGCCATGGGTCTTCGATATTCTAGTGATTGGATTTGATCTGTAATTTTGTATTTGGATATGTGGAACTTATATTATTTGAATAAAATTATTTGGTTATAATGTTTTAATTAATATTCCAATTTAGCATGTTTAATCCATGAGTAAATTGTTTACTCTAAATGTCCGTAGTCGTTTAGACTTGTGGGAACAAGTATGAGGGTAAGATTATTATGAATTTGGATTGGTAGATATTCATATGGATGAATATAGAGCAAAAGGTTGCTGCCAAGGTTCATAGATATTTGTGGGATGTAAATATTGGACTGACCTGCATCTCAAATATTACTACATGGGATCTTCCTGATTGATCATAAGTAATTTTGAGTAAAGGCGAACATCATTTGGTATCCTCTGACCTGAGATACATATCGGGTCTTGATATTTACCAAATATTATACTTTGACTCAGTTCTTTGCTGTTCTGAAATATGGCAGTACATAAGTCAGAGTTCAGGTATGATATAAGGTAATTGTGAGAGACGTATGTAGTCAAGAAGGGATTTGTCCCTCTTATTTGTTGAGAGTAAGATGTCTAAGGCCTGATAAAGTTAAATCAATGGAGAATGATCACTCTGTGTCTCTAGGATTTAACATGACATCTACGACAAAGGGATAGATGATTGTTTCACCTAAAACATTTCAAGTATGGTACTTGAAGGGGATAATGTTATTGAATGGCACTTAGTCATACGTATTAAGGGTAGTAAACCGTTGTTAGACGGTATTTACTGCTTGCATCTATCTTTTATGAATCTTGTGCAAGTGGGAGATTGTTGGTTCTTATATGCCCAAGACACATACAAGATTGATGTGGTTAGTACGTTATGATCCAAGTCGGGGCATACCCAATAACAAGCAATACAAACACCAATAATTAATTATTTGTTGATAAGATCATACAAATATATTGACACCTATTTAGAAAATTGGTTTTCTAAATATTGCTTTTGTGATAGAACAACATTATATGGATAATTTGTTCATGAGATATTTATTTGTTTCATTACTTAAGTTGGTTAAATAATGTCAAATAAAAGTGTGTCAAGTTATAAAATTAGACTATGTTTTAATTTTATAACCTAAATGCATGGAAGAGCGTTTAATTTTAACAAATATCTAATGGTGGGAAACCAATTTGAAAACAAAAATTTCGGCCGCCCTAGGGGCCTTGGGAAATCCATATTACGTCTTTTTTCATGCAAGACTTGATTACTTACACACTCATACATCATTTTGCACTTCTTCTCTCTTCTTTTCACTCTAGCAAGAACACTCAAAACCTCTTGAAAATTCGGATTTGTGGCTGAAATTTGGGGCTGAAAATTCGGATTTAGATAGTAGCTTTGAAAGATTGTTTTGGTGTAAAGCTCCCTAACAAAGCAAGGTGTTTGGAAGAAGCTTGTGGGTATTACAACTTGAGGTCTTCTTCCTTGAAGGATTGCTGCTCAAAAACCATCATCATCTTCAAAGTTTCGACCCTTTTGAGCTGCTGAAAGGTAATTTTTTCACAGCTCATTGTAGCTGTGATTTTATGTACATTTACATATGTTCATAGCTTGCTTATTCACATATAATGATCCTTTTGTTTTGGGTTTGTTTTATACATATATATGTCACCATAAGAACATGAAATTTCAGCTTTATAATCATGTTTTAAAATATATATCCGCTGCGTTTTTCAGAAAGTTTAAGAGGTTAAACTTTGGTTTTATGTTCTAACAAACCCTTCACGATGAAGTATGATAATGAAAGATAATATTAAGATTAACTATGTGTACGTATGATGCATGATCGCGAACGAAAGTAATGAACGGTTGTAAAAGGATATAAAGTATTTTATTTATAAAACTAGAAATCACTCAGCAACGCTGACTTTTTATTTATTTTTCAGTTGGCAGGTAATAATTGCTGAGGATGGCACGCGCGATGATGTTTTTGTGATGTAATGCAAACAAATGATAATTTTGTAATGGTTGACAATGTTGTATTATTTGCAAAAGCAATTATTTATATATGAAATGGTTTTAAGTATTTCCGTTGTGATGTATTTAGCAAATTTAAAGGTATGTTTTATGTTTATGTGCGATGATTGTCCAACTGTGAGCATCCCGGGAATGGGGCCTTACAGGAGCTGAAGGTCCTCTTGATATTATTAGATGGATAGAAAAGATGAAATCTGTGATGGCAATCAACAACTGTTCTGCTGATCAGCGAGTGAAGTATGCCACATGTTCATTCCAAGATGAAGCACTGAGTTGGTGGAATTCACAAGTTCACAACCTAGGAGAGGAAGCTACGTTTGGTCTCTATTGCAACCAGTTAAAGGAAATGTTGCTGAAGGAGTACTGTCCTCGCAATTAGCTTCAAAAGATCAACACTGAATTCTGGAATCTGACTATGGAAGGTGCGGAAGTTAGAACCTACACTTCCAGGTTTAATGATTTGGCAAGACTTGTACCCTGAATGGTGACTCCAGACTACGTCAGGATTGAGAGATATATTTGGGGATCGGAACCCCAGATCAGAGGCATGGTTACAGCATCAAACCCTACCACAATGTAGAGCATAGGCTAATTCATTGACTAATGATGCTATTCGGAGAGGGGTGCTAGTCAAGAAAGGGGATACTGGTAAAAAGCCCATGGAGAATGAAAGGAAGGTTGTGAAGACTGATAAGAGGATTATGGAGAATAAGAGGAAGTGGACTGGAAATTTCAAGAACCGATCTAGCAATTAGAAGAATCAAAGGGTTGTATCAAGAAAGATGTATGCTACTAACTTGCCGGAGGCAAGGAGACAAGCTGGTGTACAGCCGAGGTGTAGCAAGTGTAATCTTCATCATGGTGGTAAGTGCAATGTGAATGTGTGTTCGAGATGTAACAAGTATGGGCATCAAGCTCAGAATTGTTGAGTGAGGTTGACTGAGAAGCCCAAGAAAAATGGGCGAAGGTGTTTTGAATCTGGAGTTGAAGGTCACTACAAGAGGGATTGCCCCAAGGTAAAAGGATCAAGTGTAAGGGGCAGGGCATTTGAGATGAATGCCAAGGAGGCAAGGCAGGAATCATACGTCGTTACTGGTACGTTCCTTGTCAAAAACCATTTCGCATCTTTATTATTTGATACTGGAGCTAATATGAGTTTTGTGTCAAAGAACTTTGAACCATTACATGGCCTTAGATCCAGTAAACTAGATAAGAAATATGTCGTCGATCTAGCCAACGGAAAGATAATTGAGGCGTGTGATGTAGTTAGAGGGTGCACTATGCATTTAGAGGGTCATTCCTTTAGCATCGACCTCCTACCTATTGTGAATGGTAGTTTTAAAATTGTCATAGGCATGGATTGGTTGTCAAAACATCATGCTGAAGTGGTATGCTACGAGAAGATTATTCGTCTACATATTCGAAATAGTGGAATTTTGACAATCCAAGGTGATAAAGGGAGACCTACTTTGAAGATTGTAAATGTAAAGAAGGCTTGCAAGTATTAACATGAAGGGTATCCAACGTTTCTTTCCAAGGAGGTGGATACTAAGAATGAAGAGAGAAAGCTTAAGGACATACCGATAGTGAGAGACTATCCAGATGTCTTTCCTGATGATCTACCTGGATTACCTCCTTCTAGACAGGTTGAATTCTGAATCGACTTGGTACCTGGGTCTGCTCCTGTTGCCCGATCACCATATCGATTAGCGCCTTCGGAGATGCAAGAATTGTCCAAGCAGTTAGAATAATTGTTGGATAAGGGATTTATAAGACCAAACTTCTCGCCATAGAGAGCACCAGTTTTGTTTGTCAAGAAGAAAGATGGGTCATTCAGAATGTGCATCGATTACCGAGAGTTGAACAAACTAACTATCAAGAATCGATACCCATTGCCAAGAATCGATGATCTGTTTTATCAGCTTCAAGGATCTAGCTTCTACTTAAAGATCGATCAGCGATCAGGTTATCATCAGTTATTGATAGCTGAGGAAGATGTTCCAAAGACAACATTCAGAACCCATTACGGCCACTACGAGTTTCTGGTTATGCCATTTGGACTGACAAATACGTCTGTTGTGTTCATGGATCTTATGAATAGAGTATTCAAACCTTACTTAGATAAGTTTGTAATAGTATTTATCGATGATATACTAGTCTATTCAAGAACTAAGAAAGATCATGAACAACATCGAAGCTCATCTTGGAGACGTTAAGGAAAGATAAACCGTATGCAAAGTTATCAAAATTTGAATTCTAGATTCGAGAGGTTCACTTTCTTGGACATGTCGTTAATGAGAAAGGCATACATGTAGATCCATCGAAGTTTGAAGCAATCAAGAACTGGGAGGCACCCAAGTCCCCGACCGAGGTGCGTCAGTTTCTTGGACTGGCTGGTTATTATCGGAGATTCATTGAAAATTCCTCAAAGATAGCATAGTCGTTAACGTTATTGACTCAGAATGATAGAAAGTATGGTTGGACTGATAAGCAAAGAGACAACATTTCAGTTACTCAAAGCATGAAGTTATTTAGAAATGCTCCTATTCTGATCGTCTTCCTGAAGGAACGGAAGGGTTTGTTGTGTATTGTGATGCGTCCCGTTAGGTCTTGGTTGTGTGTTGATGCAAAAAGATAAGTTCATAGCCTTTGCATCCACATTAAAGGTTGCATGAACGAACTACAGACTACCACTCATGAATTAGAGTTGGGAGCAGTGGTTTTGCACTGAATTGGAGGCATTACCTACACGGTACGCATTGTGTTATTTTTCTAACACCGGATCATAGAGTCTTCAGCATATCTTCGATCAGAAAAGCTTAACATGAGGCAACGTCCATGGGTAGAGTTGCTAAATGATTATGATTGTAAGATTCGCTATCATCCGGGCAATGCCAATGTTGTGGCCGATGCATTGAGTAGAAAGGAGAATGATAAGCCTAAGCGTGTCCGCGCTTTGGAGCTGACTATTCATTCAAGTCTTGATACACAAATTCGAGATGCTCAAGTCAAAGCTCTGAGAGATGAAAATTTTATGAATGAAGGATTAAAAGGTCTGGTCAAGGAGTTAGTACCTAAAACCAATAATGTAATGTACTTTATGGACTGAATCTGGGTTCCACGTTTTGGAAACCTACGTGAATTAATTTTGGATGAAGCCCATAGATCTAAATATTCAATTCAATCCGGGTCAGATAAGATGTACAAAGATCTGAAAGAACATTATTGGTGGCCCAATATGAAGCGTGATATAGCAGCCTGTTTCGGTAAATGCTCAACGTGTGCAAGAGTGAAGGTTGAATACCAGAACCTGTCAGGACTTCTTCAACAACCAGAGATTCCTCAATGGAAATGGGAGCGAATAGCAATGGACTTTGTCACGAAATTACCTCGAACGTTTAGTGGTCACGACACTATTTGGTTAATCGTTAGCAGATTGACCAAGTCTGCTCATTTCCTACCCATTAAGGAAATGAATCAGATGGAAAAGCTAACCAAAATCTACCTCAAAGAGGTGGTATCTCGTCATGGAGTACCGATCTCGATAATCTTTGATAGACAGTCGTTTTACCTCAAGGTTCTTGGAATCCTTACATCAAGCTTTGGTACTCGTTTGGACATGAGTACCGCCTACCATCCGCAAACTGACACCAAAGTGAAAGAACTATTCAAACATTGGAAGATATGTTGCGAGCTTGTGTGATTGACTTCAGAGGAAATTGGGATACTCATATGCCCTTAGTCAAGTTTTCCTACAATAACATTTATCACAGTAGTATCAACGCTGCTCCGTTTGAAGCTCTGTATGGAAGGAAGTGTCGCTCGCCACTTTGCTGGGCGGAAGTTGGAGAGAAACAACTGACTAAACCTAATATTATCCAAGAAACTACAGACAAGATCGTTCAAATCATAAAAAGGTTAGAAGCCGCTGCTAGTCGGCAAAACAGTTATGCCGATAATCGAAGGAAACCACTGGAATTCCAGGTTGGAGACAGAGTTTACCTGAAGGTCTTGCCTTGGAAAGGATTTGTTCATTTTTAAATGCAAGGAAAGCTTAGCCCCCGTTGTATTGAACCTTTTGAGATTGTGACGCGAGCTGGTCCCATTGCATTTCGACTTAAGTTACCTCGTGAGCTTAGTAGGGTACATGATGTGCTCCATGTATCCAATCTGAAGAAATGTATGGCTGATGAAGCTTTGGTTATTCAACCCGAAGAGGTTTGTATCGATGATAATCTAACTTTCACTGAGGAACCTGTCGAAATTATGGACAAGAGGGTTCAGACACTCAGAATAGTTGGGTTAGTTTGGAGAAGGTAAGATGGAACTCTAGACTTGGTCCCGAGTTCACTTGGGAACAACAGGACCAAATGAAGCGCAAATACCATCATCTATTTCCATCTAGATCAGAATCTGGAACTAAAGCTTAAATTTTAGGACGAAATTTCCTAAACGAGGGAAGACTGTGATATCCCGTGTTTCCAGGTCAATATCCGTACAATAATAAAATGATACAAAATATTTAAATGCATCATAAGAGTTAATTTTATGATAATTATGGTCATTTAAGATCTAGCAAAGCCCCTTTGTGAGTACAGTTTATAATTGGTAATTTTGAGAATTACCGGGTCGCGTAGCGATAACACTTTTAACGAACGTTGATGATAATTCGGTTAATTAAATTTGGTCATTATATTTTGATTTTTATAATATAATGAATCTTAAGTAAAAATATTATTAGTTATGAAAAATAATTATTAATATTATTTACCTTGATCGCATAAAATCAAGCCTTTTTAAAAGTTGCTTTGATGCAACGTTTAGTCGGATGCTTGCTGTGTTAAACCGTGTGTATTATTATTTTTGACTTTTGGTCACTATTATTAAATATTGTGAACCCTTAGAAAGTCTCAAATTAATATGTTTATCTTATAGAAATTTTTCGCGTAAAAACCCGAACGTTTAAGAATTTTACAAAAAATTAAAGGAGACCGACACCCGCCTTACACCCGGTGGCATCTCACTTGGAGATCCACCAGCCATATAATTAATATAATGACATAATTAACTCATCTAAACTACACTTAACCATTTCTATATATACAAACCTACACTCCACCTTCTCATCATTTTTCACCAACACTTTCTCTCACTAGCCTTGTTTTCTCTCTTCTCTCCATCCTCCACCTACGGCCGAAACACCACCACAACACCCTCACCACTTTGAAAATTCCATCACCCAAGATGTCTCAAGCTTTGATGTCTGGATTTCAAGGATCCCTTATGAGTTTGTTGCAAAGCATTGCATAAATCCAACTCTAAAGAGAAGAAATCCCTAAGGAAATCATTCTTGAATCGTTAAAATTTGTTCATCTTAGATATGAACTTTTAACTATTATGCCATGCAACATGACTTTCATATGATTGTTGCAAGTTTGTTTATCAAAAACTAGTTTTTCTTGAAATCTAAGATTCCAACAAAGGTTTTTAGCAATAAAATGAGTTTTAAAACAATGTGTGTGTGTGTGAGTGTGTGTGCCGTAATTATGTGTATGTGTATAATGATTTTGTGCTTTGATGATCTTCCAACATTTTGTTGATTTTTTCTTGCATGCAAGATGATCAAATTTTGTTTTGAGGTTATGAACATCATACGAAACCCATCTCAAAAGGAATTTACCATAATGATAAAAATAGGTAATACATGATTGCATGTAAAGGATGATGTTCTTGAACCCACCTTGCACTTTGATTTCATAAAGGATTGAGATGATCCATGAATAATGGTGATCATGATCTGAAATCTTTTGATTTTGAGTATGTTTTGTTGAAATAAAAATTAAGAACACAAGATAAAATCTATGATTTGGACAATGTATGTATGCATGAAATCGTGTATATATATGTATATATGGTTTACACTTTTGTTCTTGAGTTGTTCTTCACTTATAAGTTTTGATATGATTGAAATGATCCATGTATATGGTGATCATGATCTGGAGATTTTGAATTTTTTATTCATATTTGATTTAAAGAAAAGATAAAAACAAGTTAAAATTAAAGGTACTCAAGAGTTAATGGGACATGGCCACTAGAAAATCTTCCATAAAATATAATGGACAAGACAAGTATTTTTGTAAGATCTGGATAAATAAATTTAGAAATTATAAAATATAAGTTAAAAAGGTAGTAACTTACTGAAAACAAAAGTTTGGATGATTGGGTTTAATCTCGTTAACGTTTTACGTTTAAAAACGCGTTAAAAACGGTGTTTTCGGGTCTAAAAACAAATAATTTCTCACAAGTCCGGTTTTGGAAAGATAATAATTAAGCTTTTTAAGTTAAAAACTTATATTTCTAAGTATATAACAAACCCATAACAAGCAAGATATTTGGTGATGACTTTATACGCGCGAAAAAGCCGAAAACCGACAATTTCGAGTAAGATTAATGGTTTGTTTTGGAACCGATTTTTAACAAAATATTTTCAGAAGGTTTTTTGTATAAAAAGAGTCATATTTAAACATATAAAATGGTCATAAGATATATGTGGGTTGAAGTACGGTTTATGCGTATAAAAATGTGCGGTTTCGGGTTAAAAATCATCGTATCTGGGTGAAATTTGGGTCAAACATAATAGATCATATTTTATAATAAAACTTGTCTAAAATAGTTTCATATATATTATACTACTAAAATTTAATTATTTGTTTAAAAGAATAATAAAAGTTGAGTTGTATTAAAAAAAGTAATAATTATAAAATAATAATATAAAAGATAGTTTTCTTTGCTAAAATAATAATATGAATATAACTAATTACTAAAATTTAAATAAAATATTATTATGAAATCATAGTTATTGTTGGACCCTGAAAGGATCATACATGCCAATTCACTTGGTGAGTTGATGGTTGTTCTGCTGGAAATCCCACAAGTCCAAGAACCAATGCGGATGAAGAATCTGCTAAGAAGAACAAGTGTTGGCTAACCGCATTTGTATATGCGGAAGACATAGAACAAATGCTGACAAGTGTTTGTTCTTCCGCATTAACAAATGTGGATAGCCTAGAAGAAATGCGGACAAGTCTTGTACATCTGCATTAACTAATGCGGATGCCAGGCAACAAATGCGCATATGTGTTTGCTCATCCACATTTGTCAATGCTGATGACCAAACACTAATGCTGAAGAAAATAGAAGAAATGCTGATCAATATCAACTTATCCGCATTGGTCAATGCGGATGGAACAAAGAAATGCTGATGAAGACTTAGACTAGTTCTGATGTATAGGTCAGGGGTAGTTTAGTCATTTTGTAAAAGGCATCTTGTCAGCCTATAAATAGAATAGAAAACCTCTAATGTGAGGTGACTTTTGACAAAATCTTAGACAATCAGAATATTCTGTTTGAAAGGTGTTTTGTTACTGTTTAATGCTCAAATCGTAGCATTCATTGTAACCGATCACATTCATTAATACAAAGAGCATTTATGAGTATTTCTTGCATTCAATGCTCATTGATTGTTTGATTCCGCCATACAATCATTGACTCAATCATCATATTCGATCCTTGTGAGAATATCAATATCACACCCTGTCAATTGGTATCAGAGATTTGGCTCTCGGTTCTTCTTAAGATCTACCTAGATCTAAGCTGAACTCGATTGATCTGATGATTGAGTTGCTGATAGAGTGTTCGACTACCTCTACTTAGCATACAAGTTGAAAAACTGTAGAAACTCTAAGACAGTCATTGTTCATCCGTACACTTCCTCAACAACAAATATGTAAACAGTAACTCAAACCTTAAGACCAACAGAAAACTACAAAAAATCAGCAGATCTGAATTCTTAAGCTTGTTGTGGACTATTTGGACTAATTGGACTTGCAAATCATTCTAATCATTATTCCAACAAGTTAAAAACAGTTTATTAAAAATTAATTCACATAATTTCTCTAAACATGGTCACACTCCAAAACCTCCTATGCTTAAACACAAATCTAAGTTTAAGCAATGGAAATCCAGATTCATGAACTATATTACAGGTGTAGATCCTGACTACTGGATTTCAATATGTAAAGGGCCTCACATTCCTGTGACACTTTCTGCTGATCAGGCTACTCTTTACAAAACCACAAGAATACCCATTGAAGATCTCACTCTTGATGATGATGACTACAAGAAGATAAAGGTTGATCTAAAAGCTTACTCCATACTCACTCAAGCACTGAAAATGGATGTGCTAAAAAGGCTTGAAAAGTATGGAACTGCTAAAGCTGTATGGGATGCATTGTTGATAATGTGTGAAGGAAGCAGTGAAGTGGCTGAAATTAACAAGGATAAACTTGTTAATCAATATGAAACCTTTCATCACTCCAAAGAGGAATCCATCTCTAATCAGCTGCATAGATTTGTGCAACTGGTGAATGATTTAGAGATCATGGGAGTGACACACAAAGTCAAAGAACTAAACAAGAAGATGCTTCACAGCCTTCCAAAAAGTTGGAAACAAAATGTCACAATGCTGAAAAAGACTCTTGATCTAGAGAGTACCACCTTGGATATCATGATTGCCAAAGTAGAAGCTCTTGAATTGGATGAAAGGAGCAGGAACCTTGGTGGACCTCGAGTTATTAAAGCTTACAAATGTCACAATGATGATTTTCTCTACTCAAGAGATCAAGTGAAGACAACCGGTCTCTTTGTAGCATCAACACCAAGCAAGTCATCAACATCATCTCAACCAACAGGGTTTACTACCACTCCCTCAACTAGCCATGAAGACCCAAGATCAGAAGAGCAAAAGGCAACTTACAATGCATTTGTTGCTAGTTTTGAAGCTTACCTGGGAGGCAGACTCACTTATGCTCACTTGATTCAAGAAGATTTGGAAGAAATGGATCTAGATGATGTGGAAGAAATGGATCTGCAATGGCAAATGGCTATGATAGCAATGAGAGCCAAGAAGTTTTTCAGGAAAGGGAGAAATCTTAGTCTAAATGAAAACGCCAAACTTGGATATGACAAATCCAAGGTAAAGTGTTTCAGCTGTGGTGTAACTGGTGACTTCTCCAGAGAGTGCAATGCTCCTAGAAGAAACAACAACTCTTTCCAAAGAAACTCTCAGGGTCAGTCATCTTCACAACCAAGCACAAGATTTCATTCCAACAATCAACAACAACAGTATCATCAGCAACAATCACAACATCAGCAACCTTATCAGAGTCAGCCACTACTAACAAATCAAGCACATGGAAGCAGTCAGGCATCTACAAATACTCTTGTCATCAGACAAGATGGAGTGTGTTATTCAGAATCATGCACTCATGGGTCACATCAATGATGGTCCAAATCCTATGCCATCTGAGGGTCATTCATACAGGTCCAACAGGTTATGGTATGTGGATAGTGGATGCTCCTGAAACATGACTGGAGATCGTTCCCTCATTCATGAATTCAAGAATATACAAGGAACTACTGTAGCATTCGGAGGAGATTCACAATGTGGCTGAATCACTGGTGAAGGATCTGTGACTAATGGGGTGCTGAGCTTTGACAGAGTGAACTATTGTGAACAATTGAATTTCAATCTACTCAACGTGTCTCAGATCTATGACAAGAAATATTCAACTCACTTCACCGACACTCATTGCTACATTCTGAAACCAGGATTTCAAATTCCTGAAGAATGGGTTGTCTTGAAGACTCCGAGGAAGAATAACACATATGTCTTAAGCCTTAATTCTGCCATTCCAAAAGAAGAAACATGTCTTCTGTCAAAGGCATCTTTTGATGACTCACAGCTTTGGCACATACGTTTGAGACACACCAATTTCAAAAACATGAACATACTGATCAAGGGAAATCATTTCATTGGTTTACGCTAAAAGGAATTTCACTTTATTGATCACTGTTCTGCATGTCTCAAAGGGAAACAACATAAGTCTTCCCACAAGCCAAAGCTGGTGAACACAAACAATTCTCCATTGAAGCTACTTCATATGGATCTTTTTGGTCCAACTCATGTTATGAGTATTGGAAAGAAACAATATTGTTTGGTGATCATTGATGACTTTTCTAAATTTACATGGGTTTTCTTTTTACTTCATAAAAAACAAAGCATCCCAAATAATAAAAGATTTTATCACAAAAATTGAAAATCAACTTGATCATAAAGTCAAAACAATCAGAAGTGATAATGGGACAGAATTTAAGAATGAAGATATGAGTTTGTTTTGTACAACCAAAGGCATTGCTCATCAATTTAGTGCAGTTAGAACTCCTCAACAAAATGTGGTAGCTGAAAGGATGAATAGAACACTAATTGAAGCAGCAAGAACAATGCTAGCCAATGCTAAACTGCCAATAAATTTTTGGGCAGAAGCAGTTAACACATCGTGCTTTGTACAAAATAGAACTCTAATTGTAAAAGAAATCAATAAGACTCCATGTGAACTACTTTTTCACAGAAAACCATTTATTGGATTTTTCGAGTCATTTGGTAGTCTTGTTTTCATCAATATTACACTCAAGACTATTTGGAAAATTTTCATCTAAGTCTGATGAAGGATTCTTTAGGTTATTCTTCCTGTGTTAAAGGCTTAAAGGTGTTTAAATCCTAGATTAAAAATTATTGATGAATCAACATATGTTCAATTCGAGGAACATTCATTTCCTAAATCTACAAATGGTCCGGACTGGTTTTTTGATAATGACTCATTTACAAATCTTTTGATCAATTCCACTTCTCTGATATAGAAATATCATTCAGCTGAACCTTCCTCAGGTGTAGAAAGAAGAGATGACTTTCAATGATTCCTCCTATCTCTACTGAGCAACTGAATGAAGATTTCCAACAAGCTGATCCTGTCAGACAATCATCTCAAGATCAAGTGTTTTAACTGAAACTGGTCCCCAGCCTGCTACCATCACCTTCAGAAGACCCATTGACTGAAGTCAAAATCGATCAAGCTATACATCCATTGAAACCGAAAGAACCCTAATGCTGGAAGCAATCAAGTGCTGCTAATCTGAAGCATCACTGAATCAGATTCTGTTATCTTCATAACTCCCCACAGTACAGATGAAGGTGCCTCTCACCAAGATTATCTGAATGTCTCCAATCTGATGATGTAACCTGTCACACACACCCCACACCCCCGCTAAAAGCGAAACACGGGGATGTAACGAGACCGGGATCGTCATAACACATGGTAAGCGATAGAGATGCAATATAATAAATGATGACAAGCTGTCATGACGACACCCGACGACAAGGGGACTTGTGTCGTGTTTAGTCAATGTTCACGACAACATAGCCATAAGCATAACATGATAATGATACACATAATCACATAAAGATGGAATTGTAAATGTAATTCCCACAACCCGGGAACAAGTTTCAAAAGATTGTAATTGTTTACACATATCAACATTGTTCAAAAAGATTATTTGTCAAAATATGTTAAGTCCCAAAAATGCATCCTAGGGTCAACATATCAACACCTAGATTCCTGGACTTGCATGATCACCTGAAAAGATATGCTTAAAACGGTCAACATAATTGTTGGTGAGCTCGCAGGTTTTATAATAAAATGTAAGTGATGCTGTAATAAGTAAGCGTAATGGAATACCGTGAATACAGTTATATACACAAGTAAAATCACATGACATGAGCTTTGCAACCAAACCTAGCGACGTACACAAAGAAATTGTCGGCATATATTCACCCAAGGGCCCGTTCCTGGGGCCACTGATGGTACCAACTAGTATACCATCGAACGAGGGTGGGGGTCAACCCAGTAGTACTACCATACCTAACCGTCGGTTCCCACACTGGAATTAAATAGTTGCAAGATAGAACCACACAGCAGACCCAAGCATGTATCAAATAGTACTTGCAACACAGTATCACGTTGATTCCTTGTATGTAAAATGTAAGTAAGTTGTACAACATTGAAAATGAGTAAGCATACTTTTCCCCCAAGTTGTAAATGATTGAAATATGTATAAGCGTAAAAAGGGGCACGAAACTCACTTGTAAGTGGTAAGTATGTAAGATCAATGTAATCCCAAATGTTGAATGCAATGAACAGTCAAACACCTATTGACAGTTATTGATAAGCATTAATGATATGAAATAAGCGCGTAATAATGATTGGTCGGTTCGGGTTGTATCGGCTGGGTCGCGTGTAACTCACACAAACAGACACACGTACTAGACCTTATGTAGATCCAAGTACAAGACATTGTCGCCATTGATGATGATGTTTGAGTAAAAGTTTCATTGTTATTGAAGAAGTATTGAATATGTGTCAATAGTTATAAGTCGGTTGATGGTTGTAAAGCGTTAGTTTAATTTGTTTGAATAGTATTTGTGCCTTTTTAGCGTTGACTTTAATCTTTGTGGCCGAACAATGGCTATTGTGTTAATGTTACCTCAACATCACACGTCATACTCACACCACGCACAAGAAGGAATCACACACAACAATTACACGCACGACAGACCAGACGCACGACTCAACCTCCATACGCACGAATCAACCCTCAATCGTGCGAATCAGCTTCATTCGTACGATTGAGCCTTCATTCGTATGTCTGGCATTCAGTCGTACCACACAACACCAATCGCACGACTAAACCTCCATACGCACGAATCAACCTTCAATCGTGCGAATTAGCTACTTTCGTACGATTGAACCTTCATTCGTGCGATTGGAATCCAGTCGTGCGAATCACGCACAATCGCATACATTCAGTCGGTCACCTGACTCAATCGCACACAATCACTCATACGCATGACTCAATCGCATACATTCATTCGCACGCATGACTCAATCGCATACAACACACATCGCACGCACGGCTCAGTCGCACGACATGCCTAGTCGCACAACTCAGTTGCACGATTGACTCAGACGCATGGTTCAGTCGCACGACTCACTCAGTCGCACGGCTCAATCGCATGACAGACCCAGTCGCCTGAATATAGATTCGCGACTGTGGTCGGGTGAGCAGCCCCCGAGCTCCTCTAAACACGTTTTTACACCACAAGGACTTCCAGAAACACTCAACAAACATACACAAACATGAAACACAAGCAAAAAGACCTCACACGCACCCATACGACCTTGTGTGTTCGGGTTGAACCCAACACCCAACCCCTAGTTTTGGACAGCCGTAAAAAGGCAAGAAAAGAGACAACCAAGGTCGTCTACCTGCTAGAAATGAGTAGTCTAAGCTGTAGATGAGTCTAGACGACGAAAACGAGACCACCGGGTTGGATTTGGTGCTAGAATGAAGAAGATGTGTGTAGAGGGTGAAGAGATGAAGAAGATGGTGAAATGGTGAATTAGGGCTGGTAGGGGTATTATACCCAGCCCAAGTTTGCAAAATTACAAGTTTAGTCCCTGCACTTAACCCCGAGTTTTTTCAAATTTGGTTCGGTTGAAAAACGACTTTATTAGATGTTTATATTAATTGTAAAAGGGCATTTAATGATATTATGACTTAAGAAATGGTTTTGTTATGACGTTAATAATATATAAAATGATATATTTGACGGTTTCGAAAAGAAAGTTTTAAAAGTTTTTAAGGTTAACATATGATTATAATGAACACACACACAACGATGATAACACACATGATATCCACATAAAGAGTTAAATAAGGATGAGGAATGATCGATCAAAGAATGTTAACGGAAAATCACGTTAATTGACGGACCTTAAGGTGACGGATGTCACAGTATCCCCCAGTTGAGAGAATTTCGTCCCGAAATTCAGCTGGAGTTAGGTCCAAGAGTGTCATCCTCGAAAAGATGTGGATATTTGAGTTTCATCTGATCTTCTCACGTTCCCATGTAAACTCTGGCCCTCGTTTTGAATTCCACCTTACGCGAACAATAGGTATCCTACTGCGCTTCAGTTGCTTGACCTTTCGATCCATGATCTCAATGGGTTCCTCAACAAAATGAAGCTTTTCGTCAATCTTGATTTCCTCAATTGGCACGTGAAGGGATTCGTCGGCCAAACACTTCTTGAGGTTTGACACGTGAAAAGTATCATGCACACCGCTAAGTTCTTGTGGCAACCTTACCGGTAAGCCACTGGACCGATTCTTTCAGTGATCTCGAATGGTCCAACGTATCTTGGGGCTAACTTCCCTTTCTTTCCAAATCGAAACTCCTTTCCAAGGGGAGACTTTGAGTAATACACGATCCCCAACGTTGAATTCTAGAGGCTTCCGACGGTTGTCGGCATAGCTCTTTTGGCGATCTCGTGCGGCTTTAGTCGGTCTTTGATTTGAAAAATCTTGTCTGTTGTTTCTTGAATGATCTCTGGGCCTGTTAGCTGACTTTCACCAATCTCGGCCCAACAAACGGGAGATCTGCATTTCCTTCCATACAACGCTTCAAATGGAGCACACCCATGCTTGTATGGTAGCTGTTGTTGTAAGAGAACTCAATCAACGGTAGATGAGCATCCCAACTACCACCAAAATCGATTACACACGCTCTCAACATGTCTTCTAGCGTCTGTATAGTTCGTTCACTTTGGCCATCTGTTTGAGGGTGATAGGCCGTACTCATGTCTAACCGAGTGCCCATCGCTTTCTGTAGTGTCTGCCAAAATCGTGAAGTGAATCGCTATCACGGTCGGATATGATTGACACCGGCACCCCGTGCCGTGTCACGACCTCTTTGATGTACAATCTCGCCAACTTATCCATTTTGTAATCTTCTCGGATAGGCAAGAAATGTGCTGATTTCGTCATTCGATCAACAATGACCCATATCGAGTCATGACAGCTGCTTGTTCTAGGGAGTTTGGTAATGAAATCCATAGCTATGTTCTCCCATTTCCACTCGGAATTTCAGGTTGCTGTAATAATCCCGATGGTTTCTGATGTTCAGCTTTAACTTTGGAACACGTCAAGCATCTGCTGACGTATAAGCAATGTCTTTCTTCATGCCTGGCCACCAGTACAGATCCTTGAGATCGTGATACATCTTGTCTGCACCAGGATGAATAGAATATCCGCGTCTTGTGGGCTTCATCCATGACTAAGGTACGTACACCTCCCCATCTGGGTACCCATATGCGATCCATGAAGTACTGATACCGTCATCCTTGCGAATCATCTGTTTGTCTAACTAACCCTCGGAATTCTTCTCCCGCAAGGTTTTCTTCTTCCAATGCCTCACTTTGTGCAATTTGGATCTGAGCTTTCAAGTTGGTTTGAATGGTCAATCCCAACGCTCGTGCACGTAGTGGTTTCACACGTTCTTTACGGCTTAAGGCATCAGCCACCACGTTAGCTTTCCCCGGATGATACCGGATTTCACAATCGTAGTCACTAAGAAGCTCTACCCAACGTCGTTGGCGCATATTAAGTTCCTTCTGATCCAGAATATGTTGGAGGCTCTTATGATCAGTGAAGATGATGCATTTGGTTCCATACAGTAATGCCTCCAAATTTGAGTGCAAATACTACAGCACCCAACTCAAGATCATGAGTGGTGTAGTTCTTTTCGTGCACTTTAAGCTGTCGCGAAGCGTAGGCAATCACCTTATCCTTCTGCATTAGTACACATCCCAATCCTTGATGTGACGCATCGCAGTACACCACAAAATCATCAGTTCCGTCTGGGAGAGACAATATAGGCGCGTTGCACAACTTCTCTTTCAACATTTGGAACGCTTGTTTTTGTGCATGTCCCCAGTCAAACTTCTTGTCTTTCTGAGTAAGCAGGGTTAACAGTTGCACGATCTTTGAGAAATTCGCGATGAAGCGACGATAATAACCGGCCAATCCTAAAAATTGACGTATCTCTGATGGTGTATGTTCGTATCCCATTTCTTCACCGCTTCGATCTTGCCGGGATCTACATGAATCCCGTCCTCATTAACCACATGACCCAAAAACTTCACTTCCCGCAACCAAAATTCACACTTCGAGAACTTGGCGAAAAGTTTCTCTTCTCGTAGCAGCTCCAGAATTGCCCGAAGGTGTTCTTCGTGATCCTCTTTCGATCGGGAGTAGATAAGTATATCGTCTATGAACACGATCACGAACTTATCCAAGTAAGGTTTGCACACCCGATTCATTAGATCCATGAACACAGCTGGTGCGTTAGTCAACCCAAACGGCATGACCAAGAACTCATAGTGCCCGTAACGAGTCCTAAACGCAGTCTTCGGTATGTCGTCCTCGAAAACCCTTAGCTGATGATAACCAGAACGAAGATCGATCTTTGAGAAATACGAAGCTCCTTGTAGCTGATCAAACAGATCGTCGATCCTGGGGAGAGGATATCGATTCTTTAAAGTTAACTTGTTCAGTTCACGGTAATCGATGCACATGCGGAACAATATCCATCCTTCTTTTTGACGAATAGAACCGGTGCTCCCCACGGTGAATGACTCGGTCGATTAAAACCCTTCTCCAGTAGTTCTTGTAACTGACTAGACAACTCTTGCATCTTCGGATGGCGCTAGTCGATATGGTGTTTTCGCTCCGGTGTAGCTCCAGGAACCAACTCAATACGGAATTCCACCTGTCGTGGAGGAGGCAAACCAGACAAGTCATCTGGAAATACATCTGGGTAATCCCGTACCACTGGAATATCTACTAGTTTCCTCTTTCGTCTTTCTTTTCAACCACATGAGCCAGAAAAGCGTAGCACTGCTTTCGTAAACTCTGGCGTGCTTTCATGCAGGAAATAAGCTTTAAGTTCTTACCCCGTCGTTCTCCTTGAATCTTGAGTACCTCCCCGTTTGGCATAGGGATTTGTACTACTTTGTCCCGACAGACAATCTCTGCTCCATTTTGTGACAACAATCCATGCCCACAATCACATCAAGCTTCCTAACTCGAAGGGTATCAAGTCTATATCGAAGGCATGGTCCTCCAATGTTAACGAGCACTTCCTAATAATCTCATCGGCCTGAACAACTCTACCATTGGCCATTTCTACGAGTAGCTAGTTTCTAGCCTACTAGGACTCAAATCAAGCAATTGCACAAACTCAGAAGATATAAAACTATTGTCTGCTCCAGTATCAAATAATATAGATGCGAAGTGATGATTGAGTAAGTGCGTACCCGTGACAACATTCGGGTCCTGACGAGCATCATTGGCTCCAATGACGAATGCACGTCCCCGAGCTGCATTCCCCTGAGTAGTCGGGCCTTGATTCCCAGCTATGGCCATCACTTGCTGCTGGTTGTTTCCCTGTTGACCCGGTGCCGATTCAGCCTGGGGCACATGTTTCTGTAATGATCAGGGCTCCCACACTCAAAACAAGCCCTTGCATTCCCTGCGGGGTTAACCGCGTTGACGGGTGCTACAAGATTCGGCGCAGTTCTACAGTCTCTTGCCAAATGCCCCGGGCGCCTACAGTTTGCGCACACCCGGCACTGCACTCCTGGGGGATGATGATAGTTGCACCTGTCACATTTGTGGTGCGGCCCCACATACTCTCTCTTGGCCTGAGACACGGCCACAAAATTCCTGGTCGGTTTACCCTCTTATCAAACTTCTCGGCACTCGACCGGCTTGATTCCCCAACATCCTTTCGCTTCTCTGCTCCTCTGCCCAAAACCCCGGTTCTTACCATCTCATCAGTCAAAGCGCCAGCTTTCAGAATTGCGCTTTGAATAGTAGGAGGAGCGGCTGATGTAACCATCGCTCTAATTTGAGGCGCAAGTCCCCAAATGTACCTCTCAATCCTCTTTGATTCCGGCGTGACCAGATGCGGAACCAATCTTGCCAGCTCATGGAAACGATCAGTATAAGCTGCATGCCCTGCCCCCACCATTGCATGATTCCAGAACTCATGCTCTAACTTCTGCATCTCGTTGAGAGGGCAGTATTCCTTGTGATCAACGCTTTGAACTCATCCCATGACATCTGCATCGCAGATTCTCTTCCTCGAGCTTGAACCTGGGTGTTCCACCAGGTTAGGCCTTACCCTGTAGTGAACAAGTGGCATACTTGATCCTTTGACTGTCGAGGCACTCGCTGATATCAATTACTGCCTCCATCTTTTCCAGCCACCTGGTTAGGGCTATCGCCCCACCTTTCCCATCGAATTCCCTTGGTTTGCAAGCCACAAACTCTTTGTACGAACACCCCCGACGAGCATTAACAACCCCAGTCTCAATACCGGCAGTACCACCATTCCCAGTCTCCTGGTTGCTTTCGTTTCCCGTCGGGTTTTCGTTTCCCGTCTCAGTCTCGATCCCACCATGGGCTCTTTCTCCGTTGTCTCCATCATCGTTGCCACCATCCCCGTGAGGGTGGTGTTGTTGGAGTGCGTCGCTCACTTGGGCCACGATCGTAGGAATCAGTGCGGCCAATTGCTGAGCGATCAGGGCTGCCATGTCGGCATTCCCTATTCCCTGACTGTTACTGGCAGGAGCATCATTTGTTCTTGGTGCTCTGCCTCTGCCTCGGCCTCTGCCCCTTGGGGCTTCACTCCCGCCACTATTGCTGCGGGTAACTCTTCGAGGCGGCATGTTCTAATCATAGAAAAGTAAACACATAAGCTTAAATCATTTCAAAGTGTATATCCATAACACTCATCATGTCCAGTATTTCATGTTAATACACACTTATTGTCATCACACATCGCATGCAATTCGTGCAGTTCTCACACACATGATTGATAATGTTTCAATGATAGTCCATCACACAGTTGTAAGTCCATGTATACAATCACGTTTAGTCTAGCGGAGGTTGTCTATTTCCTCCTCTTTCGAGGTTTCAGACATAGCCTCCTCAGGGTTAATCTCAATGTCCAAGGTCAAGCGCAATAGCATGATCTGTGAAGATCTCTTCGGGTTTAATACCCGGATCTGATAAACTAACTCGGCGCGCAGAGGGAACGGAAGATCCAATAGAAGCATCCCATAAAAGAGTGAGCACAAGGGCTCACTCATAGGACGGAAAGATCACATAACAAATAGATGAACAAATCAAGCAGCGAGGAACACATACACGAGATATAATATGCATACAGAGTCCTAGCATGCAAATCTACATGAAGGTTCCTAGGTTATAGTCTAGGTCAAGCGTATTGCCTAATTCAAATGGCTCTGATACCAATCTGTCACACCCCCGCTAAAAGCGGAAACACGGGGATGTAACGAGACCGGGATCGTCATAACACATGGTAAGCGATAGAGATGCAATATAATAAATGATGACAAGCGTGTCATGACGACACCCGACGACAAGGGGACTTGTGTCGTGTTTAGTCAATGTTCACGACAACATAGCCATAAGCATAACATGATAAGGATACACATATTCACATAAAGATGAAATTGTAATGTAAATTCCCACAACCCGGGAACAAGTTTCAAAAGATTGTAATTGTTTACACATATCAACATTGTTCAAAAAGATTGTTTGTCAAAATATGTTAAGTCCCAAAAATGCATCCTAGGGTCAACATATCAACACCTAGATTCCTGGACTTGCATGATCACCTGAAAAGATATGCTTAAAACGGTCAACATAATTGTTGGTGAGCTCGCAGGTTTATATAATAAAAATGTAAGTGATGCTGTAATAAGTAAGCGTAATGGAATACCGTGAATACAGTTATATACACAAGTAAAATCACATGACATGAGCTTTGCAACCAAACCTAGCGACGTACACAAAGAAATTGTCGGCATATATTCACCCAAGGGCCCGTCCTGGGGCCACTGATGGTACCAACTAGTATACCATCGAACGAGGGTGGGGGTGTCAACCCAGTAGTACTACCAATACCTAACCGTCGTCGGTTCCCACACTGGAACTAATAGTTGCAAAGATAGAACCACACAGCAGACCGAAGCATGTATCAAATAGTACTTGCAACACAGTATCACGTTGATTCCTTGTATGTAAAATGTAAGTAAGTTGTACATCATTGAAAATGAGTAAGCATACTTTTCCCTCAAGTTGTAAACGATTGAAATATTGTATAAGCGTAAAAAGGGGCCACGAAACTCACTTAGCAAGTGGTAAGTATGTAAGATCAATGTAATCCCAAATGTAGAATGCAATGAACAGTCAAACACCTATTGACAGTTACTGATAAGCATTAATGATATGATATGAACGCGTAATAATGATTGGTCGGTTCGGGTCGTATCAGCTGGGTCGCGTGTAACTCACACAAACAGACACACGTACTAGACCTTATGTGGATCCAAGTACAAGACATTGTCGCCATTGATGATGATGTTTGAGTAAAAGTTTCATTGTTATTGGAGAAGTATTGAATATGTGTCAATAGTTATAAGTCGGTTGATGGTTGTAAAGCGTCAGTTTAATTTGTTTAGAATAGTATTTGTGCCCTTTTTAGCGTTGACTTTAATCTTTGTGGCCGAACAATGGCTATTGTGTTAATGTTACCTCAACATCACACGTCATACTCACACTACGCACAAGAGGAATCACACACAACAATACATCGCACGACAGACCAGACGCACGACTCAACCTCCTACAATCTAATTCAAAGACATACACACACGACATAGTTCTCACACACTACACCATTACGCACGAATCTTTAATTTTTGATAACATATATTATAACCACTTAAACTTTGTAAAACGCAGCAGAAGTTTAACATTATACATTGTTTATAAGCTGAAAATATCATGTTCTATTTGATGTTTTAAAGTGTAAACAAACCCAAGAACAAAGGGGATCTTTTATGTGAATAAACAAGCTATGAACATAATGAAAGTGTACATAAAATCACAGCTACATAAAGCTGTGATTAACTACCTTTCTCCAGCTGAAATGTCGACCAAAGTAGGGTGATTAGATGCTAGAAATTCACCAAGGCTCCAAGGAAAGACCCCTCAAGCTAGTATACCCCAAGCACTATCACAAAACACCTTAGATGCTAGGATTGAACACCAAAACGAAGGGTAACTCTTTTGGAAAACCCTTTCAGCCGAGTTCTCTTCAACAAGAACAAGAAAACCCTTTTTCTTGTGTTGTTTAATTGCATGTGTGAGAGAGAAATGAGATGGAGTGAATGAGTGTGTAAAATGAGTTTTTCCAAGACAAGTAAAAGAAGGCCAAAGGACCCCTTAGGGGCGGCCGAAACTTTCAAAGATCATGGGGTTTTCCCCCCCAAAATCTAAATTAAAATAACACATTAACAAGTCATTTTTAAAAGTTGTTCATTCAATAAACCTTTTATTAGAATAACACATACACACTCACTAATTATTTGATGTTATTTAAATAACTTAAATAACATTACAAACAATATCTATAAACAAAATATCCATATAAATTGTTCAATCTCATATGCAACTTATTTAGAAAACCCATTTTATAAATTTGGTGTTATTATTTAATTGCATGATCATATCATCAATTGAGTAATTGTCGGTGATTGCAAAGCTTGTTATTGGGTATAACCCGACTTGGATCATAACGTACTAACCACATCAATATTCTAAGTGTCTTGGGCACATAGAATCCTACAGAATCAACCCTCAATCGTGCGAATCAGCTTCATTCGTACGATTGAGCCTTCATTCGTATGTCTGGCATTCAGTCGTACCGCACAACACTCAATCGCACGACTCAACCTCCATACGCACGAATCAACCTTCAATCGTGCGAATTAGCTACTTTCGTACGGTTGAACCTTCATTCGTGCGATTGGACTCCAGTCGTGCGAATCACGCACAATCGCATACACTCAGTCGGTCACCTGACTCAATCGCACACAATCACTCATACACATGACTCAATCGCATACATTCATTCGCACACATGACTCAATCGCATACAATCACACAGTCGCACGGCTCAGTCGCACGACATGCCTAGTCGCACAACTCAGTCGCACGATTGACTCAGACGCATGGTTCAGTCGCACGACTCACTTTAGTCGCACGGCTCAATCGCATGACAGACCCAGTCGCCTGAACAGCAGATTCGCGACTGTGGTTGGGTTGAGCAGCCCCCGAGCTGCTCTAAACACGAGTTTTACACCACAAGGACTTCAAGAAACAATCAACAAACATACACAAACATGAAACACAAGCAAAAAGACCTCACACGCACCCATACGACCTTGTGTGTCAGGTTGAACCCGAACACCCGAAACCCTAGTTTTGGACAGCCGTAAAAAGGCAAGAAAAGAGACAACCAAGGTCATCTACCTGCTAGAAATGAGTAGTCTAAGCTGTAGATGAAGTCTAGACGACGAAAACGAGACCACACGGGTAAGATTTGGTGCTAGAATGAAGAAGATGTGTGTGTAGAGGGTGAAGAGATGAAGAAGATGGTGAAAATGGTGAATTAGGGCTGGTATGGGGTATATATACCCAGCCCAATTTTGCAAAATTACAAGTTTAGTCCCTGCACTTAACCCCCGAGTTTTTCCCAAATTTGGTTCAGTTGAAAAACGACTTTATTAGATGTTTTATATTAATTCTAAAAGCGCATTTAATGATATTATGACTTAAGAAATGGTTTTGTTAATGAAGTTTAATATATATATAGAAATGATATAGTTTAACATATGATTATAATGAACACACACATAACGATGATAAGACACACACATGATATCCACATAAAAAGTTAAATAAGGGTGAGGAATGATCGATCAAAGAATGTTAACGGAAAATCACGTTAATTGACGGACCTTAAGGTGACGGATGTCACATAACCATTGCTGGTGACTAAATTCCAACCACCAGAATACACAAGAATCATCCAGTAGAAAGCATTATTGGTGAACTTAATGAACGGGTGATAAGAAGTAAGTCAAGTATTGCAAACATCTGTTTGTTTTCATGCTTTCTGTGTCAAAGAGTACCCAAGAATATCAAAGAGGCTCTCCAAGATAACAGTTGGATTGAAACAATGCAGGAAAAATTACTACTGTTCAAAAAGCAAGAAGTATGGCAACTGGTAGATCTTCTTGAAGGATAATATCCTATAGGTACTAGATGGCTGTGCAGAAACAAAACTGAAGCTGAGCATATTGCAGCATCCGCTTGTTGCTCTCAAGTTCTCTGGATTCAAAACCAGATGCTTGTTTATGGTTTTAACTTCTTGCATACTCCGATTCACATTGACAACACAGCAGCCGTTTTTATTGCAAATAACCCAGTTCAGCACTCAAAACAAAACATATTGAAATTAGATATCATTTTCTGAGAGAATGTGCTGAAAAAGGGTTAATCATATTGATTCAAGTTCCAACTAAAAATCAATTAGCTGATTTATTCACCGAGTCATTTGAACCTAGTAGGTTTGAATATCTAGTTCAATCAATTGGCATGATTAGTCTTGAATAAAATAAAAAACATCAAAAACAATTTCAAAATTTAGAAAATCACAAAAAGAAATCAATTTTGATGAAGAAAATCACAATTAGACCTTAAATTGAAATCTTGAAAGACTGACATGACTTTCATGATGTGTGGGTAGGCTAAACTTAGAAAAGAAGATACATGCTGTGATGAATTAAAATCTTATTCAATTGTGAAACACTCATCTCAGAGTACATGTATGCATTGGCTTATTTAAGTGTATGTAGGTGTAGTAACTTAAACACACCAGGTAATGTTATTCTATGAATCTCCTTCATAAACATCAGTTTCTTCTCTGTTTTGCTAAGCAAAGACCTGAAGAAACAAGCACATAGTGCTGATGTAATTATCCAAAAGATTCCTAATGATAAACACATCCAAATTTGATGAATCAACAAAAGAATACATTCCTCGTCAATGAACAAAAAGAATCCCATTATGGATCAACCTTCCAAAGTGAATTGAAAAAGAATCCCAATGAGGATCAAATCATAGAAATGATCACAGTAAAAGAATCCCAATGAGGATCAGTGAAAATGAGATCTCATACCTTAAATGACCTGGTCAAGAAAGTTGTGAAAAAGTTCTACCATGCATTACATGAAAATGGTTGACCATTCCATGCTTTCGTGTGTGAGATACATGTTGAATAATCAAAACAACCAAAACATGATAAATATCACATGCATTATATAATTAACCAGGTATGAGTTTAAGAGGACAAACATACCTTCAATCAATAAGTTCATAAACATGTATTTGTTACTAACAAAAAGAGTGCACATGTGTAATGAAAGATTGATATGATCCCAGCAAAAGGTATACTTCCTCTTCATGTGTAAATCAGAAAACAAAAACATCAAAAATATTTCATGCTCAAAAGTTTTAAATCTTTATAGTTTCTATCTAACTATGGATATAAACTTTAGAGGGACTAATTTAAAATTTTGAAATTTGATCAGTTTGTATAAATATTTACTATTTTCAAAACCTTTAAAACAAATTAAAAAGGAACTGACTGTGTTGGTGCAGAAGTTATACTATAGTATCTCAGCTTATACAGAATCATGGAAGCATAAGAAGACCAAGACCAGTCAGAAAATGGGAAACTTCTATTAATTCTGATATACAAGTCAATTCAAGCAAGAATTGACAACCCCATCAACAGTCAACAACTTCATAAATCACAAGTCAATCAGAGACAAGTCTTCATAACAAGAAAGAAAAGTCAGAAACACAGAAATAATATGTCTTTAGAAACGTTAAGTTTTAATTCAAGTTCAAAATTCAATGCGGGTAAGTGCATTAGTTAATGCGGGTGAAGGTAACCCATGCATATAACCAATGCGGGTAACTGTTTGTCATTTAAAACAAAGTGAAACTAATACGGACAAGGACTTCACCCTACCGCATTTGTGTCAGACAAGTACATATAAAAAGTTTGAAGTGTTAAAAACTTATGCGGACAAAGTGTCCAACTGCATTTGTCTATGTAGTAAACTTTTGTACTGTCGCATTTATTTTTACACACCCGCATTTCATGAATGTGCGATAAAAACACTTTTTATGTATCAAAAATGAATAAATAAGTGCTTAATCTCATCTGTCATGATGATGAAAAGTCAAGAAATCCGGACAAACTTTTTTTAAGCCGCATTTGTTGAACTAAATGTGGATAAAGGAATTTTATTTTATCGCATTTGTTACAGTGAACAAATGCGAACAAACATTGTTCAGCCGCATTTGTAACAGTGGACAAATGCTAAACAAACTTTGTTCAACCGCATTTGTTACAATGAACAAATGCTGAGTAACTTTGTTCAACCGCATTTGCTACAGTGAACAAATGCTCTCAAGTTTTCCACTTCCACATTTGTAACAGTACACAAATGCTGATGAACAACATTCTTCCGCATTTGCTAAAGTGAATTTAAAATTTCGCCGAATTTGTTCTGAAACTTGTAATAATTTGTAAAAGACATTAGTTGACTATTTAAAGCCATTTCAATAGGTCATTTAATACTTTTCAAATTTGAGAGACTTTAAAGTGCGACGAGCGAAACTCACTGTTCCTTATCAATCATCATCATCAACATCATCTTCAACAAAACTGTGTTCTACGTATCATTTCATCTGATTAGTCCTCGCGTTCGATTCACAACAACAGTAGTATTGAACGAAAGGTGAAAATCTTTGAATTTCATGACCTAAAATTGTGTGACCTAAAATCGGATTTTTGAATTAATGATGAACTTAGAACCCTAGGTCAAGAAAGGAAACTCAAAATCAAACTTGAATCTAGACATGATAATCATTTTCGACTACAATGAATGTGTTAACTAAGAAGAATAACAACCAACAAGTGAATTTCAAAGTTATGTTCTTTTGGGTTTGTTAGAACACTAAAACGAAGTTTAACCTTTTAAACTTTCTAAAAACGCAGCGGAAATATAGCATTATAAACCCTTTTATAAACTGAAAATATGTTGTTTTGGTAACCATATTAGAGTATAAAACAAACCCATATAACAAGGATCATTTATGTGAATAAAACAAGCTATAAACAATGAAACGAGCATAATATGACATCCATAAATGGGGCTGCCAATATACCTTTCTCCAGCAGAAAAACGACCAAAATGAGAGGTTTTGGATGCTTGAAATCGGCCAAGATGCTTAAAGTAGAGACCCTCAAGCTTGTATACCCAAAGCTTATGGCAAAAACCCTTCTTGTTAGGGAGAGATAACACCAAGAAAGCTCAAAAACTCACCCCTTTTTGCTGCTGGATCTGTAAATGGAGAGGGAGAGAGAGGAGAGTCTTTTTGTGTTTTGCATGTATTGGAATAGATGAATGAATTGAGTGTGTGACTAGTTAAGAGTGTGTATGTTTTCAAGACACAAAGTTGGTCCAATGACCTTAAGGGGCAGCCAAAAGATTCAAAATAAAAGAGTTTTCCCTCCTTTAAAATGATCACAATACAAAAATTAACTAGTCACATGTCACACAATAAAAAGTCACCTTCTAGACTTGATTTATAAATGTGACATATGTATTCTTTAATTAAACACTTTAATTAAAGTACACTCATATATTATTAGTGTTATTTAAACCCCTTTTAAATGACAAGAATAACAATAATTCATCAACAAATTATCCTTATAATTTGTTCCATCTCTTATGCAATTTGATTAGAAAACCATTTTCTAATTGGTGTAATATTTAATTGCATGATCATATCATCAATTAAACATTATTTGGTGTTTGCTAAGCTTGTTATTGGGTATAACCCGACTTGGATCATAACGTACTAACCACATCAATATTCTAAGTGTCTTGGGCACACAGAATCCTTCAATCTCCCACTTGCCCAAGATTCATAGAAGATTGATGCAAGCAGTAAATACCGCCTAACAACGGTTTACTACCCTTAATACGCATGACTTATAGCCATTCAATAACATCATCCCTTTCAAGTACCCTACTTGAAATGATTTAGGTGAATCAATCATCTATCCTTTTGTTTCAGATGTCATGTTAAATCCGAGGACACAGAATGATCATTCCTTGTTGATTTAACTTAATCAGGCCTTAGACATCTAACTCTCAACGAATAAGAGGAACAAATTCCATCTTGACTACATACGTTTCTCACAAACACCTCGTGTCATACCTGAACATACCCTTATGTGCTGTCCACTATTTCAGGACAGTGAAGAAAAAGCTCAAGGTATAATACTTGGTGAATATCAAAACCCAATATGTGTCTCAGGTCGGAGGATACCAAATGATATTCGCCTTTACTCAAATTTACTTATGATCAATCAATAAGATTCCATGTAGTAAAATTTGAGATGCGGGTTAGTCTAATATTTGTATCCCACAAATATCTATGAACCTTGGTAGCAACCCATTGCTCTATATTCATCCTTATGAATATCAACCAATCCAAGTTCATAATAATCTTACCTCACACTTGTTCCCACAAGTATGAACGACTACGGACATTTAGAGTAAACAATTTACTCATGGATTAAACATGCTAAATTGGAACATTAATTGAAACATTATAACCAAATAATTTTATTCAAATAATAAAGAGTTCCACGTATCCAAATACAAATTTTACAGATCAAATCCAATCACTAGAATATCGAAGGTCCCAAGGCACAAGTATGACTTCATGCTTTGCTTTTAAAGGAGCTTCGTGAGAGGATCCGCAATATTTTGATCCGTTGTGAACTTTGCGAATACATATCTTTCCCGTTTTAACTTCATCTCGTATGTAGTTGAATCTCCGCTCAATGTGCCTAGTCTTTTGATGAGCACGGGGTTCCTTAATTTGAGCAATCGCACCCTCGTTGTCATAAAAGATCTCTAGGGGTTCCTGAATGGAAGGGACAACCCCTAGATCGGCAATGAATTTCTTCAACCATGCAGCTTCTTGAGCTGCCAATGAGGCGGCGACGTATTCTGATTCTGTAGTTGATAGAGCCACCACATCCTACTTGGAGCTCTTCCAAGAGACCGCGCTCCTCCATTCAGAATGAAAATATATCCCGATTGTGACCGAGAATCATCACGATCGGTTTGGAAACTCGCATCCGTGTAACCTTTTACAACGAGTTCCTCATCACCAGATCCATAGATTAGGAACATATCCCTTGTCCTCCTTAGGTACTTAATTATGTTCTTACAGCCATCCAATGACTGTTTCTAGGATTTTGCTGGTAACGACTTGTCATGCTTAAGGCGCATGACACGTCCGGTCGAGTGCATATCATTGCATACATGATGGATCCAATAGCAGATGCATATGGGATTGCCTTCATTTTATCTTGCTCATCCTTTGAGCTAGGACATTGAGTTGTACTCAATATCGTTCCTCTTTGAATAGGTACGGTACCTTTCTTAGAGTTCTCCATCTTGAACCTTTTCAAGATCTTATCAATATATGCACTTTGATTCAAACCAATCAACCGCCTTGATCTATCCCTGTAGATCTTTATTCCTAGAATATAGGCGGC
The DNA here is from genome assembly GCA_025215565.1 of Flaveria ramosissima. Taxonomy (NCBI): domain Eukaryota; kingdom Viridiplantae; phylum Streptophyta; class Magnoliopsida; order Asterales; family Asteraceae; genus Flaveria; species Flaveria ramosissima. Next base: position 31,965,766 of record CM046033.1, read on the forward strand.
TTCACCAAGATCCTTGATGGAAAAACAACTTCCAAGCCAGGTTTTTACACCTTCCAAGGTTGGAATGTCATTTCCAAATAGTAGTATGTCATCAACATACAATACTAGGAAAGTTACTGTGCTCCCACTAGCCTTCTTATACACACAAGCCTCATCAGTGTTTTTGATGAAGCCAAATTCTTTACCTCCTCATCAAAACGATGATTCCAGCTTCTCGATGCTTGTTTCAATCCATAGATTGATTTCTTTAACTTGCATACTTTATTAGGATGTTTTGGATCGACAAAACCTTCAGGCTGAACCATATAAACATCTTCCTCAAGATATCCATTTAGGAAGGCGGTTTTGACATCCATTTGCCAAATCTCATAATCATAATGAGCAGCTATGGCAAACAATATCCTTATAGACTTTAGCATCGCAACAGGTGAGAAGGTTTCATCATAATCAACCCCTTGAGTTTGAGTGAAACCCTTTTCTACAAGTCTAGCTTTATAAGTATCCAAGTTTCCATGCATATCGGTTTTCTTCTTGAAAACCCACTTACTTCCAACTACCTTGGAATTAAGAGGTGGTACAACAAGTTCCCAAACTTGATTATCATACATGGATTGCATCTCAACGTTCATGGCCTCAAGCCATTTGTCACAATCCAAATTGGACACTGCATCATGGTATGTGGTTGGTTCATCTGAATCTACCACATAGCATCCATCCATGAAAAACCCGTATCTTTCAGGTGGATTACTAGTTCTACCACTTCTGCGAACGTTTTGCGTGTATTGATCAACCATTTGATCATCCTCAACATCCTCATGTTGAGTGCTAGTTTCAACCAAATGTGCATCGGGTTGTGGTTCTTGATCCTCCTCAAGATCCACTGTTCTACTGCTAGTTCCTTCCATAAGGAACTTTGCTTCTAAGAACTCACCCTTTTTGGCAACAAACACCTTTTGTTCCAGTGGATCATAGAAATAATATCCCATAGAATCTCTAGGATATCCAATAAAGATACACTTGGTGGATCGGACTTCAATTTGTTTGGGGTGGGAGTCTTAACATAAGCCTCACAACCCCAAACTCTTAAGTATGATAGGGATGGAACTCTTCCATGCCATATCTCAAAAGGTGTCCTTTCCACCTTTTTGGTTGGGGCCATATTTAGAATACGGGCCGCGGAGAGCAAAGCGAAACCCAAAAATGATAGAGGTAATGTGCTTCTAGCCATCATAGATCGGACCATATCCAATAAGGTTCGATTCCTCCTCTCAGACACACCATTATGTTGTGGTGTTCCAGGTGGAGTGAGTTGTGAGACAATCCCACAACTCCTAAGATGATCTTGAAAAACATCACTTAGGTATTCACCTCCTCTATCAGTACGGAGAACTTTAATTGACTTGTTGAGTTGATTTTCTACTTCATTCTTGAAGATTTTGAACATTTCAAAAGCTTCATCTTTGTGCCTTAATAAGTACACATACCCATAGCGACTATAATCGTCGGTAAAGGTAATGAAGTATCTTTCACCATTCCTAGTCATTGGCTTAAAAGGACCACATACATCCGAATGTATGATTCCTAATAAATCTTTTGCCCTTTCGTTAGTCCCACTAAAGGGTGCCTTAGTCATTTTACCTTGTAAACAAGATTCACACACATCAAATGAATCACATTCATTTGTTTTTAAAAGACCATTCTTTTGAAGAGTTTGTATACGTTTCTTGTTTATATGACCAAGACGACAATGCCAAAGATAGGTATCACTCAAACCCAACTTGAGTTTTTTGGTGTTAGTATGGTACAATGAACTATTTAAAGTATTTTCATGAACCAATTCATAAATACCATTAATGGGTATAGCTTTAAAATAGAACATATTATTTAAAGAAACATGAATATCATTTTCAATAAAAGATAATACATAATCATAAAGTCTTAATTGGGATACAGAAATAATGTTCCTAGTCAAACTAGGAGCATACAAAACATTCTTCAAAATAACATCCAAGCCACTTGAAAGTTTTAGGATGTAGTCCCCACGAGCTTTAACTTGGACTTTGGTTCCATTGCCCATGAAGAGGCTAACATCCCCTTGATTGAAGTCCCTACTTCTTTTGAACCCCTGCAACAAATTGCAAATATGAGTTCCACATCCGGTATCTAATACCCATGTGTTTGAAGATGTAACATTAAGATCAATATGAATCATGTATGTTGTACCTGAGGTCTGCCCGGCATCCCTCTTTGCATTCAACTCTGGGAGATGGACGGGACAATTCCTTGCCCAATGTCCAATCTCCCCACACTTGAAGCATGGGTCATTAGTAGCAACCTTTTGCTTCTTCTCTTGTGGTTTGGGTGGTACCCTTACCACCCCTTTCCCTTTTCCCCAAGCGGGTCCCTTACCCTTAGCAACCTTTGCCTTGGGTGCGGGACGAGGCCTTTTATTGTTCCCACCTTCATTGATGGTGAGAACGGGTAAAACCCTTTTACCCATGGCCGCCTCGGCCGTTTTAAGCATTGAGTGAAGCTCACCAATGCTCTTGTCCCAAGCATTCATGTTGTAGTTCAACACAAACGTCTCGAACTTCTTGGTAAGGCCATTAAGGATCAAATCCGTGGCCAATTCCTTCGAGATGGGACAATTAAGCCTCTCGAGGCGGTCAATATGACTTTTCATCTTAAGAACATAAGATGAAACAGATTGGTTGTCGTCCATACGACATGCATGGAGTGCTCGAACCGTTTCGAAGCGCTCAACCCTTGCTTGCTGTTGGAACGTTTCCTTCAGCTGGGTTATCATGTCATAAGCTCCGTGATGTTCATACTCCTTTTGGAGATCCGGAGTCATGCTCACTAGCATGAGACAAGACACTTGGACGGAGTCCTTAGTGTACTTCAACCAATCGTTGAAGGCCTCCTCATCATCCTCAGTAGGTTGATCGGGGATAGGGTCGTCTAAAACATATGATCGTTTCTCTTGCTTGAGAACGATTCTCAAGTTTCGATACCAATCAATAAAGTTGTTATGATTTAGACGTTCCTTTTGGAGGATCGCACGTAATGATTGGTTTGACGCGGATGAGTTATCATGATTTTCATTATTGGTGGCCATCTACAAAATTTAACAAACATCTATTTTAGTATTTTCGATATTGTTATTTTTAATAATTAATGCCTTTTAAGGTCATTTTTATATTAAAGTCTAGAACCCAACATTACTTTAAAATTGTGGTTAGGTGACCTTTATCCCACGATTTAAATTAATAAGGTGGTCAACGTTTGACGATTGCAACCATTTGCAATTTATAGAAATATGGGATCGACTTGAAACATCATATGTAAAGTCGGCATGTTAATCCCATCAACACCATTTGAAAACCACACCGTAGGTGATCCATTTGACATGGTTTGCAAATCAAGATACCCTACTTACACCTACGTGTGAGTTTGCCAAAATAAGTGGTTAGGTGACCTTTATCCCACAAATAAGGCATTCTCACCTCAAGTCACAAGTTCCCTCAAAATGGTTAGGTGACCTTTATCCCACTAAGAGTTCCCAAGTGACTCAAGTGTTGTGTAAAAGGACGGTGTTGATCTTGTTTGTAAAAAAAAAGTTTAGAGGTTTCAAAATTCTAGATTAGAAAACTCTATGTACTTTTATTTGCATGCTTTCAAATACAAGGTACCCTATGGTTCTTTGATTAAAACCTATTTTAATCTTTAAAATCATTAAATCATTTTAATAATCTTTTATTAACTTTTAAGAACCATCAATTTTCAGCTTGTTAAGTTTGTTAATGAGTTTGTTATGAATATCCAAATATCAACCAAACAATCAAACAACAAACAATCAACCAAGCATAAACATAAACAACCATATGTGCATATGTGCATAACCATAGCATCTAAAGTGGTCCACACTTGTTTGCCATCACAAGTGTGGTCCATAGGACATTCCTAAGGGTCACAAACAAAGCATATAGAAAACTTCCAAAAGCCTCCCACTTGAAACCGCATCCAAAATGCTCCATGTTTCTTTCATGACCTTCCTTTGTGCTTCCAATGTGTATGTCTTCATATTACAAGATATAAAGTCCTAATACAAGATATCTAGTAAAATGAAAATACACCTAATCTATTTATTACAACCCAATAAAAAATAAATTACATTTGAAACAAAGCACAAACAACAAATAATACAACCCAATTGAATGAATGAATACAACCATCACAAACATCCAAACAATCACAAGGTCAATGGCTAGGTTATGCACTAAAATAAGCATCTATCATATCATCCAAAATATAATGAAAAACCCCACTTAAAACCACGAAATTTCAGCCAACATAAACTGAAATTTCGGGTTTTATTTTGTCCAAACAAAACAAATAACAAACATGTATATCTTTCAAAGTTTAATCACAAGCATGTGTGATATGACTTTGAAAGATTGGGGTTTCATATCATATGAACTTAGCAGCCCAAAATCAGCCTATACTAAGTTTATTATCATACTTTAAAACAAATTTTAAAGACAAAACAAGCAAGTCATCCACATAACCGGCTCTTGATGCCATTGTTGGGTTTGTTAGAACACTAAAACGAAGTTTAACCTTTTAAACTTTCTGAAAACACAGCGGAAATATAGCATTATAAACCCTTTTATAAACTGAAAATATGTTGTTTTGGTAACCATATTAGAGTATAAAACAAACCCATATAACAAGGATCATTTATGTGAATAAAACAAGCTATGAACAATGAAACGAGCATAATATGACAGCCACAAATGGGGCTGCCAATATATCTTTCTCCAGCAGAAAGACGACCAAAATGAGAGGTTTTGGATGCTTGAAATCGGCCAAGATGCTCAAAGTAGAGACCCTCAAGCTTGTATACCCAAAGCTTATGGCAAAAACCCTTCTTGTTAGGGAGAGATAACACCTAGAAAGCTCAAAAACTCACCCATTTTTGCTGCTGGATCCGTAAATGGAGAGGGAGAGAGAGGAGAGTCTTTTTGTGTTTTGCATGTATTGGAATAGATGAATGAATTGAGTGTGTGACTAGTTAAGAGTGTGTATGTTTTCAAGACACAAAGTTGGTCCAATGACCTTAAGGGGCAGCCAAAAGATTCAAAATAAAAGAGTTTTCCCTCCTTTAAAATGATCACAATACAAAAATTAACTAGTCACATGTCACACAATAAAAAGTCACCTTCTAGACTTGATTTATAAATGTGACATATGTATTCTTTAATTAAACACTTTAATTAAAGTACACTCATATATTATTAGTGTTATTTAAACCCCTTTTAAATGACAAGAATAACAATAATTCATCAACAAATTATCCGTATAATTTGTTCCATCTCTTATGCAATTTGATTAGAAAACCCATTTTCTAATTGGTGTAAATATTTAATTGCATGATCATATCATCAATTAAACATTAATTGGTGTTTGCTAAGCTTGTTATTGGGTATAACCCGACTTGGATCATAACGTACTAACCACATCAATATTCTAAGTGTCTTGGGCACACAGAATCCTTCAATGTTCATCGTATGAACAGAGAATAACAAAAGATGAAAATGTTGAAATCAAATGTTGAATCTAAGAGCTGAAAAGTGGTTAAAAACAACAAATATAATCTCCCCAAACATGAAAAGCAAAATAATAGCAATTATTCATGATAACATCAAACTTAGGATGATTCCTATGAAACAGTACCTGTAAATAGTCAATTTTGACTATCAAAAGTCAAACCGAAAAAGTTTACTTGATGTATGCTTTATAATTTGATAAGTATTATCATATCAGTTGATTCATATGCCTCTAATGCAGGGTACATGGCAAATCTCACCTTGAGCAAGCTCCATAATGTCAGCGGTTATCTTGACCCTGATGTACCCGAGGCAGAAGGTCTCAGAGACATGATCAGATTTCTATCCACTACCAGAGTTGCTCATGCAATCACAGTTAGACCTGTCATTTATGAGAGATTCATAAGGACTTTCTGGAGCAATGCGGAGGTGATAGAGATAGAGGGTGTAAGGACTTTGTCTGGAAGAATATTCGATGATCACACATTAGCCATAACTGAACAAACTATGAGACAGTGTCAGTAGTTTGGTGATGATGCCAACACTCCTCTAGAGCTTGAAGATGATGAAATCACTACTTTCTTTGCCAACATTGGATATGAGGGAGGATATGAAGGCAAGCAGATTGTAAAAGGATTGGTTGATTTGCAATGGAGGTTCCTCATTCATCTCTACCAACACTGATTGTTAAAAAGGAAGACATGATGGAATGACATTCCAGTGACTACTTCATCTGCCATATGTGCTTTGTGCACCAACAGGCCATTTCACATGTCTGCATATGTGTTCAATGGTCTAATATCAAAATTCAAGAATGAAGAAGACATATGTTCTTAATGTATCAATGGTTCATACAATGTCTTATTAATGAAGCATTTCCTGACATTGTACTTGAAGGACCTGTGCTAGATATTCTTCATTATAATGTAAAGTCATACAAGTACATCAAGAATAGAGATCCTAGGAATTCCTACAATGGAGTCTTTGTTCATTTATTACCCTGGATGCTTCAACAGATTAATCCAGAAGAACATGGTGAAAAGCAAGAGGCTCCTGTTGATGAGCCAATTCAGGAGGAAGAACCAGCTGCTTATGATTAGCAAACTGCTAATGAGCAAGTTGGTGAAAGGGATGAATGACAGAGGTCAGTGTCACCCCAGGCTGATGTAAGGGGTGATCTTCACACTGGGCCATCTGTTCATAAAGCTGATATAGCCTCACCTTTCATGCCCTCACCTATCCCATCACCACAATGACTACTAATCCCATCACCATAATTACAACCCATCATCTCTCCATATTTATCACCTATACACTCACCACATGTTTCTCCAACCCATCATTCACCTGAATCTCCTAAACAGTTATCCCCTGCTTCTACTGAACCTGTTGAGTATGGTGACTCTGCCAGCTCTTCAGAGGAATCAAAATCATCATCTGATGATGATGATCATCATAGATAGATGCCTGTTAGGCAAGCTATTTTAGAGGCTGCTCCTTCTGAAAGTTATGCATAATCTGGAGTTAAGAAACCTGATGAGAAGGATGAGTTAATTTCCGAAGTAATGCAAAAGGTAGCCAAGATGGAAAACTACTCAATAGAAGATCTAGTATTATTCAAGACAGACTTTTGGAGCTAGATGAAAAGGATAATGAATTAAAAGAGATGAAAGAGAAACATGAGGCTGAAAAGAAAGAAAAAGATAAAGAGATTGAAAAGTTAAAGGCTGCTCTTCATCAATCCAGAGATGAAATAAGTGGTCATGTGGACACTTTAGCAATTCGGACTAATGCTATTGAAGAACAAGAAGGATTGATTGAAGAACAAGCTGACATCATTATTTACTTGTAGAACCAGGTTTAAAGCCTAAACAAGAGAGTATATGAACTGGAACTGCTTGTTGAAATCAAAAGAGAAGCTGAAGAAGAGTTGAGAAAAGATGATAAGAAAAGAAAGAGAATCAATGAAAAAGAAGCTGCCGCTGAGAGCTCATCAGGAGAGAGTAGTAATGACTCTCTTTCTGCTAAAAAAATGAGATTCTCTAAGATTGAGAAGGGAGAAGAAACAAGTGAGATAAAACATGATGAGACTAGATTGGAAATAGTCGTGTATTTAGAAAAAACAGCTGATATGAGCACTGAAGAGACAGAATTCAGTGATATGATTACAACTCTGTATAGTGACCTTTGGGACTTCATAGTTGAGCATAGGACTGGTGCTGAACCTATAGTTGTCATTCCTCAATCTCCAATTCCTCTTGAGAAAGAATTGAGCATGAAACTAGTGCCTGCTGTATCACTTATTGAAGAACAAAAGGAGCTGTTTAAAAGACTATGTGAAAAACAACAGGAGAAAGAAGAATCAGCTGCTGCCATTCATGAACCAGAACTTGTTAGGACCTGGTATTTGAACGAAATACCGAGTGATTGCGTGTTAAACCAACTCAAATAGTGCGGAATCCTATTTGATTGGCGATCCAATCAGTGAGAACACACGATGAATCAATCAAGAATTGAAATCAACGTCAGAAATCGATTAGGAACCGATCTGATGTGTTCTATGAACTTGGAGAACGATTTGGGAGGCTTCTGGACGGCTAGGGTACGTCTGGAATCGTAATGGGATGAATGCTTCGTTTTCCCACGAATTGGGTCTATTTATAGGTTAGTATTGTTCAATCGTGCGACTGGGCCATAAGTATGGTTCAGTCGTGCGATTGAACCATGCGGTTGATTCATCCGCACGACTGAGTGTTCAGTCGTGCGATTGAGTCAATCTTATGTGTCAATCATACACTGATCCAGTCTCCTGGTTCAGTCGTGCGATTGAGTCAATCGTATGAAGTTATTCATGCGTGTGGTCCATTCGCATGGGCCATCCGCATGAGAACTTCATTAAGTTAAGTTTGAATGTTCTATTTAATATAACTTAATGTGCACTCATTCAAACATTCATAAACCCAATCAATTCAATCACAACTCATTAATGAAATATTAAACATTACAAGTAACAACCAATTCATATCATTTCATTAATCGATTACAATTACATCATAATCAACAGACAAGTTCATTACATTACAAATCATGATCTAGGGACATACATGTATCAACAAACTCCCCCTTGGACCTAGATCTATCTATTCTCTTGTCTTCTGCATCACCTCCTTATACTTCTTGTACTTCTCTCTTTAGTGACTCCTGCGTGTATCTCAAAAGCAAAGCAGAGTCTTATGACATTTTGGAATTGGAGGGCTTGTACAATATCTTGCGTGTCATAGAATAGTGGCCACTTGTATAATGTGTAGACATCATTAGCAGACAAGTTGGTTAGCCACATTGGGTCGAATACCCTGATAGTATCCATTTGTCCCTCTTTATTCAACACTATGACAGCTTCAGCGGTTCTCCAATCATAGTACCACCATTTGAAGTGGGGAGTGAAGTCCTGTGGCATTTCCCTGAGAGGGATTCTCGACATTGTTCTCGGGGGACTCCACTTCAGCACTATCTTTGGCTTTCCAGTTATGGGATCAACTTCAGAACGTCTGATATACCTCGTAGGTTGTTGAGGTTTGAAGTTGACCCACCTGGTGTGGTACTCTTTCCTCAGGGCAGCCTCAAACCAGCCTGACATCTTTCTCGGGTCAGCATACAGCAGCTTTAGTTTAGCCAGCTGGTTGAGCTCAAAACCAGGTAGAGTCTTCAGATCATGTGGAAACCTGAAGTACTCTATGCCCTGCTCCCTCTTAACTGCATAAGCGTTAAGGTCTTCAAAATAAGCCCATGAGATAATCCTGCCTGACACCTTATGGTGTTTCTTGACTCTGTAGAGCTTGGTGTAGGCATCTCTCTTTGGTGCAGCACGCTGGGCTCTTACTTCTTCAAAACAGGCAGCCCATTCAGCCTTGCGAATATCTACGTCTGCATTGGAGGCTTGGGCTGTTCCTTCAGTCTTTTCTGCTTCTTGCTCCATCTTGTCAAGTACCTCAAAAGTATCACTGACTAGGGATTCACCCAGATTGGGGACCACATTTCCCTCGGCGTCAGCGTACTGAGGATACTCTTCTGCAGTAATGTCTTCAACCTCAACTTCATCAATATCATTCAGTTCCTCATCACTGGTTGAATCAACTGTTGGAGCGTCCTTCACTATTTCATCGGGATTGAGTCTGAACATTTCTGCCAGTTGCTCATCAGACAGGTCATGAATTATCTCCCCTTCTTCAGGGGTATAACTCACAGACCGTCTTACTATCCCTTGTAGGTCAAGAATCATGGTTAATTGAGTCTTGACCATTTGAAGGGGAGCAAAGTCAAACTCATCCCTTTGAAAGTTTGGATCTGTTTGATATAAACATTCAACACATAAATCATTAGTAATTAATCAAACAGACTTACATTAACTTAATATATATAAACATTTAATACACTTGTTTTTCATTACATGATTCAAGTACAAAATAAATAAATACATAAAACGTCTAATCAGTACTTTTGTCTTGAATCTGTGGCGTGTCGCTCGGAGGAGCAGAAGTAGTGGATGACTGGTCTTGTCGATGCTTAGATCTCCGCTCTTGACCTGAAGCAGAGGCCGATGCAGCCGCATCCCCTCCTTCTGCCTCGTCATCATCATCACGTCCTTCTGTCCTATCTTCTTCAGTCTCCTCATCATCATCATCTTCCTCATCATCATCCTCATCTTCATCATCATCATCTCCATCATCCCCGTCACCTTCCTTTAGCTTCAGGGGCTCATCCTTCGACCCCTTCAGCCTCAGCATGATAGTCTTGTTGGTCGTCTCCAACTCCTCAATACGTTTGACGGACTGAGCCTGCATGTCTTGGAGTTGGGACACCTCAACTCTCTGCTGGTCTATGACCCGAGCCTGCTCTGCCAGTTGCTGTGATTGGGCAGCAGCCAGGTCGGTCAGCTGGCGGATCTGCGCCGCCTTCTCCTCGTCCGCAGCAAGCAGACGCATCACCATACGGTTTAGCGCTGAGAGCTGCTCCTCTACCCCGATATGAGGTAGAGTGAATCCATGAGCATGTGAGGGCTGGGCTGAAGATCCAGCATGATGTGTGGTGGTGGTGGCAGTGGCAGTGGTGAATATGGGTCGGTGAGCTGATGGTGGTGAAGTAGGAGTGAATGATCTGGTGATGGATGGGATAGCTACAGTGGTGGTAGGTAAAGTGGTGGATGTGGTAGTAGGAGTAGTGGCTGTGGTGGCTGTGGTGATGGGTGGTATGTCAGTAGTGGTGGTAGTGGTGGCTGTGGTGGTAGTCACGAAGGTCAACCGACGCTTCTTCTTCTTCAAACCATGTGGTTGAGCCATCCGCTTCCTCCTAGTCCCGGAGGAAGTAGATGCTCCCCCTGCAGCTCTGCTAACTGACCCCGGAACATAGTTAGGGTCAGTATCTCTCTCCGAGGAGTCCCTGGGGTGTTCACCAACCACCTTAAGCCCGTGGTCTGTGGGAACTACTTTGCTTCCCACAGTCCTGGTGAGGGGCTCCTCATCTGACTCCTCCTCCTCGATATCACCAGCAACAAACTCTTGATGGAAACCGGCCATCTCTGCGACCTCTCCGGCAGTGGCTGACCCCGGGGGAATAACGTCTGTATCTGTGCCTCTAGATGGGGCAGGCATGTCATCCCCGGCGTCGCCGCTATCATCATCATCAGAGTCAGTCTCTGGTATAGCAATATGCTCCACATCTGAGTCACTGTCCTCGTGGCGCCACTTCCTCTTTGCTGGCGCCACATAATCAGCACGGGCCAGATGCCCAAACAACCTCCTGACAGGGGGCTTCACCTGCTTCCCCCTGTATACCTTCATCCGGCCAAGAGTCGTGTCGTCCATGACCTCAAGAATAACAGCGTCCTCCTTCTCCTTCGGCAGGGAGGGAAGCTTCTGATCAATGATCATCTGTAGAAATCTAGGGTACATACAGAAGCCTTCCTTCCCCTTCCCCTCGAGGTTCTCCACCAAGTAACTGAATATCATCTTGGAGAAGCTGAACGGGTGGTTCAGCACCAACGCTGCATAAGCGTTCTGGATCTGGTCGGAGAGCTCGTCAAAACCTCCTTTCCTGGATGCAACACACTTTAGTAGCACGTGCGCAAGGTACTTAAACTGGGGACAGAGGTTACTCTTGTTGAGTACCCCGGCATTGATGTCCCCAGAGTACTTGGCTCTCATGAAACATCCACGGACCGTGAGGGGGTGTAGACGTGTGGGACACTCAGCATCGTCTCCAAACTGTAGAACTATCCTCAGATCCTCCTCAGAAACAGTGATAGCCTCACCAAAAATCGAGCTCCTGATGCAATGAGGCTCGGTGGATCTGTCTACAGATGCGCCTTCCCAGAAGGCCTGCTGCACTGATCTGTATGGTGTGCAGGGAGTGGATATAGCGTGAGCGATCCTGGATCTCTGTAGAAAAGTAATAATGCCTGTGAAGTCGGCTGCATTCCTGGATGTCAAATCCAGGTGAGCACATATGTTGTGCTTGGTGCTCATATTCCATCTGCTCGCCATCTGTAACACATAATAATATAAACGTTAGTTTCGTTGGCTAAGAGTACAAAGCAACACTTAGACTTTGAATAAAACTGCCTGTCATGCGATTGGGGTTGTACGACTGAAGACAGTCGTGCGACTGAAACGTGCGATTGAGGTTCAGACGTGCGATTGACCTCATGCGCACGACTGAGTGTGCGACTGGACTCATGCGCATGAACTCTTGTGCGGTTACACCAGTCGTGCGACTGAGTCTTATTCGCATGGTTCAGTCGTGCGATTAAGTGAATCGTTCCCTTCAGTCGTGCGACTGAAGTTCATCCGGACGACCAGTCGTCTGTCTCATGTGTTCAGTCGTCCAAAGATCGAATCTACGCTGAATAAGTCTTATCACTCAATTAACCGGTTCTTTAGTGTCGCATTCTCTTTACTAACAACCTATTTTACTTAATTTCAACATATTGCTTAGTTTTAATAGGTTATTAGGGTTTGACAGTCGCGGTTCGCCTTTCACAGTCGTATTAATCCAATTAGGGTTCCATTCTCTCTGATTTCGATGGAATAAGACTTCAAAATACCTGTACGATGATGAACGAACGTCAGTATCACAGAATCAACAGGAAAACTTAGGCAAATAAAATTTTGGCAGAGTAACGGTATGATGTGCGATTTAGGGGCGATTTGAGGGTGATGAGTCTCTGCGACCGACTCCACCTCTATTTATATCAACCCTAGATCCAATCGTGCGACTGAGTTCATTCGCACCTTTCAGTCGTGCGAGTGGGACTCAGTCGTGCGATTGGGTCAGTCGCCCTTCTCCAGTCGTCCGACTGAAGTTCAGTCGTGCGACTGACTCACTCGTTCGCACTTAAGCCTCCGATTGGACTAATCGTATGATCCATTCGTGCGAATGGACTTCATTCGTATGGTTAGTCCATACGTATGGTCCATTCGTGCGAATGGGTCATACTTAGTTAATTTTTCTGCTATTTTACCAATTTACCTTTAACTCTTTTATATTAATTAAATTAACGTTATGAACTTTTGATCATCTCAGACATGATCCTTTTATCTTGAAAACACTTGATCACCTCAGACGTGATCCTTTTAACCACTTTGGTCACCTCAGACGTGACCCTTTTAAAAAATACTTTGTCACCTCAGACGTGACTGATATAACCTTTCAAAGCACATATGGTCATCTCAGACATGACCCTTTAGTGAGTTTATTCCTTCTGATTTTCCTGATGTAGCCCGACACTTGACTCAAGTTAAAACTTAAAACAAACTAACTAATTTAAGAATTTAAACTAATTACATAATCAGACATATTTTTGGCTTTTTGTGAGAGATAAATCCAGAGATTGATATCTACGGGATTTGGATCGGGAGTAGATAGCTTCAACTTAGGTTGATCACATCTGGACCAAATCAATTTTTGGAATCATACAGGCAATTCAAATCATTTGGGACTCGTTATTAAACCTTTTGATGCTCAAGTTCTCGATGTTCATCCAGAGTCGTTAGCAACATAAGGAAATCATACTGAAACTCTTAGATTCTCACATTGATTTGGACCTTTGAGAATGTAGCCACAATGATTGTCAGTATGTTTGTCCACTTAAATCCATACACAGACTTTTGACACAGACTGGTGACTTATTTAGGTGTAATTATTTCAACTAACACTTGTGGATCCCACACTTATATGGTAATCAACATCCCTCAGGAGCTTTTGAGCGGTCTACGGGTATTATTACAAGAAGAGACTATTCTTAGAGCTTTCAAAGAGAAGCCTGTCCTCAGGTCAGTGCCATCGCACAGCAGAGAGGCGGCAAACAACAATGAATTCTAGAATATCTAGGTTATGCTTATCCTCAGGTCAGTGCCATCGCACAGCAGAGAGGCACATAACCTATCTCCTTGTTAGAGCAGCTTATTTTATTTTGCACAAAATGCACCAACAACATAAGTCATTAGCTTTATTGCATTTGTCTTTCAATTTTTCTTTTGCTTTGCTCTAGTTATGGTCATCCGCACACATTTGTGGCGTTTAATTGCTCATTACCCCTTATTGGAATATTGTTGATTGTGTTAACCAGTGATAAGATGGACGCCCACAGTCAGTTGAACACTTTAGTTTTATCTTGAAATCACCAATCCGGTCTATTTGTCTATTGTGTTGAATCTACCAACATATCATATATGGTCTAGCAACCTCTAAGTCTACTTTCTTTGTGTCACCTTAGGAGTTGCCAGTTTTCTATCATCTTTCCTTTTAGTATTGCTTAGACTACACAGATTTATTTCTTTGAACTTTTGCATATTACTAAAACTTAAATTTTAAAGTCCCTCTTGATTTGTTCCTGTGTACTATCATTTTCCAAAGGTATTGAATCGGTATCACAGATACAATCTACCTTATTTCAGCTCGCTACTCCTTCTCCCTCTTTTTTTTTTTTTTTTTTTTTTTAATGTTAACTTGCTGACATATTCTCCCCCTAAAATACTAAAATCATTTCTGGTTTAATTATTTTAGGATTTTAATAAACAGCAAGAGAACATGAGTTTAAATAAAATTAAAATCAAATAGACAAATCAAAATAAATAAAATAAAATTTAAGTACACGACATCGGACTACACATTTTCATCATCAGGAATTACCTCACTTTTCTTTTTAACACCGTTGACCTCTAATAAATATTGAAAACGTGGTTTATCAAAGGCTTTAGTATAGAGGTCAGCGCGTTGAAAATCAGTATTAATTTTAACCACATCAATTAAGTTCTTTTCAAAACAATCTCTTATGAAATGGTATTTAATACCGATGTGTTTGGTCTTAGGATGTTGGACCGGATTTTTAGTTACTGCAATTGCAGCAGAGTTATCAACAAAAATAGGAGTAGATGAGAATTTTAAACCGTAATCCCGCATTTGCTGTTGAATCCAGATGATTTGAGAACAGCAACTTGCAGCAGCAACATATTCGGCTTCACAGGTTGACAATGCAACCGATGTCTGCTTCTTACACTGCCAGGTAACTAATCTTCTCCCAAAGAATTGACACCCTGCTGATGTAGACTTGTAGTTCATCTTGCAGCCCCCGTAATCCGAGTCACTATACGCGGTAAGCTCAAAGTCATCATCATGAGGGTACCACAATCCAAGTGTGGGTGTACCCTTCAGATAACGAAAAATCCTCTTGACCCCGATCAGATGGTTGACCTTTGGTTTAGCCTGATATCTTGAGCATAGACATGTAGCATACATAATATCAGGTCTTGAGGCAGTGAGATACATGAGGGATCCGATCATTCCTCGGTACATAGTGGCATCTACTAGATCTCCATTATCATCCGGTGCTATATCATGATTAGTAGCAAGTGGAGTCCCAGCAGCAGAAGCATTCTCCATGTCAAAGCGACTGAGAATGTCTCCTACATACTTGGTCTGATGTAGAAAGATTCCATTAGGTGTTTGATCCACCTGTAACCCGAGAAAGAACTTCATCTCCCCCATGGCACTCATCTCAAATTCTTTCTTCATTACTGCTTCAAACTCTTTACATAACTCTTCGTTCTTTGACCCGAAGATTATGTCATCAACATATATCTGTACAAGCAGTAGGTCGCCATCCTTTTCCTTAATAAACAGTGTACAGTCAATTACTCCCCTGCGAAAGCCGTGTTTCACAAGATGAGTTGAGAGTTTCTCATACCAAGCTCGAGGAGCTTGATGAAGCCCATACAAAGCTTTGTCGAGCTTGTAAACTCTATCCCGATGGTAAGGATCTTCAAAACCCTCGGGTTGACTTACATAGACTGTTTCTCTGATTTCCCCATGAAGGAATGCACTCTTTACATCTAATTGGTAGACTTTGATCTTCATGTACGATGCATAGGCAAGGAAGATACGAATAGCTTCCATCCTTGCCACGGGTGCAAACACCTCATTGTAGTCAATTCCCTCGACTTGGCGAAAACCTTGAACCACCAGTCGAGCTTTGTTCCTGATAATGACCCCTTGGTCATCCTTCTTGCATTTTAGTACCCATTTAGTGCCAATGACTTTAGCACCTTTAGGTTTATCAACCAATGTCCATACACCTAACTTCTTAAACTGCAGAAGTTCTTCTTGCATGGCACTCACCCACGCCTCATCATTGAGTGCCTCACTGACATATTTTGGCTCAACCTGCGAGACAAAACATCGATAGGCACCATCATGAATGTAACCTTTCTCCATAACCGAGGCGTAATCAGCTGAGTATAACTGATTTCGGGTTTGTACTCCTGATCTGACATCCCCAATAACATTGTCAAGGGGATGATAGACGTTTAGTCGTGATCCTGGAGTAGTAGGAACAGCTACCTCAGAACCAAGATTATGAACATTTGGTTCTGCATCTGAGGTAGTTGGAGTTTGAGGTTCTGAAGTCGAAGGTGCATCACTCGTAGATGCTTGTGGACTTGCTGGAACCTGTTCCTCCGGACTGTTCTGGTCATCTGCTTCAGCTTCTTCTTCAGAGGAGGAGTCACTGTCGTCGACTACTCCCCCTGACTGAGTAGATGATTCTCCCTGTGTGCTAGATGGTGTATTCAGAATATCATACATCATCCTAGTAGCTAGCTCATCGTCCGAGGGAGAGAGAGGTATGTTGAAGGATTTGAAGAATCCATCATAATCGAAGAAGTAGGCAGGTCCTTTTCCTGTAGGAGGTGTGGTATATCTCTGAACGTCGACATTACACCACACTTCTACAAGACCCGTTGAGTTATTGTAAACTCGCTTATTCGGTATGTTGTATCCTAGAAAGATTCCTTCATCTGCCTTCTCGCTGAATTTTCCTTCTTGTGTCTTCTTCAGAAGTGTACACGGCGCGCCAAAGGGTTCAAGATACTCCAAATTCGGTTTGCGTCTTTGTAGTAGCTCATAACATGTCTTTCCGTGGCGCTTGACTATTAGGACTCGATTCAGTGTATAACATGCATTTGCTACTGCCTCATTCCAGAATTGGATAGGCAGTTTCGAGTCCGCCAGCATAGTCCGTGCAGTCTCTATCAAGCTCCTATTTTTCCTCTCAGCAACACCATTCATCTGAGGCGTGTATGCTGAAGTGAATTGATGAACAATTCCCTTTTCCTTGCAGTATGCCTCCATCCATTGATTCTTGAATTCGGTCCCGTTGTCTGAGCGTACTTGTCTAACCTTTAGCTTGTAGAGAGATTCCAGAGTGGTGACTAATTCCTTGAATGACTCAAATGTTTCTGATTTGGATTTCAGAAACATTACCCAAGTGAACCTTGAGTAGTCATCAGTGACCACAAAACAGTACAGATCGCCTGCAATGCTCCTTGTACTGACTGGACCAAACAGATCCATGTGAAGAAGTTCAAGAGGAAGTTCTATTGAATGAACTTTCTTTTCCTTATGAGACTTCTTTGTCTGTTTGCCTTTCTTGCAAGCTACACAAAAGTCAGGAAGTTGGAAGTTCTTGACATTTACTCCTCTCACTAAGTCCTTCTGAATCAAGTGATTCATCTTCCTTTGACTAATGTGTCCCATTCTCCTATGCCAGGAGATTGAGTCCTTCTCAGTAGCTTTAGATAGAAAGCACTGCACTTCATGATCCGTTGGAGCAGCTGTTGACAGATCCAAACATATAGGTCCTTATATCTTGAAGCAGTCATCAGAACTTGGTCCTCTGGAATCATATAGTCTTTCTTCAGCACGTAACACTTGTTGTTGTCGAAGATGACTTTAAATCCTTTATCGCAGATTTGGGAAACAGAAAGCAAGTTATTCTGAAGTTGTTGAACGTAGTTCACCTTATCAAACTTAACTTTCTGATTTCCCACTTCTCCCTGTGCTGTGATGTATCCTCCCTTGTTTCCTGCAAAGGAAACATGCCCTCCTTTTATTTGTTTGACATTTGATAAAAGGGCTCTATTTCCTGTCATGTGCCTGGATGCTCCGCTGTCTATAATCCACGTGTTAGTCTCAGCGCTATACCGAACACCCTGCACATATCAAGTAAATGTATTAGTTTAGGTTAGGAACCCAAGCCTTTACTGTCTTGGGTTTCCCAGAGGCATCACACATCATAAACTCTACCCATTGACCTTTAGAAGGTGAGGGTAACTCAGATTCCTTCTTGTCATCAGTATCAGTCACACAGGTAGTCTTCTCTTTCCATAAGCCAGATTTGTGCAATGCCTGTTTATGATAAACAGTCGTCTGGCTTACAGGTTGGACTTTAGGTTCACTAGATCTTCTAGGTGGAGTTAGAGAACTCCTCTTAGAAGACCTAGGTCTAGAGTCCTGAAGATCAATCTTCTTCCTAGGTGTCTGATAGAAAGGACAATAGGAAGCAATATGTCCACATTCTCCACAGTTGTAGCACAATCTGCTATCAACCTTATAATTTGACTTTCTTTGTGGAGAAATGCGTGACACTTTAGTAACATCAATCACTTTAGGTTTTGACTCTTGCATGTTTGATGTTTTCTCTGGTTTAACAAATTTAACTGTTTTAACCTGTTTAACTTGTTCAACTTTTTGGTTAACTGGTTTTTGACTTGTAGCATGTGAAAAATTAACGTTTGAAGTCTTTTTGGGTTCTGATTTGACTCTGTTTGACCCTGACTTTAAGTTAACCTTTTCAAATTCATTTTCCAGATTAACACAAGGCAATTTACCCTTTGCCTTTGAAGTGGCCTCCTTTTGTTTCTGTCCAGATTCAGTAGATGAACATGATGTGTCTGGATCAGTAACAAGAGGAGTGGTCACCACATGATCCTTGATTGGGTTGTTGTTTACTGGTTTAGACTTGGTGTTCATCAAGGTCTCAGGTGGTGGTGGAACCACTTTGTAGCCTAATCCCTCCCCATTATTCCTTTCTCTCACTAAGTGTTGAACTATGTGTGAAGAACTAGTCCAACTATGCAGTTTCTGTTTTAAGGAATTAACTTCTACTTCTAGAACTGCCTTTTGTTTCTTAGTGTCCTCTAGGGAGTTTAGATAGTACCTAATGTCATTTGATTGATTAAAGGCAACTACTTCGGTTTCCCTAAGTTGTTTAGTCAATAGGTCTATCTTTTCTTTATAACTATGCTCATTTTGTTTTAGAACTCTATTGGCCTCAGTGCATAGTTGTAAATCCTTTACTAAGTTATCATTGTGATCTAATAACCTAGCAAATTTTTCATCAATGCTATTCCTAAACAAATCACAGTTAGAACAAGCATGATTATTAAACATTTGGTCAGTTGTACTTACCTGTGTTGTTTCAGAAGAGTTAGCCATCAACGCAGCATCAGACGTCTCTGGTTCTGGTGATTCTGACTTTTCTGTATCTGACGTGGAAGTCTCCTCCTTTGGTATGTAACTGACTTCAGCTGCAGTTGTTTCTTCACTGTGTGACATCGCTATATCAACTGCTAAATCACCTTCACTCGCAGAATCATCATCAATATCTTCAACACTGGCAATGTTAGATTCTGGGGAGACAAATCTAAAACTCCAGTCCTGTCCTTCATCATCATGAGCAGTCAAGGCTTTTGGGTCCTTGTTTGATGAAGTAGAACTAGAGGCTTGCTTGTCTTGGCGAGTAAAGGATGAGAACGGGTTCCCATTACCCGTCTTCTTTGGCTTGACACATTCCCTCTTGAAGTGCCCTTTCTCTCCACAGTTGAAGCAGGTCACTTTGCTCTTGTCAAAACCAAATGTGGTATCCTTAGTAGCTATCAAATTTTGTCCTGTCTTCTTAACAAACTTCTTCGCCCTTCGGACAGCGCTAGCTAAGGCCCACATTATATCCATTCTTTCAAGCTCCATTTCATCTACCTGCTCGTAGTCTTCATCTGCCAAATGACAGTTTCCAATCTTCCCAGCCACAAGTCCATCATATGAATGAACTACTGCGGCGAGAAGATCCATATGCTCTCGTGCTACTTCTACGGTCACATTACCGAGGTTCTCGGTCTTCAATTTGGTAGCACTTGCTTCTGATCCAATATAATGGGTACATGACGACCCTGACGTGTCTGATCCAGAAGGAGAAGCATGTGAAGGACCTGACGAGCTAGACACAAATGCTGTCTGGAGAGGTGCTCCAGATGTCTTAGCTTGAGGCGTGGCATTGTATAAAGCTGGGTTTTGTGTATACGACGACTTCTGTGCTCTATACTTCATTCTTAGTGCTTCTTCACGCAGCCTGAGAATAAAGTCATTTATATCCAGCTTTATAAGTATTCCATTCTGTCTAAGATTAGACACGAATGAAGCCCACTTATCAGGCAATCCATCTGCGAAGTTGCTTACTTTTTCTTCCATAGTTGTTTCCACTCCATGTGTATGCAACTCGCTCATCAAATGGTAGAATCTGTCTATAACTTCATCTAAACTCTCGTTACCAATCGATGAGAAGTTATCGAATTCTTCTTTAACTCCTTTGCCTTGATTGCCTTTAACGATGCATTCCCATCATACCTTTTCTCTAGCTCATCCCACAGTTTCTTGGACTGCTTGTTCTCTGAGTATTGGTGGAATATGTCTTTGGGGATCGACTGAGTTATCATCGCATAAACTCTTTTCTCTGCATTATACTTTACTTTCTGTGCGTCAGTCATCCCACTTAACGTTAATTTTACTCCATCTGCTCCCACCGGTGTACTATACCCAACCTCGATAGCTTCCCACAGATTAGGATCTACTCCATTGAGGTAGATCTCAAAACGTTGTTTCCAGTGAGGAAACTCGTCTAAAGTCAAGAGCTTTGGTGGTTTATTGTGAATACCCACCTCACTCTCAAGCAGCAGCAGGTTCTGAATTCTTGAGTCCTTCCCAGCAGTAAAGGCTGACATCTGATCTTCCATGGTTAATAAACTTAGAGTCTAATCAAATCAACTTTAACTGATGCGACTGAAGGATGCGAATGGTCTTATCGTGCGTATGAACTCTGCGATTGGTTCAACCGTGCGACTGAACTGGGCGAATGGTTCAGTCGTGCGAATGAATCTGGTGCGTATGAGCTATGCGAAAACGAACGGTTCAGTCGGCCGAATGAGGGTGCGACTAGGTCCAGTCGTGCGAATGAACACTGCGAATGAGTCTAGTCGTGCGAATGGGTCACTCGTGCGACTGAAGCTGCTGTTTTGCGAAAATTTCTAGGTTTGACGGGTTTCAGCCGTGAAAATTCGAAATTTTGCAAGTCCAAATCGTCTAAGTCCGTAGAAACTGAACTTCAATGAGCAGGGAACGTCCAAGATCACTTTTGATGCTAAAGATTGCGTTTTTCGTGCAAAAACACAAACTTTTATGCAATCTTGATTGAATCAACACGAAATCAAGAGCCAAAGCTCTGATACCACTTGTTAGGACCTGGTATTTGAACGAAATACCGAGTGATTGCGTGTTAAACCAACTCAAATAGTGCGGAATCCTATTTGATTGGCGATCCAATCAGTGAGAACACACGATGAATCAATCAAGAATTGAAATCAACGTCAGAAATCGATTAGGAACCGATCTGATGTGTTCTATGAACTTGGAGAACGATTTGGGAGGCTTCTGGACGGCTAGGGTACGTCTGGAATCGTAATGGGATGAAATACTCTCGTTTTCCCACGAATTGGGTCTATTTATAGGTTAGTATTGTTCAATCGTGCGACTGGGCCATAAGTATGGTTCAGTCGTGCGATTGAACCATGCGGTTGATTCATCCGCACGACTGAGTGTTCAGTCGTGCGATTGAGTCAATCTTATGTGTCAATCATACGACTGATCCAGTCTCCTGGTTCAGTCGTGCGATTGAGTCAATCGTATGAAGTTATTCATGCGTGTGGTCCATTCGCATGGGCCATCCGCATGAGAACTTCATTAAGTTAAGTTTGAATGTTCTATTTAATATAACTTAATGTGCACTCATTCAAACATTCATAAACCCAATCAATTCAATCACAACTCATTAATGAAACATTAAACATTACAAGTAACAACCAATTCATATCATTTCATTAATCGATTACAATTACATCATAATCAAACAGACAAGTTCATTACATTACAAATCATGATCTAGGGACATACATGTATCAACAGAACTGTCAACTGCTGAAAAATCACCTCAAGAAGCTGAATAGCCTAAAACCTCCTCTGGTCTATCAATGCAAACATATACCAAGAGGAGGAAGTATTTATCAGAGAAGGCTAAGGGAAAAACACCAATAGTTGAAGAAGAACCAAGCAAGAAAAGTAAAAAGGATGACCCCAGAAGCCTTGCAGCTATTTCTGAATTTCTAAAAGAACATGAGCAGGCTGAAGCTCAACTGAAAGAAACGGCTGAATTTGTAGACCTTGAAGAGGGTGAAATTGAGGGTGGCTATGTGGTTGATGAACCAATAGCAGTTGATAGCCCTATACAGGAGGAAAAATCAGTTCAAGAGATAGTATAAAAGGCACAAATTGATCATCTGATGGTAAAAGCCATGTTCCTAATCAATCATGGATATGACCCAGATGAAGTGTTTGGTATGACTTATGAAGGAATGAAGGCAAAAGAAGAAAAACTAAACAAGCTACTAGACCCCACCTATGAGACTGAGTATGAGAAGATTGTTTCTCCCAAAGCTTTGGTGCCCAAATTATCCACCATGAAAAAGCAGACATCTACTCCTCACTCATAGTATCCTGATCCCTATAACATGTCTGATAGGGAAATGAAGGATTACCTCTCTAGTCAAGGGTTCAGAAAGAGAAAACTTGGTAACATGAAGACAAATTCACTAAGGGCTGCCATCTTTAGACTGAACAATGAGAAGAAAGAAAAGCTTAAGAAACTGGAAGAAGAAATTCTCAGTAAGAAGCCTAGAACCAGAGTGTCAGCTCAAGACATGCAACTCACCCACAAAGATCATGACTCTTTGGCACCTGTTTTATACAAATATCCTGAGTGGTTTGCAAAGCCTTCACAATTTAAACTTCAAGAAGGTCTGACCACCGCAGAGATGATTAAAGGTGTGTCTACTCCCAAAGGCAAGACAGATAAGAAGATTATTGCCTGGAAGTACGACAGTGACTGGAACATGTTTATGGTTAAAAGGGTCTCAGGGCTGGTGCAATTCTTTACAGAGTACTTTGCTTTTGTAAATGCCCTGGAGATTCATGACTTGAAGGAACTAGCCAATTTGGAACTGATAAATCATAAGGGATTCGCAGAATGTTTAAGAGAACAGACAACTTCAAATCTCTGTAGGCTATCTGCATGAGGAAAGATAGATCCTTCATCAACCTACTTGAGAGGAAAAAGACAAAACAAGCAGAAGAAGTTGTCTTTCCAGAGCTAAAAGTGAAACCAACTGAGTCTTTAAAGAGATAGATGGTGTCAGGAACTCATTCCTCCACTCCAATTTGGAACTGATAAACCATAAGGGATTCTCAGAATGTTTAAGAGAACAGACAACTTCAAATCTCTGAAGGCTATCTGCATGAGGAAAGATAGATCCTTCGTCAACCTACTTGAGAAGAAAAAGACAAAACAAGCAGAAGAAGTTGTGTTTCTAGAGCTAAAAGTGAAACCAACTGAGTCTTTAAAGAGAAAGATGGTGTCAGGCACTTATTCCTCCACTCCAATTTCTAATGTTTATTATGATGAAAAGACTTATGAGCTAGTAATTGAGAGAAGATGGGGAGGAAAGGAAGGTGCTGAGATTAGACTGTTTAGTGGATATGAGGTGAGACTATTAGATGAATCCTATATCCACTACATATACACCATACATTTTAGAGAGATATCCAATAAGTTGCGAGAAGAAGACATGCACTTCTTCTTAAAGTGCATTAAACTTCTAAAAATGGCTTATGATAGAATATTGAAGCCATCTGGGAGCCTATCTCACTAAGGAAGTTGCCTATTGAAGCCATCTACAATATGAGTCAGATGAAGATACATGTGCTAAGCAGAGAAAGGATGTCTGAAGCCATTGATTTTGTCAATATGATAAAAGCTATTCTGGATCCATCTCTCACTGATCCCCAGATCTCCTCTCCTACTACACAAGACCCAGCATAATCCTCACAACCTCAACCACCTCCAAACCATTGAAGAACATAGGCTGTATAATCCTTAGGGGGAGTATTGTTGGACCCTGAAAGGATCATACATGCCAATTCAATTGGTGAGTTGATGGTTGTTCTGCTAGAAATCCCACAAGTCCAAGAACCAATGCGAATGAAGAATCTGCTGAGAAGAACAAGTGTTGGCTAACCACATTCGTATATGCGGAAGACATAGAAAAATGCTGACAAGTGTTTGTTCTTCCGCATTAACAAATGCGGATAGCCTAGAAGAAATGCTGACAAGTCTTGTACATTCACATTAACTAATGCGGATGCCAGGCAACAGATGCGCATATGTGTTTGCTCATCCGTATTTGTCAATGCTGATGACCAAACACTAATGCTGAAGACAACAGAAGAAATGCTAATCAAGATCAACTCATCCGCATTAGTCAATGCAGATGTAACAAAGAAATGCTGATGAAGACTTAGACTAGTTCTTATGTATAGGTCAGGGGTAGTTTAGTATTTTGTAACAGGCACCTTGTCAGCCTATAAATAGAATAGAAAACCTCGTATGTGAGGTGACTTTTGACAGAAATCTTAGACAAGCAGAATCTGGTCTTCGTCCCTGCGATGATGTATCTCTTAATCCACTTACCCAGCCGTAAGGTTATGAACTTTTTTAAAAACGCTTCCTGCGCCGCTTAAGCTCGGGATCCCCTCAGACTCTGTTTGAAAGGTGTTTTGTTACTGTTTAATGCTCAAACCCTAGCATTCATTGTAACCGATCACCTTCATTAATATATAGATCATTTATGAGTATTTCTTTGATTTAGTGTTCATTGATTTTTTGATTCTGCCATATAAGCATTGACTCAATCATCATGTTCGATCCTTGTGAGAATATCAATCTCACACCCAGTCACTTATTTATTTGTTTGTTTGTTAAATCATATATTCATTTATTTATTTGTTTTTTTGTTTGTATAACACATAAGTTAGTAAATTTTGCATTACATTTTTATATACTTTCACATATTTATTTTGTGTGTGTATTGTGATTGTTTAAGGGAATAAATAGTTGATTTAATTAATAAATATTTGTCACATGTAATAAAAATTATTAAACTAAACCGAAAGTCACCTATGGGTCTTTCCTAATGAAATGGATTTCAAGGCAAATCTAGTAAGTTGGGTAAACAACTTACATATTAGACTCATTACTCAACAATTAATGGATTCTTCGTGTTTAGGGCATTAATTGGTAATTTATTTTCCGGACTCGAATTTGCTAGATCATCTCTCTGTCTTATTTGAAGGTGATTTTTCACATCCCCTATTTTTAAATAACGTTTATTTAAGTATTTTGGTGGAAAAGCATGCTATAACGATTTTTTGTTTATGATGTGATTATGGAATAAGTTTGTGATCTTTATGATAGCCTTGATTTGTTTTATTTTTTGTGCATGGCTGCCCTCTTACATACTCATTAACCCTTGGAGGGCCACAGGATATATTGGTAGATCTATTGGGTTTGACAACCGCCTCTCAGGATCGGTTGCCACCGGTAGAGAGGGAATATATGTTGAAAGGATTTGAGGGATTTTATGTAATGGTTTTATTATGGGGCTCTTGGTTGCGATCATAGTTAGTGGAACTAGCTAGTCCTTGACAATCCAAGGGTTGATCCGGAATAATCATGTTTTTATAAAAGGAAATTATGATAACCTTTTGTATAAACCTGTGAACTCACCAGCTTTTTGCTGATAAACTTTTGGGCATGTTTTTCAGGATATTAGGAATGCAAGGGAATGAAAAGGGTTTTAACGGCAAACCTATCAATTTTGGATACCATCTTTGGGACAAATTCCGCTGCCGATTAAAATCATTGTTTTTGTTAAAAATAATGTTATGTTATTACAACCTAAGTTTTAAATTTAAGACTTCTACTTGTTGATGTAATGACATTTTAATATTAATATTTAATGATGGTATTCATGATATATTGCTCGATAATTGTTGGAATAATCCAACTTCCGTTATCTCCGTCGCACGCGTGCCCTTTCGGTGCGCTTTTCGGGGTGTGACATCCGGAGATATGGATATTGCATCAGCAGATGTTCCATCCACATCAGTAGATATTCCACACATTAAGGATGATCCATTCCTTTCTAAAGAGTTAATGTCAGCAAGTCAACAAATACCATCCGTAGGTGTTCTTGTAACTCCTGCGGAAGTTCAAAACACATCCGTAGAAGTTCCTGCAGAAGGCATTCACAATGCAGCTGATGTACAAACTCATGAGGAAAATCATTCAGCTTCCAATTATCAACATGATGATCAATTTGATTACTTCATAAATTTATCATCTCAGCTGGATCCATCTGCATCAATGAATATGACTAACTTGCAAACATCTATTCCAGTTGAATCTATTCCAACAACAAGATTTTATAAGACTCATCCAATAGACGACATCATTGGTGATCTTAATGAAAGAAGCACAAGAAGCCAAAGGGGAGCTACAAACATTTTTCTCTTCATATGTTTTCTTTCACAAGTGGTTCATCCAAACATTACAGCTCCACTAAAAGATAATAGCTGGATTGAAGCTATGCAGGAAGAGCTTTAACAATTCAGACAGTAGAAAGTCTAGAATCTAGTTGATCTACCTAAAGGTCAACATCCAATTGGTACAAGGTGGCTCTTCAAAAATAAACTAGATGACAGAGGTATAATTGTGAGAAACAAAGCAAGGCTAATTGCACAAGGTTATACTCAAGAAGAAGGGATAGACTATGATGAAGTTTTTGCACCAGTTGCACGAATTGAAGCCCTAAGAGTATTCCTAGCTTAAGGATCATATAAGAAGTTCACTGTTTATCAAATGGATGTCAAATGTGCTTTTTTATATTGGAAAATTGATAAAGAAGAATATGTATCTCAACCTCCTGGTTTTGAAGTTCATGATTACCCACATAGGGTATACAAGCTTGATAAAGCTTTGTATGGTCTTCATCAAGCACCAAGAAAGTGGTATGAAACATTATTATCATTCTTTCTCAAGCATGGATATAAATAGGGAACTATTAATCAGACTCTCTTTCTCAAACAAGAACATCAAGACCTCTTAATGGTTCAAATTTATATAGGTGACATTATATTTGGATCAACAAACAAGAGACTGTGTGTAAGCTTTGAAGAGTTGATGAAATCTGAGTTTCAGATGAGTTCAATGGGAAAATTAACCATCTTCCTTGGTCTACAAGTTCATAAGAAAACAGATGGCATCTTCATCAATCAAGAAAAGTATATTCTTCAAATATTGAAGAAGTACAATCCTGCTAATACATCTTCATGCAAAACACCTGCTTCAACAATTGACAAGATTGTACGTGATCCTACAGGAAAATCTATTGATCAAAGATTGTATAGATCAATGATAGGTTCTCTTTTAACTGCCAGCAGACCTAACATAATGTTTGTTGTGTGTGTTTGTGCAATGTACCAATCTGATCCAAAAGAGTCTTATCTGAATGCTATTACGAGGATCTTCAGATATCTGAAAGGAAAACCTGCCCTTGGACTTTGGTATCCAAAAGATGGTGACTTCACTCTCTACTCATATTCAGATAGTGACTTTAGAGGATGCAACAACAACAGAAAATCCACAACTGGTGGGTTTAAATTTATAGGACCAAGACTTGTTACATGGCAGTGCAAAAAGCAAACAAATGTATACGTATCCACAGCTGAGGCTGAGTACATAGCTGCTCCAGCTGGTTGCTCTCAAGTCCTTTGGTTGCAAAACCAATTAATTGATTATGATTACAATTTCCTTCAAACCCCAATTCATATTGACAATTGAGCTGCTATGTTCATCACTGCTAATCTAGTGCAACATAGTAAAACAAAACATATTGAAATCAGATACCATTTCCTGAGAGATTGCTAAGAAAAAGGTTTGATCAAGTTAGTCAAAGTGGATACAACAAATCAGCTTGCTGATTTATTCACTAAATTCTTTGATTCAGTTAGATTTAATTTTCTAGTTGAGTCTTTGGGCATGATTAACTTAGATTAATCATCATGACCAAAGAAAAGCATGTGTCTGTCCTTGTAAATAGGTATATATAAAACCCAAAAACATTCAAAAAAACATACAAAAATACATAAATATTGTCTTTATTTATTGTGTCTTTTGATTTAGCATGACATATTTATGGGAAATTGATAGTGCACTATGCCTATGCTTGCTTCTTGAGTTCTTAAATATCATAAAATCTTATCAAAGTTTCTTGATATGTGAGTAGGTTCATCTTGAGTGGAAGCTACACTAAGAGCATGCCTAACATAATGCAAAGCGATTGTTTGTGGAAACTCCATTTTGAGGATACAACAAGTGAGTCTTATTCTGATGTGACCAAATCACTCATCTAAACACACTATGTACCAACAGTTTCTAATATCTATATTTGTAAATCATATTCCCTTTGTTTTGTGTGACAAAGACCTGGATGTATGATCACCTTGGTATACATTTGTAACCAACTAGTGAACAGATCATGATCCTCATCATCCCTCTATTTTTTGTAAACAAACACCTGGGTTAAAGGCACCTCTGTTTTACGGAAGTAAAGACCTGGTGATCAGATGATGATCATATCTTAGCTCTCAAACGAATCCTCTATGATCAACTCTTTATTAACTTTAGAGCTATTACATTAATGCATTAATGAGATGTCACATACATCTCAACATAAAACTTATAACATAAAGTACATAGTTTCTAAGTATGAAAAAGTGATGATTTGACCCACAAAGGGAGGCAAACTCTAAGTGATTTGAATGTGGAGCCCATAATAGTTACTCACTAATAAACATCAAAACATGATAAACAACATGCCTAGTTGATACAATACTCTTGTTTGGATTTAAGGGGACAAACATACTTGCAATCAGAACTAAAATCAGGTATCATTTCATCAAACAAATCAAACAGGAAGATGCTTAGTGTTATAGTATGATCCCATTCTTGTTTATATATGCTTGTATATAGTTCTTAATTCACTTTGTGTTTCTTTTGCCTTATTTCTTTTTCAATATTTTTGGACAATCATGTGTCTTTCATGATATTCTTCTGATAAATTTATGATAAATTCCTTAGTTTAACATTAGTCACAAATTTTAGGGGGAGTAGATAACTTATGAAATTTTAATATCAGAATTGTCAAATCAATTGTCAACAAGGAATATGAAGGAATTGGAGCTTAAGCACTTACTTGGTTGTAGGATACAAGAAGTTTTGCAAGTTATAATTCTCTTGTGCACTAATTGTCATGAAAACAAAGTCAACAAGATCCAATAGCAATAAATGGTTCTATCAGTTGTTTAGGACCATACAATCAAAGAAGTTTCAAACTTTACATTTCAGCATAAGTAGAAGCTACAATGCATTTAAGCATCAGCAGAAGCTACAATGCATTTCAGCATCAGCAGAAGCTACAGTGCGAAACTTAAAATATAACTATCCGTAGATTGGTAACCTACGGAGAAGTTAATATTTTAAAGTTTAATCTATTTCCATGGATTGGTAACCTATGGAAAAGCAAGTTATACTTCAATGAAAAATTCAATTCTCATAAGTTAGGCATCCGTAGATGTCCTACGGAAGAACTGAAATCTGGGAAATAAATAAATTCCACGGAAGAGTAATAAGGAAAGTGGGACCCACTTCATTAAATAAATGAAATTAATATGCCCGTGGGAGTATAAATGATGTTCTTGAGTTGGTATTCATTATTCACTTTTATTGAGCCTTTTTGACCTAGAATTCCGTTAGTCAAAACCATATCCCTCCTTCATCCGATTTCAAAATTACTCGAACCTTAAACATCAAACAAATTTTAAATTTGATTTCAGATCTTAATTTCAAGATGGCGAATCGATTTGCAATAGAGCACAATGTATGTGCATTCTTAAATCCAGACGACCCTGTATCGAAAGGATGTCGGGATATCATCAGATACTTACGACGATCCAAGCTTTTCTATGCTTTAACAGTAGAGCATATGATTCATCAAGCTCATATAGTCAATTTTTGGAATTCAGCACAAATAGTGGAAAATGGATAATCTGAAGTGATTGTGGCTGATATTAAGAATGAAAGACTAAGAATTGATGAGCAGACCATCAGAAGGGTACTAGAGTTGGGAGATCAAGAAGCGGGTCACTTGGATGTATTTAAGAATGAGTACATAGAGAAGGTCTTCTATCTGATGGGGTATGATAGTGATTTTGAGAAGGGAGAAATAAAGAAAGGAAGATTGTGCAAGCCATATAGATTTCTGTGTCACACTTATCTCAAGTGTATCTCCAACAGGAAATCCGGATTGGATAGATTATCTAGACACATTTCTTCTGGAATCATTGGCATATTTGAAGGGAGGACATACAACTACTCAAAGTACATCTTTGGGTGTCTATGTGACCAAATCAGAGTATAGAAAACTGAGAAGATGTACATGTTCTCAATGCTGAGCTTCCTGGAATAGACAGAGATGGTGATGTATTTGTTCAAGTACATTTAGGAAGATCTGTACTCAACAAGATCAGTGAAAAATACCAAGGTGGACAAATGCCGATGTTTGCTCATGTGGCTGATCCTAATGCGAACATACCTCAAGAACTGGTGTTGGAAGACCAGCAAGAAAGTACATCTGCTGATACTGAGCAAGACTCCCATTCACATTCCCCTCCTCAATCTTCCATGTACCATCATCATCAATCACATATTCATCATGAACCATCCCCCCAACCTCAATCACCAGCCAGTCAAAACAGCCAACAAACTCCTCCAATTCAAAACCAATTACAACTTTATCAACAACCTCCAACTCTTGAAAACCAATCAACTGAGAGTATTTACACTGGTGAGACTGAGTTAGCCTCTCAAGCCAGTACTGTCCAACTATCTTTAACCAAATCTCAAACCCCTATTCACTCAAATGATACCGAGCCTGTCTCTCCAATCACTGATCTTGAGCAACAACAATAACAACATCAAGAGCAGTCAGATCAAGTAGTTGAGTCCAGCTCATGCTCAGCAAGTACAGCTCTTGCTGAAGTTAATGATGATGAGATTGGTGATCAACATCAAGAAGGTGAAGAAGAAGCAAACTATGTTGATGTCATTGCATATCATGAAGATGATCTTAGTGATGTAGACATCCCTGTGAGCAAAAGTTACTTGGTAGCTGAATACAACAAGCTGATCATAAAATCAAACAAGAGGTTAGAAAGAATAAGGGAGATGAAAAGGATGATAAGAGAAAAAAAGGATAAGTTGACAACGCAAGAAGCATCCCTGAAAAGATTAAGAGAAAATGTTCAAGAAAACAATGAAGTAATTGATGCTCTGCATGAGTTAGTCAAAGAACTAAAAGAGACTATTGAACATGAGAAGGCTGAAAGAGAGAAGCTTGTGTTGGAGAACAATAAAGCTAAGAAGACTCTGAATGAACAATCTGCTTAGCTGGAAAGAAAAGATGCAGAGATTGATGAGCTAAAAAAGAAGATAAGCAACCTTGAATCAAGTGCTATTGCAACAAAACAACCAAAAGAATCTGTTGAGACTTCAAAGCAAATCATTCAATACTTAAGAAAGAGGAGATACTTGGGGACTGTAAAGAAAGAAGTGATTGATGTTGAAGAATCACCAAAAAGGTCAAAACCCACATCTCCAGAACACACTCCTTCAGTGGATGTCTCAACCTTAAAGGCTATATCTCATGCTGAAACTAAGAGTGATGCTGAATGGAATGAGCTTACTAAAGATGAGTCTCCCAAAGACACAAAGAATCAAAGGCTGATGATCTACTGACCACAAAAGACATATTGGAAGAGAGGCCTGAATCAACAATGTTTATGACCCTGATCAACCATGGTTTTCCATATGACATGGTAGAAAGGATGAACATGAATGAGATGAAAGATCTGCTGAAAGATTTTGAGCTTACGAGGTATATGATCCCTAACTGTGACTATGATATAGTCACAGCCTATCAGTCAATCCAGAAAACAAAGAAAGAGTTGGGTCACTGTGATACAACAAGGCTGAGTAGGTATAATATGACTTGTTGGTTACAAGGGCATAACTACAAAGTACATGAGCTGAAGGGAAGATCAGTGGCTGAGCTAAGAAAGAAGATGGAGCATGTGATGAAGGTAGAGCTAGAAACTGGTGTAAAGTTCAAAACTGAAGCTCCAAACCCATCTTATGAGCAACAAAACGAACTCCCTGCTGATCCTGTAACTGTTGAATCTAAAGATCAGCACAAAGGGAAGGAAAAGCTTATTAGAGAACCCCGAGAAGTTATCCCTGGAAAGGTATGGCCTTTGGGAACTACTGTAAGGGAAATAACTGAGCAAAAGTCAACACTGATAGAGCTTTTTAATCATATCACAACTTTTAGTTCTGTGGAAGAAAACAGGATTATGGCCTGGAAATATGATCCAGACTGGGAATGTGAAATTATTAAGAGGACATGTGGAAGAATCCAATACTTTCATAATGTGGAAACACTGTTGAGTCTCCCTGAACATGATATCAAAGACCTGCAAAGCCTTATCATCTCTAATTACCCAATTCATCCAAGAGGAAGAGACTTCTCTGTTGCAGTGGGTAAACTAAAGACCAAATTCAGAGATGATGTGCTCAAAGAAGCTAGAAGAGAGGATGTTGAGCACAAAAAGAGAATGCAAAAGGTGAAAAGATCAAAATCCAACTCCTCTACATTGGTAGATGATGAGTTTTTAAAGAGGGTTGGATACCAAAACAGGAATGCAGTAGCTTTTAAAAGCTTTGATGGAAATCAATACACATATCCCATTACAGAATGGGGATATGTTGAAAAAACAAAAGAGTTGGTACTGATGAGGAATGCAGAGAAGAAGAGAGCTAACCAGATCAGGATCTTTGATCTAGTGGAAATCAAGCTGCTCCACCCTAGCTACACTTCATATTTGCATGACAAAATCTTCCCAAAGCTAGCTGATGAAAGAGCTCAGAATGATCTATGCCTATATGTTCACATGATTCAAGTGATTGACAAACTGCATGCAAAGGCATACAAGAGAAGAAGATATGAGGCTAGGCAGTTGATAGGAACTACCATCAAGGAAGTGTCTGAACTAAGGATCTCAAAACAAGATGAGCTAGAAATAATGCATAATCAAAGTGTTGTGGAAACTCTGACTACTAAAGAAGATGTTTTGGGTCTAAGTTTTGAAACTCTAAAGATGATCAGCAAAATGGAGATCAAATACAAGTATGACGATTAGAAGATTGTTGGTTCATACTTCTACAACAAAATAATAGCAAGAGTCAAAGAGCTGTCAAGCCTAAAGAGCTGAATTGAAAGTTGCTAAGCCTAAGGGGGAGTATTGTTAGATCTAGGAACAATAGGTCTAGATCATTTTGTATAGGCTTAGAACTTTAATCAATGCTTGTAATGAACTTTTGTAATTAACTATTTGATGTATGCTTTATGTATATAGGTTAACCCATATATGTGTTGATTTGTATGTATGATTGCATGATCAAACATTAGACTTAGTCAATTTCTGAAATTGACTAAGTGTAAGTAACATCTACGGATGAACAAATTTATTCTTCCGTAGATAATTTTCTAACTGGAAATACAACCGAGGATTTCCTATGGAAGAACACCAATGCAGACAAGTCTAAGGGAGTACTGAGATATCAAAGACCCACGGATGAATAACTTGTACAATGAAGAAGAACAAGTGAAGACTCCTATGGAAAGGAAGACTCTTCCGGAAGACAATATAACTACGGAAGACCAAACACTTGCACTTGCAATAACAAGCAAGTCAAGTCAACAAGTCAAACACGGACTCCAAGAGATTCAGTGTTTCTTTAACAAAAACATAAATGTCTATAAATACAAGTCCTAGGTTACACATCAAGGACGGGCAAATAGACGGCAAACACCAAACATCACATCAATTCACACAATCAATCAAACACAAAACCCTAGAAGCCGTCACATCACAAACATCAACACGTTCGAAGCAATCATTGTTTATAGAATTCATTATTTGTTCATTTGTAATCATTAATAAGTTTTAATGAAATACTTTTGACTCAAAACTTGTTCTTTCATTTATTATGTTGAAATCATTCTACTCTTTATTATTAATTTTCATTGTCTTTGATTTATAAAAATTAATCAATTAAACAACGATTAATGATCATTCCGCAATCATTAACTCGATTCCAATCTAACACTTATAATTCCTTATTGTGATCCTTGGATTCACATATATGGTTTGCTTGCCTTTAGTAGATTTAGATACTGATATAGTCAGGATAGGAAATGCTTGGGGTATGAAGAGTAAAGTAAGTGGCTAATCACAATTGGCCACTGTAATTAGGGACTTACTATACTTGACATAAACTGAGCTATTACCTTGAATGACCGTGTTGGTTTTGGATCTTATAGTGTGTTACAGGATGGCCGGAGGTAGATCTTCTAAGGCTTCTCAAGGTGGAGGCCGTGGTGGACATGGTGCTAGACCAAGGGTCATAAGAGGAAGGGCTAGGGCTAAAGAGATGGCCCATGAGGAACCCAAGAACCCTCATCTGGAGGGTGGTGATGAAAGTGCTAACCTAAAGGCCTCGGTGAAGGAGGTTGTGGTGGAAGAGGTTCACCAGGTCATGCAGACGATCCTACCGTCTGTGGTGACCGAGGTGATGAAAGTTGTGAGGGAAGGAGAGAGGAAGGAAAGGAGGAGGCCCAAGGGGCAGAGGGAGCAACCAGACACTGAGACAGTGGTCTCCGATGAGGAGGAGGAGGAAGAGCCTGTGCAAGAAACTGCAGGAAGCTGTAATTATGGGGCGTTTCAGAGATGCAAGCCCCCTACTTTTGATGGCAATGGCACTGCTACCGTTGCTCATTGGTTGGTGAGGGAGATGGAAGTTGTACTTGAGATCATCAAGTGAAGGGAGGATCAGAAGGTGAAGTTTGCTACCAGTCCTTAGTAGACTCAGCCTTGTGTTGGTGGGAAAATATTGTCCAAGCTGAGGGCAGCAGGGCAATCAGACGGATGAGGTAGGGTGAGTTGAAGAAGTTGGTGATCGAGGAATTATGTCCTCACAAGGAGCTCGACAAGGTTGAGAGGGAGTTCCTTCAGCTGGAGGCGGGAACCATGACGCATCAATAGTACACCACCAAATTCAACGAAATTGCACGGCTGGTGCCAGATCAGGTGACGCCCTTGTCATGAAAGATTAAGAGGTACATTCAGGGTTTGTTGGCGGACATCCGCAGGCACATGATCGTCGCCCGGCCAGGTACGTTCAGGTCGGTGGTCGATCTGACTAGAATGTTATATGATGAGCGAGAGGTGGTGGTGGCTGAGGTGAGCAACAAAGGTGGTAGTGACCAGAACAAGAATGGGAAACGGTTTGGACGTGGCTGGGCCGCTCCAAACAATAAGGTTGCGAAGGTGGATGACCGGCGGGTGGTTACACCCGGTGCGGGGTTGAAAAGGTGTGGCAAATGCGGAAAGGAGCGTACTGGAGTGTGTAGGTGGGGATTGAACGTATGTTTCAAGTATGGGAAGCTTGGCCATATGGCAAGAGAGTGCAAGTTGGCAAGGTGTTATAACTGTGGTGGAGAGGGCCACATGAGCAGGGATTGCAAGAAGCCAAAGGCTGGGAGTTCCGGAGCAAAGAAGACAACCGGGAAGGAAGGGTAGAAGGCGAGCGCCCGAGCTTTCACGATGACTCGGGAGGAGGCTAGGACGAATCCTGATGTGGTGTTAGATATGTTTCTAGTAAACCAAACTCTTGCCTCTGTGTTATTTGATTCCGGTGCTAGTAGGAGTTTCATTTATGCAGCCTTTTGTGCTAAGTTGCCCATTAGGAGTAGAAGTATTGATGAGCCCTTCGTGTAGAAACTGCCATAGGTAAGTCTACCAGGATTTATGATGTGATAGAAGGTTGTGACATAGAACTAGAAGGTCACAAGTTTCCTGTTACACTATTTGTGATGACCTTAGGCGGGTTCAACGTAGTCCTACAAATGGATTGGTTGGCGGACTACGAGGCGAATATCGTATGTTGCAAGATGATGATTAGACTGACAGCGCCTGACGGGAGTTCGGTGACAATCTACAGTGACTGAGTCACTACGATTCCAAAAGTGATTTCGATGGCGGTGGCGAGAAAGTGCATGAGAAGTGGATGTAGTGCCTTCTTGGCCTACGTGAAGGATGTGGATACGTCAACACCATAATTGTCTGATGTACCGGTTGTGTGTGACTTTCCGGATGTGTTCCCAGAAGACTTACCAGGTGTGCCACCAGACCGTGAAGGTGACAAACTCGATTCATCAAGGTGCCAATTGGTTCTCAAGGATAGATCTTCGATCTAGCTACCACCAGTTGAAGGTGAAGGAGCAAGATATCCCTAAAACAACTTTTCGTACGCGTTATGGACATTACGAGTTCCTTGTGATGTCTTTGGTCTAACCAACGCGCCAACTGCTTTTATGGACTTGATGAATCTTGTTTCTCGGCCGATGTTAGATAAATCACTGATTGTGTTTATTGATGATATCCTGATTTACTCGAGGAGCGAAGAGGAGCATGTCGATCACATTCGGGAGGTGTTGGAGACGTTGAGGAAGGAGAAGTTGTACGCTAAGTTCTCTAAGTACGCGTTCTGGTTGCGTGAAGTTCAGTTCTTGGGTCACGTGGTAAATCCCGAGGTGATTATGGTGGACCCGGCTAAGGTGGAGGCGGTGATGCAATGGAAGTGTTCGAAGACGCCATCCGAGCTACTATTGAAGATTCATCTAGGACTTCTCCAAGATAGCTTCTCCGTTAACTAAGTTGACCCGTAAGGATGTAAAATTTTAATGGGGTTAAGATCAAGAGAAGGCTTTTGAGGAGCTAAAGGCGAGGCTGACGCAAGCTCCAGTCTTATCATTGCCCGAAGGAAGCAAGGATTTGGTGGTCTATTCAGATGCTTCTTACTTGGGGTTGGGTTGCTTGTTGATGTAACGAGGACATGTTATGGCTTATGCATCCCGAAAACTGAAGATTCATGATGTTAATTACCCTACTCATGACTTGGAGCTAGCAGCTGTGGTCTTTGCATTAAAAAGTTTTAGGCACTACCTATACGGGACGAAGTGCACCATCTACCCCGACCACAAAAGCTTGAAGTACTTTGTCAAGCAGAAGTACTTGAATATGAGGCAGAGGCGATGGTTGGAGCTCATAAAGGATTATGATTGCGAGATCCATTACCATCCGGGCAAGGCCAACGTAGTGGAGGATGCCCTTTGCCGAAAGGAGAGGCCTTAACCAATTCGGGTAAAGGCTTACCAACTGATTATGACCTCTGACGTGATGATGCAGGTCAAGGAGTTTCAAGATGAGGCGTTGAAGGAAGATTGTCTTAAATCTGAGAGGATGAGAGGTCTAGTCGCGGAGATGGGTGAAAACACTCTCGGTGTTAGAACCCGATTTGGACGAATGTGGATTCCTCGTTATGGGGATCTACGTGGAAAGATCATGGATGAAGCTCAAAATTGTATCAAGACATGAAGAAAGATTATTGGTAGCCGAGTATGAAGCGTGATGTAGTGGAGTACGTGAGTAAGTGACTTACATGCTCGCAAGTGAAGGCGGAGCATCAAAAACCTTAAGAGAAGATCCAACCTTTAGATATACCCGAGTGGAAGTGGGAGCATATCATCATAGTTTTTATTACGAAGCTACCGCGTACCGCAAAAGGGTACGATGCCATATGGGTGATAGTTGATCGTTTGACGAAGAGTGCTCACTTCCTACCAATCCGAGAGACGTATTCCTCTAACAGACTCGCGGATCTATTCATCAAGGAGATTGTAAGTCGTCATGGTGTACCGGTGTCCATTGTGTCTGACCGTGACACCCGATTTACATCTAAGTTTTGAAAGAAATTTCATGATGCCATGGGGACGAGGTTACACATCAGTACGGCTTATCATCCTCAGACGGATGGCAAGTCGGAGAGAACCATTCAGACGCTGGAGGATATGATTCGGGCATGCGTTATTGATTTTGGAGTAAGTTGGGCGACCACTTACCGTTAGCCGAATTCTCATATAATATTAGTTATCATGCCAGCATTGGTATGCCACCTTATGAGATGCTATACGGTATGAGATGTAGAACGCCCGTTTGTTGGGGTGATATTGGTCAAAAGGAGTTAGGGAGCGTTGAGGTGATTGAGGCTACAACTGAGAAGCTGGAAAAGATCAAGGCCTTTATGAAGGCAGCCAAAGATAGACTAAAGTTGTACGCCGAAAAGAGACGTAGACCGATTAAGTTCAAGGTGGGTGATAGAGTTATGTTGAAAGTCTCATCTTGGAAGGGTATCATTCGGTTTAGGAAGCGGGGCAAGTTGAGCCCGAGATATATAGGGCCTCTCCAAATCATTGCTCGAGTAGGAGAGGTGGCCTATAGGTTGGAGTTGCCCAATGAGTTAAGTGGAATTCATCCGACATTCCATGTATCTCACTTGAGAAAGTGGTTAGCCGATGAGGATATGGTGGTGCCACTAGAGGATATCGAAGTAGATGAACGGCTCAATTATGTGGAGCAACCAGTGGCGATCATTGATCGCAAAGAGAAGAGGCTAAGAAATAAAGTGGTCCCCTTGGTGCGAGTACAGTGGAAGCACAGGAAGGGATCCGAGTCTACGTGGCAGACTGAAGAAGAGATGAGACAGCATTACCCACGTCTATTCGAGGAATAACAGGTTTCGAGGATGAAACCTAAATAAGGTGGTGGACTTGTAATGCCCTGAATAAAGTCAAAACGAGCCAATTAATAATATTGGGCTTAGTCGGGGTTATTTAATGAAAATAAGCGGGGAGTGGATTATGGACCGAGTTGATCTTACGGGTTACGAGTTGGGCGAGTTTAAGGTCTCGGGAACACCCGGTATATATAAACGAATCAGCTAGAGCCACTCTCATTTGCAACTCAACACCCATATTCTAGAGAGAGAGAGTAGAGAGAGTGTAGAGAGAGAAAGTAGAGAAGAGGTGAATATTCAAGGCTCGGTTGATCAAGGGATTGAAGATCAGTGTTAGTAGGATACAAACAACAAGAAAAGACCAAGAATCCAGGTAAGAAACATCATCTAATCGTCTCTTTAGATTATACCCGGACTCTAGGGTTTGGGGGTTTTGAAGTGGCAAAGAATCATTCAAAACTCATGTTTTTGTGTAAGAAAACATGTAAAAAGCTTAGATATAGCTTCATGGATGATTAACCAAGGTTTTGGATGTAAAAGATTAAAGTTTTGGGTGAAAAATAGGCTGATTCGTAATTTCAGCCTGTTCTGCGAAACTGGATGTTCGTCCAGCGAAATTATGTGTTCAACCAGCGAAACTATGGAGCATTCTGCGAAACTATAGTTTTGCAGACATGAATTTCCAACGAAAGTTAGGCGAAACTAGCTGCGAAACTGCCAGCGAAGGTGGCAGCGAAACTGCTTGCGAAACTAGCAGCGACCCTGCTGATCTGGCAGCAAAATTAGGCAGAAATTAACCTCTTGAGTGTTAACTTATCTGCAGGTTGTGTAGTGTGACCCTTGCTTACAAAGCTTGATTGAGAAGCTACTCACTGAGTCCAGGTGAGTTCTAGATCCCCTATTTTAAAGATTTAAAACTCGTTTGGGGTTGGAAATGCATGTTTAACGTTTTCATACGTTTTGGGTGTGTACCCGTATGTTCATGTGTATGTGTGTGAGGATGGATGATGTGTGATAATTATATGATGATATGTATGTTTATGTTATGTTTCTTTGTGTTCCTTATTGCTTATTATTATGTAGCTTTACGTGATGTGATTATGAAAATGAAGGTAAAGTATTATGTAAAGTAAAGCGGAAGTTAATGAAAATGAAAATAGGAACGTAAAGAATGAATGAATGCATATATTAATGAAAGAATGAATGTAAGGAAGTCTTGCAAGCAAATGTATGGAGGTTCACACCCAATGAAGGGTGTTAGCTCAACTGTGTGCGGGTTAGCTACCCCGGAAGGATGCACACTGGGGTCTTATCATTGTGACTGACCATATGTATGGGACACTGCCACTTGCCCTAGGTACTGGAGTCAGCTTCGTGCATAATGTTCAGGGTCTATTGATTAACCTCAGGCCCAGTAACCATCTTAGTGCACAATGTTTGGGATATAGCACATGGCATTGGTCTGGAATGAAAAGTGAAAGATGGTGATGAATGTACTGCCCTAGGCCCAGTAGCCAGCTTCGTGCACAATGTTCGGGGTATAGTACATGGCATCGGAAGTTAATGACGAACATACGAAATGTAAGAAATGTATGATAAGAATGAGAACGAATGAATGATAACGAGTAACGTACGATGAAGAATGATGATGTAAGATAATAATAAGATTATCTATGTGTACCTATGATGCATGATCGCGAACGAAAGTAAAGAATTTTTTAAAACGGATATAAAGTATTTTATTTGTAAAACTAGAACTCACTCAGCAACGCTGACTTTTTATGTATTTCCAGTTGGCAGGTAATGATTGGTGAGGATGGCACGGGCGCAGCTACTTAGCAAGTTTATGGATGGCATCCATTTTATGATAAATGACATTTTTGTGATGTAATGCAAACAATGAGATTTTGTAACAATTAATGATGTTGTATTGTTTTGCAAAAGTGGTCATTAGTATATGAAATGGTTGATTAAGTATTCCGCTGTGATATTTTAGCAAACTTAAATGTATGTTTTATGTTTATGTGCGATGATTGTCCAACTGTGAGCGTCCCGGGAACGGAGCCTTACAAATTTCTCTGTTCTAAGCGTCCCTAACACCTCCCGAATGTGACCAACATGCTCCTCCTCACTCTTTGAATAAATCAGAATGTCGTTAATAAACATAATCACTAATTTATCCAACATCGGCCGACACACTCGATTCATCAAGTCTATTAAAGCAGCTGGCGCGTTGGTTAAACCAAAAAACATAGTGAGGAACTCATAGTGTCCATAACGCGTGCAAAAAGTTGTTTTAGGAATATCCTGCTCCTTCACTTTCAGTTGATGGTAACCAGATCGGAGATCTATCCTTGAAAACCAACTGGCACTTAGAGCTGATCAAACAAGTCGTCAATCCTCGGTAACGGGTACCGATTCTTCACCATTAAACTTGTTTAACTCTTGATATTAACGTCCCTCTTCTTCACGAATAAGACCGGATCACCCCATGGAGAGATACTCGGTCGGATAAACCCTTTATCGAACAATTCTTGCAATTGAACCATCAGTTCCTTTATCTCAGACGGAGCCAATCGATATGGTGCCCTAGGAACAGGTTGGGCATCAGGTACCAAGTCAATCTGAAACTCGATCTCGTGGTCCGATGGCACACCCGGTAAATCTTTGGGGAACACATGGGGAAAGTCACACACGACTGGCACGTCGGCCAATTGTGGTACTTGTAACATCCGCCGAATTTCAAAATGATGAAAACAAACCCGAACTCACTTTGAACTTTCATACGATGGAAATTTTAATACTTAAAATTTTTATTATTTATTTTATTGAATCAAACGCGTTAAATGTGCAATTTAAGCGATATTGAAAATTGTTATATTCATTTATCTATTTAAACAAAGAATAATAATTTATTTATTTATAAATAAATCTTTTCAATAAAAGTATAAATCTTTATTTATCATTTTACAATAAATAACTAAATGGAAAAGACTTATTAAAACTTATACAGTTATAAAATGAATTTTAATAAACTTATAAAGTTTTATTAGTAATTATGAATTTTAATTATTGAAAATAAATAATCAAATTATAAAGTTACAAGTTATAAAGATTTTATAAGAAAATAAGTTAATTAAATTAAAATTAGGGTTTTAATGAATTAAAAGTTTGAATTGTAATTATTCTTTTATCTATTTATTTTATTTAATCTTATATTTATTTCAAAATCATAAACCCCTTTTAAAATACTTATAACTTACCATTTACACCGTTCATAACCTCCTCCTAACCTCAACTATAAAAGCAAGGCTTAGGCCTCACTTTTCATTTGCTCATTCTCTAAAAATCTCTCACACAAACCTTTCATCATCTTTTGGTTATAATCAATTTCAAGAATTTTATTTTACAAGTATTTTCAATAATCTTCTAATACTAAGGTAATCTTATATTGCTTTTATATTATACATTTCTATATTGTTTAATCATCCTAACATCCAATTAATCTCATAACTTTATGTTCTTATTTTTATTCTTTCTTCTACTAAATCTCTTTTAATTTTAATCATTATCATTTGTTCATTAACCTTCTAACATTCATTAACCTTATAACAATCACTAACATTTCTAAATCAAGCTAACATAAACAAAGAATCCCGTTTGCATATGGACGGCTATGTCGCCGCATTCGGTTATTCCATAAGATTATTTCCATAAGTGATGGCTATGCCGAGGTCTTGGAATATTTTATATAACTAAAATGAAGTCTAATATATCATATATCGACATAATAAATTTGTTCTAACCCGTTTCATGCTTTAACAATTTTAAAAGTGCACATAAGTGCCTTACTATAATTTTGGCAAAATATAATCTGAATTCAACCGACCATAACTTGATCATAACAAAGTAAATTTGAGTAAATCAGACTCCAATATCAAGTTCATTTAATTACCTTTTTAACGATAGTTTATACGTCTTCAAAATCAATCGGACAACTTAACAATAGCCTTCACAAGATAAGTGCGCATTTCAGCATCTTCGGTCTTGTGCTACTGCTTTGACCTATTTACGGATCTTTTCATAAAAATGTTTCTGAATGAAAGTTGTCCGGGAGACTTTGATCTAGTCAATTATAATTTTTTATAATTTTATGAAACCGTTTGCTATTTTTAAAACCTGTTCAAACACATATCAAACATTCTGTCTATAATCTAAAATTGACGCAATAATTCTTTTTCAATCTACCTTTCTCTTTTTAGCATTCTCTAAACGTCCTAACTTCTTGTAATGAATTCCGACCTCAAGTTATTGTTTTTTTGTATCATTTAGGATATCACCTTTGGCTCTTGACATCCAAGCTTTCTTATGTACTCTACAACCATCACTATACTTGTGAGTTTCCCATGTGAGTTTCTTCATGCCTCTTTTTACTTTATTTCTCACCTTTTGGGGTGAAAATGTTAACCATATAAACTTACACTTGTAAACATCTTGATACTTGTAAATGCATATGCAATTCATCTTTACCTTTTTGTTATGGTTATTTGTGTTATTGTAAGTCTTATATGAGATACATATTTTGTTTACAATCATTAACTATTGCTAGCCTGGCGACGTCTTAGATCTTTGGGCCTGACAAGCCTATTTGGTGCTAAAGCCGATGTATTGCCGGCTCCTGATGACGTATGACTTATTCATCATGGGAACCAAGTACACTTAGGCAATCTTATAAACTTGTAATCAGGTTGAGGTTTTGTTGTAGCTATATGTGTTCTATAAACATGCTAACTCATAACCATTGACATGAATTGCTACTTGTAAATCTTTTTATATATATGTATGCTTAACCCATGGGAACTCACCAACTTTCAAAGTTGACCCTTTATTTTTAACATGTTTCAGGTTTACTACTTGAGGGAACTCTTCTTGCTAATATAGGACTTGGACTTAGTTTAATTAAACATATTATGTTGTTGTTTTTTGCAGGATCGGGTTTTGTCACTTAAACACTTGTGATTCTCTTAAACTCACTTATAATATCACTCAAATGAGATGAAGTAATGCCTTTAACAAGAGTTGATAGTAATATAATAAGTAATCAAAGGAACAAGCAGAGGTATTTTCAAGGTACTTGTATATATTACTTCTCAATTCAAGATTACAAAACTTTTACAAGCATGAAACAAGAGTTACAATGAGAAACTATATATATTAGATCCTACAGCCGGTTATACTTGATACCAGCTGGAAACCTACGGCTAAAGCATATACTACAATGCTATAGTTAAGGTATCTTAGATAAAGTATTATATAAGATATGGTAGTCATGACATGTCCATGACTTACCTTTTGTCACCAACTAAAGATGGCAACTGTACTTAACATAAAAAGGTAAATAGTAGATTAAAGTATGGTGAACTACATGGCTTTTGAGAAAACGCCATGCAGTATCTCAGAGATTTGCAGCGGAGTGTCAGACAGACCATACTTATGTCTACTGGATAATAGAAGTGTCTTCCGAAGGTTAACTGGCTTCGGAAGAACAAGTTCTTCCGAAGCCACTTATACTTCGGAAGATGCTTCTATGCTTCCGAGGCTTTGAGGACTTCTTTATACTTCGGAAGTTGACTTCAGATCTTTGTCTCTAAGTCTTGATCTTCGGAAGTAGCTTCTTTGTCTTTGGAAGTTGGAGTTTTCCTTCGGAAGTGTATTTTACACTTAGACTTCGGAAGATCTCCTTCTTCCTTCGGAAGTTCTACACTTGGCTTCGGAAGTCCTTTGTATGTTGTACTCAAAATCTTCTAAGTGACTTAGTTTTGG
Organism: Flaveria ramosissima; assembly: GCA_025215565.1. NCBI lineage: Eukaryota > Viridiplantae > Streptophyta > Magnoliopsida > Asterales > Asteraceae > Flaveria > Flaveria ramosissima. Next base: position 32,010,619 of record CM046033.1, read on the forward strand.
TTGCAACAGCCTCTCTAGATCCAACATTTTTATTTTGTTGTATTGTATCGACTTTATTGTTTTGTATTGTTCAACGAAAATGGTATTTAATAATATTCCAACTTATTTAGTTCCATGTGCTATGAACAATCGTTTCACATTCGTCTGCCCTGATGATTCCGCCGTCGGTCAGGGTGTGACAGATTGGTATCAGAGACATGGTTATAGGGAATTAGGTTATTAGAAATGAAATGACCTAGACTATAACTAAGTACCCTTACACATGAGTCCTCTCATGTATTTTATATGCTTAGATAGGATTTTATGTGCCTTATGTGTTTATACATGATTATGTGATTATATGCCTTATGTGCTTAATTTTATACTTTGAATCTTATCAATGCACACACAAATCTTAAATCATATTTTAAGGAATTATGTGCCTAAATCAAATGGTTCTCAAAATAAGCTTTGAATCGTTATTCGTAGTTTTTAAGTCTCGTCAAAGTCTATGTCCTATAACTTGAAACATGTAATGCTGGAAGAGTGGGATGCCTGTATCTCGAGGTGTTCTGTCTGGGCAAGGTATTCATATAAATCCAAATCAACCGATGGATCCGTTTACCTTACCTGGGAACCCTTGGGGTGAGTGTCTGCTTATAGGTACGCATGTCTTCATTAAGGTTGTAGTTGACATAATACATTGATTAGTCAACGTAATGTTTTGGTTTGTAACCCAAACGTTACACTCAAAACATCTTGTCATTTTGAATCGTTTCATCATTGATTTTGTTCCCCTGAAACTCAAAACTCATTATCCCATTTCTCTTAATGACCCTTAAAAATCTTTCTAAACGTCTTTCCCTCAAAACCGCACTCATCCTGAAAACCTATTACAATGATGCTATCATTCTAAATTGAATCTTTAATATTAACGAACACGATTCTCGTATCAACTTTAAGCTAATAAAATTTTGAAACCTCAAAGACATAAGTAAACAAGAATCGATCAACTAGAAACCCCGTTAAAGTTATTTGCTTGAGAAGCTCTTAGAAATTCCATATCCCATCCAAAAGCATCTCGAACTTATTTCCCATGTTCGTTAAGCCGATTCCCGTATCGATCTAATGTATGGTGTTTCACTCATGACAAAACCTTCCTGACCGACTTGAACCGTCTAAAACACAAAAGTCATCAACTAAAAGTTCCAAATTAATGACCTTACACACTTTGTCAGAAAACACCTGAAATCTCGAATCATGAAATTGAACAAACATAAGCATAGCAAAACCTCATAATTAAACTTATTCAATTTAAACGCTTCCAATAGTTCACTTGCGAACGTGAAATGAAATCCAAGTCTCCTCATATCCTCAAAATTAGTACACATTAAAAGGTCTTAGATTGTTTTGACATAGGACTTTACACATTAAAAGGTTTTCAAATGAGATTAACTAATCAATGTTTATCATCCCAATAGCTGTAATGAGATATTTGAATCTTTGTTTATCAAAGGCTTTGGTGAACAAATCAGCATATTGTTCATTTGAATCAACTTTGATTAGTTTGATAAGATTTTTCTCATGAATATCTCTAATGAAATGATACCTGATATCAATGTGCTTTGTCTTGGAGTGCTTCACTGGATTTTCAGTAATGGATATAACACTGTTGTTGTCAATGTGGATAGGAGTGCTCATGAAGTTGAATCCATAGTCTATCATCTGGTTTTGAATCCATAGCAGCTGAGCACAGCAACTTGCAGCAGCAATGTATTCAGCTTCAGTTATTGATGTAGAGACACAGGATTGCTTTTTGCATTGCTATGAGATGATCCTTCCACCAAGAAATTGACATCCACCTGATGTTGATTTCTTGTTGATGTTGTAGCCACCATAATCGCTATCAGAGTAACCATAGAGATTAAAATCACTATTTCTTGGATACCAGAGACCTAATTTAGGTGCTCCTTTGAGGTATCTTAGGATTCTCTTGGCAGCAATTAGGTGAGACACCTTTGGAGCAGCCTGATATCTTGCACAGATGCAAGTTGCAAACATAATATCAGGTCTACTTGCTGTGAGATACATCATAGAACCAATGATTGCTCTATACTGATGCTGATCAGTATCCCCCCCCCTCAGAATCAGGGCATAAATCATGGTTTCTAGGTATGGGTGTCTTTGCTGCTTTACAATCCTTCATATCAAATCTCTCTAAGATATCATTGACATACTTAGATTGATTGATGCAGAACCCTTCCTTCAGTTGCTTTACCTGAATTCCAAGGAAAAAGTCCATTTTTCCCATGGAACTCATCTCGAACTGCTTCTTCATAATGCTCTCAAAGTCTTTGCACATTTGGTCATTTGAGGAACCAAATATGATGTCATCAACATAGACTTGAACTAGCAAAATGTCTTTCCCAGACTTTCTAATGAAGAGAGTCTTATCAATGGTACCTCTAGTATAACCATTCTTCAGGAGAAATTGAGACAATGTCTCATACCACAGCCTAAGTGCTTGGTGCAGCCCATATAGAGCTTTATCCAACTTGCACACATAGTTCGGATGCTGTGGGTCTTCAAATCCTTGAGGCTGGCATACGTAGACTTCCCTATCTATATCCCCATAATGAAAGGCACACTTGACATCAAGCTGGTAGACAGTGAAATTCTTGGATGCAGCATAAGCAAGGAAGATCCTAACTGCCTCAAGTCTCGCAACAGGTGCAAAGACATCAGTATAATCGATTCCTTCCTCTTGAGTGTTTCCTTGAACCACCAGTCTTGCCTTATTCTTGATAATCAAGCCTCTATCATCTCTTTTGTTCCTGAATACCCATTTGGTGCCTAAAGGTACTTGACCAGATGGTAGCGGACATAGGTTCCAAACCTTTTGTCTTTTGAATTGAAGCAGCTCCTCTTGCATTGATTCAACCCAGCTACTATCTTTCAAGGCATCTTCCACCTTTTTGGGTTCCATTTGGGATAAGAAGCATGAGTACAAGCAGACATTCCTATTATGAGTTTGTCCTCTTGTTCTCACACCCTCAGAGACTTCCCCTATGATATTTTCAGCTGGATGAGTATTGTGAATTCTGAGTCTTGGAATCACCTCCAGTTGCAAAGATAGGTCCAAGTTGGACATATTTTGCTCAGGAGCTTGAATACTTGGTCCAGCTGTTGTTTCAAGCTCATTCAATGAGGACTGATTGAATGAAAGAGAAACATCATCATTTCTTTGCTGTGAAGCATCATCAACAGTTGCCTGTTCCTTCAGAATGCTGCTTCCATCAGCTTGGTGTTGTGCAGGATCACCTGAAGAGATTTGAAAATCATCAGGTGAATCCCGTGTTGAAGTTCCACTATCTCTTGAAATGGTTATGCTGTCAGATCTTTCAATAGTGGGAACTTGATTTGATGTAGCTCTTGAAGAACTTGGAGTAGGTCTGGGAAGCTCAAACAGTTGATCCTCATCAAAATTGCTTTGAGCACCTGTTCCAGCTGAAACATTCTCACAAGATGGTTTAGAATAGTTTGGAAACAATTCTAAATCAAAGATATGATCAGGGCCATTCCCCCTAACACAAGGAGTGTGCTCATTAACTACAATGTTGGAGGATTCCTCAAATTGTTGGCTTTTAATATTATAAACCCTGTATGCTTTAGAATAGGAGGAATATCCAACAAAGATAGCATCATCTGACTTTTCAGCAAATTTTGCCAAATTGTCTTTTGTGTTAAGTATGGTACACCTGCTGCCAAAGGACCTTAGAAAGCCAATGAACGGTGGCCTCTTGTTCCATAACTCATAAGGGGTCTTTCCATGTGGCTTTACTACAAGAACTCTGTTCTGCACATAGCATGCAGTGCTGACTGCCTCTGCCCAGAATGTTAGAGGCAGCTTTGAATCAGCTAACATAGTCCGAGCAGCCTCAATAAGTGTCCTATTTCTCCTCTCAGCAACACCATTTTGTTGAGGAGTTCTAGGAGCACTGTATTGTCTGGCAATCCCTTTTGTGTTACAAAATGAGGCAAGAACAATGTTCTTAAACTCAGTCCCTTGATCACTTCTAATTATTTTGACCTTGTGATCAACTTGATTTTCTATTTTAAGAATAAAAGATTTTAAAGTTTCAGCAGTTTCATCTTTAGTTCTTAAAAAGAATACCCATGTAAATCTAGTAAAATCATCAACTACCACAAGGCAATATGATTTCCTTCCAATGCTCATTATACTTGTGGGACCAAATAGATCCATGTGCAATAAGTGTAATGGAGTGGTGATAGAGTTAACAACTTTGGATTTATGAGAAGACCTGTGTTGTTTCCCTTTCAGGAAAGCAACATAGTTATCTTTACAGAAAAATTCCTTTTTAGGCAAACCATGTACCAAGTTATTTTTAGCCAATTTAGTCATTGTCTTAAAATTGACATGACACATTCGTTTATGCCATAGTGTTGACTCATCACCATCAGCTTTGGAAAGAAAGCATGATACTTCTCCTATTGGGGAAGCATTGTTCATATCAAGCTTGTACATATCCCCTCTCCTGGGAGATCTAAGAAGCACCAATTCCTGAGGAATTGTCATCCCAGGTTTGAGGATGATGCACTCATGTTCTGTGAAAAGCATTTGATGCTTTTGATCACAGAATTGAGAAACACTTAACAGGTTGTGTTCAAGCTGTTTCACAAAATTAACTTTGTCAACCTTTAACTTTCCATTGGATATACTCCCTCTGCCAGAAATATATCCTCCGGCCTCACCTCCAAACTGGACAGAACCTCCATCATAATGTTGAAATTGTTGAAGGAGAGATCTGTTCCCTGTCATGTGCCTGGAGCATCCACTATCTACAATCCAAATGTTGTTATTCTTGTCATATGGATGTCCCTGCACATAAGGTGAGATAAATAGTTTTGATTGGAAACCCAAGCCTTGTTGGTCTTGGGTTCTTCCAATGAGAGTGACATGATTGATCCAAAATTTATGCGTGGGGGTTCAATTGATGTATTTGAAGAAGAGGTTTGGGCTACAGCATCTTCCTTGATCTTCCATTCCATCCCTTGGTTGATCATAGAAGATGAGCTTGTTGAAGCTTTAGTAGCTTGGCACTCTTCTGAAGCTTCTTTCTTTTCGGAAGAGACCTTCACCACCTTTTCTTCCGAAGCAGTCTTCTTCCGGTATGGTTTCAAGGGGACTCTTTTAATTTTCTGTGTCTTTGTAGCTTTAACTTCCGAAGCCTTTTTCCTTTCGGAAGAAGAGTTTTCTTCCGAGAGAAGCCTTGCTTCGGAAATAAGCTTTCCCTTTTTCATCACTTGAACCATTTGATATGGTCCAAATGTGAAACCTTTCCTGACTCCTTCTCTTTTAACATTATTTGCATAATGTGTGCTAGCAGGATTGTAGTAACAATCTTTAGCCATGTGGTTTTGCAGACCACACATTATGCATGCAATGTTAACTTTCTGAGAGGGTTGCTGTTTCTTGTTCTTTTTTTCCTCATCAGCAACCTTTCCCTTTAACTTCTGATCCTTTGGTAGGATAGGAGTACTGGTACTGTACTCTTTTCTTGAATCAGAAGGTCCAACCACCTGAAATCCTGCTGATATGAATACACCCTTTTGCTTTGGGTCTATCTTCAGTTTGGATTCAGCCACCTTCTTGGCAGTTTTTCTGGCTGCTTTAGCCCTGCTTCTTCTGGCTTTGGTGGTCAGAGTTTGATCATCATTGGCTGGGGAGGGCACAATTACCTGTTCCTTCCCTGTGATGGTCATGGTCTCCATAGTTGCATCACTCTTTGACTCTTGAGAAGGTGGGTCAACAGATGGAACCTCTTGCTCTTCAGTACCACACCTTGGTTGTCTTACAGACTCATAAGAGTGTGGTGGAGCAATTTCATTGGTTCCCAACCCACTTTTGTTTTGATAACAAAGTTTGGAGTGAGAGGATGATGCAAGAATGGCTTGGAAGTTTTGCTCGGAAATAGCATACTTCCTGGCTTGAGCCTCAGCAGTGACAAGCAGGGCTTGAGCCTCAGTCAATTTGGATATTAAATCATTGATTTGAGTCTTGTAGTTGGTGTATTCATGTTTTAAGAGGGACACAGTTTTCTCTAACTCCTCAATTTCTTTTGGTAGTCAGATTCAGCCCTTTTAAAGTCAGATTTTAAAACATTTAAAGACTCAATATCAGATTTAATTTCCATATTGTAGTCCTGGTACAATTTAACCTTAGCATTACAAGCAGGGGTACAGAGATGTTCATATACCTTGTTTTCATCTGTTCCTGCCATGAATGCTTGAGCAGGAGTCACATCTTGAACCATGAAGCTCCAGTCAACTTCTTGAGCCATTGCTACTGTTTAAGTTGACTTTCCGTTGGGCTTTGGTGTAGAAGGATGTGAGGAGGCCTGTGAGGTTCCCGGGTTGGACTTGGGAGCCTTGCATTCCCTTGCAAAATGGCCAAGCTGGTTACAGTTGTAACATTTAGCCTTGCTTTTGTTAAACCCAAACTTGCTGGTGATTGGGTTTTGAGGGAATTGCCTTCCAGTTCTCTTAAAGAACTTCTTCGCTCTGTAGGTTAGAAGAGCCATTTGTTGGACTATGTCCACATACTCTATGTCATCCGGGCTAAAGCACTCAAGATCATCAAAGCAAAATTGATGATCATTGGAGTGTCCACTCCCTGAGACAAATGCACAGCCCTCCTGAAAGGAGATTTGCTGAGCTTGATGAGACCTTGGAGTCTCAGGAAATGTGATGTAAGGCCCAGATGAACAAGATGGCTGCTGGGTGTAGGTCAGGTACTGCTGAGACTGGGAGATGCCTGAGCCTTCAGCAACCATTAAAGCGTTGCTAGCAAGAAGGCTCAAGGGTCTGCTTGCTTGGTGACCCTTCTTGCTTTCCATTTCCAAACGGTATCCATCAAGGATCCCATAGAGTTCGGTCATGGTGAGTGTATTCAAATTCTCTGTTCTCTTGATGGAGACACAGTAGAATGTCCACTCATTGGATAGAGCACTCATAAACTTTCTAGTAAGGTCTCTAAGTTCTTGAGTGATTCCCACATATTGAAGGGAAGAGATAAGATCCATATACCTGAAATATTGCTGGCTAAAATTTTCTCCAGCAACATAGGTGAAGTTCTCAAACTGCTGCTTCAATGAGTCCTTCTTTGAATCATTCGAGCTTGAGTACATTTGAGCAAGAGCATCAAAGAGTTCTTTGGCAGACTTACAATGCTCAAACCCTACCATGATGGAGTTTGGGATTGCAGTCATAAGAACAGTCATAGCATTGCTGTCTATGTCAAGCTTCTTCCTGTCTTCATCGGAATAGTCTTCAACGGCCTTCACGATCATGGCACCGTTTCCACCAGCAACTTTTGGCTTATACGGGCCATTAACGATGGATTGCCACATCTTGCTATCCTAGTATCTGATGAAGCCTTCCATTCTTCTGCTCTAAGACCTGAAGTTTTCAGGGTCGATGATGGGAGCTTTGGTCATCGTTCCCATCTCAACTTTAGATCTGATGAGGGCCATATTTGAGTGAGGTATAAGGAGGAGTGAAAAACTGGTTGATTAGGATGGTAAGATCTCACAATCAAGAGCCAAAAAAGCTCTGATACCAATTGCAAGATCGGGTTTTGTCACTTAAACACTTGTGATTCTCTCAAACTCACTTATAATATCACTCAAATGAGATGAAGCAATGCCTTTAACAAGAGTTGATAATAATACAATAAGTAATCAAAGGAACAAGCAGAGGTATTTTCAAGGTACTTGTATATATTACTTCTCAACTCAAGATTACAAGACTTTTACAAGCATGAAACAAGAGTTACAATGAGAAACTACATATACTAGATCCTATAGCCGGTTATATTTGATACCAGCTGGAAACCTACGACTAAAGCATATACTACAATGCTATTGTTAAGGTATCTTAGATAAAGTATTATCTAAGATATGGTAGTCATGACATGTCCATGACTTACCTTTTGTCACCAACTAAAGATGGCAACTGTACTTAACATAAAAAGGTAAACAGTAGATTAAAGTATGGTCAACTACATGGCTTTTGAGAAAACGCCATGCAGTATCTCAGAGATTTGCAGCGGAGTGTCAGACAGACCATACTTATGTCTACTGGATAATAGAAGTGTCTTCCGAAGGTTAACTGGCTTCGGAAGAAGAAGTTCTTCCGAAGCCACTTATACTTCGGAAGATGCTTCTATGCTTCCGAGGCTTTGAGGACTTCTTTATACTTCGGAAGTTGACTTCAGATCTTTGTCTCTAAGTCTTGATCTTCGGAAGTAGCTTCTTTGTCTTTGGAAGTTGGAGTTTTCCTTCGGAAGTGTATTTTACACTTAGACTTCGGAAGAGCTCCTTCTTCCTTCGGAAGTTCTACACTTGGCTTCGGAAGTCCTTTGTATGTTGTACTCAAAATCTTCTAAGTGACTTAGTTTTGGTTGCAACAGCCTCTCTAGATCCAACATTTTTATTTTGTTGTATTGTATCGACTTTATTGTTTTGTATTGTTCAACGAAAATGGTATTTAATAATATTCCAACTTATTTAGTTCCATGTGCTATGAACAATCGTTTCACATTCGTCTGCCCCGATGATTCCGCCGTCGGTCGGGGTGTGACAGATTGGTATCAGAGACATGGTTATAGGGAATTAAGTTATTAGAAATGAAATGACCTAGACTATAACTAAGTACCCTTACACATGAGTCCTCTCATGTATTTTATATGCTTAGATAGGATTTTATGTGCCTTATGTGTTTATACTTGATTTTGTGATTATATGCCTTATGTGCTTAATTTTATACTTTGAATCTTATCAATGCACACACAAATCTTAAATCATATTTTAAGGCATTATGTGCCTAAATCAAATGGTTCTCAAAATAAGCTTTGAATCGTTATTCGTAGTTTTTATGTCTCGTCAAAGTCTATGTCCTATAACTTGAAACATGTAATGCTGGAAGAGTGGGATGCCTGTATCTCGAGGTGTTCTGTCTGGGCAAGGTATTCATATAAATCCAAATCAACCGATGGATCCGTTTACCTTACCTGGGAACCCTTGGGGTGAGTGTCTGCTTATAGGTACGCATGTCTTCATTAAGGTTGTAGTTGACATAATACATTGATAAGTCAACGTAATGTTTTGGTTTGTAACCCAAACGTTACACTCAAAACATCTTGTCATTTTGAATCGTTTCATCATTGATTTTGTTCCCCTGAAACTCAAAACTCATTATCCCATTTCTCTTAATGACGCTTAAAAATCTTTCTAAACGTCTTTCCCTCAAAACCGCACTCATCCTGAAAACCTATTACAATGATGCTCTCATTCTAAATTGAATCTTTAATATTAACGAACACGATTCTCGTATCAACTTTAAGCTAATAAAATTTTGAAACCTCAAAGACATAAGTAAACAAGAATCGATCAACTAGAAACCCCGTTAAAGTTATTTGCTTGAGAAGCTCTTATGAATTCCATATCCCATCCAAAAGCATCTTGAACTTATTTCCCATGTTCGTTAAGCCGATTCCCGTATCGATCTAATGTATGGTGTTTCACTCGTGACAAAACCTTCCTAACCGACTTGAACCGTCTAAAACACAAAAGTCATCAACTAAAAGTTCTAAATTAATGCCTTACACACTTTGTCAAAAAACACCTGAAATCTCGAATCATGAAATTGAACAATCATAAGCATAGCAAAACATCATAATTAAACTTATTCAATTTAAACGCTTCCAATAGTTCACTTGCGAACGTGAAATGAAATCCAAGTCTCCTCATATCCTCAAAATTAGTCTTCTCGTGATTAAATTTCGGGACGAAATTTCATAAAGTAGGGGAGACTGTAACATCCGCCGAATTTCAAAATTATGAAACCAAACCCGAACTCACTTTGAACTTTCATACGATGGAAATTTTAATATTTAAAATTTTTATTATTTATTTTATTGAATTAAACGCGTTAAATGTGCAATTTAAGCGATATTGAAAATTCTTATATTTATTCATTTAAACAAAGAATAATAATTTATTTATTTATAAATAAATCTTTTTTATAAAAGTATAAATCTTTATTTATCATTTTACAATAAATAACTAAATGGGAAAGACTTATTAAAACTTATAAAGTTATAAAATGATTTTCAATAAACTTTATAAAGTTTTATTAGTAATTATGAATTTTAATCATTGAAAATAAATAATCAAATTATAAAGTTACAAGTTATAAAGTTTTATAAAAAAATAAGTTGATTAAATTAAAATTAGGGTTATAATAAATTAATAGTTTAAATTCTAATTATTCTTTTATCTATTTATTTTATTTAATCTTATATTTATTTCAAAATCACAACCCCCTTTTAAAAGACTTATAACTCACCATTAACACCATTCATAACCTCCTCCTAACCTCAACTATAAAAGCAAGGCTTTGGCCTCACTTTTCATTGCTCATTCTCTAAAAATCTCTCACACAACCCTTTCATCATCCTTTGATTATAATAAATTTCAAGAATTTTCTTTTACAAGTATTTTCAATAATCTTCTAATACTAAGGTAATCTTATATTGCTTTTATATTATACATTTCTATATTGTTTAATCATCCTAACATCCGATTGATCTCATAACTTTATGTTCTTACTTTTATTCTTTCTTCTACTAAATCTCTTTTAATTTAAATCATTATCATTTGTTCATTAACCTTCTAACATTCACTAACCTTATAACAATCACTAACATTCCTAAATCAAGCTAACATAAACAAAGAATCCCGTTTGAATATGGACGGTTATGCCGCCGCATTCGGTTATTTCACAAGATTATTTCCATAAGTGATGGCTATGCCGAAGTCTTGGAATATTTTTATATAATATATCGACATAATAAATTTTTTCTAACCCGTTTCGTGCTTTAACAATTTTAAAAGTGCACATAAGTGCCTTACTATAATTTTGGCATAATATAATCTGAATTCAACCGATCATAACTTGATTGTAACGAACTAAATTTGAGTAAAATCAGACTCCAATATCAAGTTCATTGAATTACCTTTTTAACGATTGTTTATACGTCTTCAAAATCAATCGGACAACTTAACAATAGCCCTCACAAGATAAGTGCGTATTTCAGCACCTTCTGTCTTGTGCTGCTATTTTGACCTATTTACGGATCTTTTCGTAAAAATGCTTCTGACCAAAAGTTGTCCGGGAGACTTTGAACTAGTAACCTCTAAATTTTTATAATTTTATGAAACCGTTTGCTATTTTAAAAACTTGTTTAAACACATATCAAACATTCTGTCCATAATCTAAAATTGATGCAATAATTCTTTTTCAATCTACCTTTCGCCTTCTAGCATTCTCTAAACGTCCTAACTTCTTGTAATGAATTCCGACCTCAATTTATTGGTTTTTTATCATTTAGGACATCACCTTTGACTCTTGACATCCAAGCTTTCTTATGTACTCTACAACCATCACTATACTTGTGAGTTTCCCATGTGAGTTTCTTCATGCCCCTTTTTACTTTATTTCTCACCTTTTGGGGTGAAACATGTTAACCTTATAAACAAACACTTGTAACCATATTGATACTTGTAAATGCACATGCAATTCATTTGTACCTTTTTGTAATGCTTATTTGTGTTATTGTAAGTCTTATATGAGATGCATATTTGGTTTACAATCATTAACTATTGCTAGCCTGGCGACGTCTTAGATCTTGGGGCCTGGAAAGCCTATTTGGTGTTAAAGCCAATGTATTGCCGGCTCCTGATGATGTATGACTTGTTCATTATGGGAACCAAGTACACTTAGCCAATCTTATAAACTTGTAATCAAGTCGAGGTTTGGTTGTAGCTATATGTGTTCTATAAACTTGCTAACTCATAACCATTGACATGAATTGCTACTTGTAAATCTTTTTATATATATGTGTTCTTAACCCATGGGAATCACCAACTTTCAAAGTTGACCCTTTATTTTTAACATGTTTCAGGTTTACTACTTGAGGGAACTCTTCTTGTTCATATAGGACTTGAACTTAGTTTAATTAAACATATTATGATGTTCTTTATATTTTGTTGTATTGTATCGACTTAATTGTTTTATATTGTTCAACAAAAATGGTATTTAATAATATTCCAACTTATTTAGTTCCATATGCTATGAACAATCGTTTCACATTCGTCCGCCCCGATGATTCCGCCGTCGGTCGGGGTGGGACAGTACTGACGTGTCCACGTCCTTCACGTAGACCAGGTAGGTGCTACATCAACGTTTCATTTTTTTCCCGCCACCGCTATCGAAATAACCTTCAAAACTGTAGTAACTCGATCTCCGTAGATCGTCACCGAACTCCCGTCAGGCACTGTCAGTCGGATCATCTTCTTGCGACACATAATATTCGCTTCATAGGCTGCTAGCCAGTCCATCCCTAAGACTACATCGAAACCGCCTAAGGTCATCACAAATAGTCTAGCAGGAAACTTATGACCTTCTAATTCTATGACACAACCTTCTATCAGATTAGAAATCCTGTTAGACTTACCAATGGCAGTTTTTTCATCGAAGGGATCATCAATGCTTCTACTTCTAATGGGCAACTTAGCACAAAAAGCAACAGAAATGAAAACTCCTACTAGCACCGGAATCAAATAACAGAGAAGCAAGAGTTTGGTTTACTAGAAACGTACCTGGCACAACATTGGGGTCCGTCCTAGCCTCCTCCCGGATGCTTTGGCGCTCGCCTTCTGCCCTTCACTCTCGGCCTTCTTCTTTGCCCCAGAACTTTGAGCCCTCGGCTTCATGTAGTCCCTACTTAGATGGCCCTCTTCACCGCAGTTATAACACCTTGCAGCCCCACACTCTCTTGCCACATGATCGGGCTTCCCATATTTAAAGCAGACGTTAAACCCCCACTTACACTCCCCCGGATGCTCCTTTCCACACTTACCGCACCTCTTCGACCCCAGACCAGATGTAGCTACACGCCGGTCATCCACCCGTGCACTCTTGTTGTTTGAAGTGACACCATCGCGTCCAAACCGCTTCCCATTCCAGTTCCTGTCACCACCACCTTTCTTGCTCAACTCGACCACTACCACCTCCCTCTCATCATACAGTCTCCCTGCCAGATTGACCACTGACTTAAAAGTACTTGGCCTGAAGGCGATCATGTGTCTACAAATATCTGTCGGCAAACCCAGGATGTACCTTTTTATCTTTTGTGACACGTGTGTCACCTGATCCGGCACCAGCCTCGCTATCTCATTGAACTTAGTAGTGTACTGCAGGTGTGTCATGGTTCCCGCCTCTAACTGTAGGAACTCTCTCTCGATCTTGTCGAGTTCTCTATAAGGACAAAACTCCTCGATCACCAACTTATTTATTTCACTCCACCCCATCCGTCCAATCGCCCTTCTACTCTCGGCCTGGACAATATTGTCCCACCAACACAAGGATGAGTCCATGAATGAGTGGGTGGCGAACTTTACTTTCTGGTCCTCCCTGCACTCGCTGATATCCAACACTGCCTCAATCTCCCTCACCCATCGGTGAGCAAGCGCAGCGTTGCCATTGCCATCAAAAGTCGGGGGCTTGCATCTCTGGAATGCCCCATAATTACAGCCCCGTGCTATTTTTGGCACAACTTCTTCCTCATCCTCATCACTAGAAACAACCGTCTCACTCTCTGGTTGCTCCCTTTCTCCTCTCTTAGATGTCTTCTTCTTTTCCTTCTTCTCATCTTCCCTCACAGCTCTAATCACTTCAGTCACCACAGACGGCAGAATCGTCTGCATGACCTGGTGAACCTCCTCAACTATAGCCTTTCACTGAGGCCCTCAGGTTAGCACTCTTGTTACCACCCTTCAGATGATGGGTCTCGGGCTCTTGAGGTGCCCTCTCAGCAGCCTTAGCCCTATCTCTTGGGACACGCGGTCCATCTCCACGACCTCCACCTTGAGAAGCGTTCGAAGATCTACCACCAGCCATCCTCTACACACGCTGTAAGATTCAAACAACAACACGATCATTCAAAGTAATAGCTCAGTTTATGTCAAGTATCCAGTTGTGATTAGCCACTTACTTTACTCTTCATACCTCAAGCATTTCCTATCCTGACTACATCAGTATCCAAATGTACTACAAGCACATAAAATCAAATAACACACACACATAATACCAATTAACATTAAAGAAAATAGCTAATGGCACGTAGCTACTTGGGCTGGCATCCTTCCATTTGGTCCCATTCTTAGTTTAAGTTTAGGTTTTTGATAGGTTCAAAATGGATCGATCTATGATTGTTATCAAGCAATTGACAATTATATGAACAATATAATCAAAACAAACAAATATCAGAAAAATTCATAGAGTTTTCATTGATATTAGAAGGATTACAAAGTGCAATTGACAGAATATGTAAATATCTCCAAAAGTCTTCTAAAGTCTTATCTCCTCAAAGTCTATTCCTGCACTAAACAAGCAATCCTATTTATACTAATAACAAGAAAACAATAAGGAACATATATTTACTTAATAAGTCCCTACACTATGAGAAAACTAATCTAAAGACTAAAATGCTAATCTTTCTAGAGTTCCAACAATACTCCCCTAAGATTTGCATTTGCCTTCAGCAAAAGAAATCTTCTGGTTCTTCCTTGATCTTGAACATCGGCTTCTCTTTGTATAACTCTATGCAGGATCGGGTTTGTCACTTAGACACTTGGATTTCTCTCAAACTCACTTATAGAAGCACTCAAATCAGATGAAGTAAAGTCTTTTACAAGAGTTGATAATAATATAATAAGTAGCAAAGGAACACACAGAAATAAAATTTCAAGGCACTTGTATATATTACTTCTCAACTCAAGATATTAGAAGACTCTTACAAGCATGATACATGAGTTACAATAAGAAACTATATATATTAGATCCTACAGCCGGATATACTTTGATACCAGCTGGAAACCTAAGACTAAAGCATATACTACAATGCTAAAGTTAAGGTATCTTAGATAAAGTATTATCTAAGATATGGTAGTCATGACATGTCCATGACTTACCTTTTGTCACCAACTAAAGATGGCAACTGTACTAACATAAAAAGGTAAATAGTGGATTAAAGTATGGTTAACTACATGGCTTTTGAGAAAACGCCATGCAGTATCTCAGAGATTTGCAGCGGAGTGTCAGAGAGACCATACTTATGTCCACTGGATAATAGCAGTGTCTTCCGAAGGTAAGTTGGCTTCAGAAGAACAAGTTCTTCCAAAGCCACTTATACTTCGGAAGAGGCTTCTATACTTCCGAGGCTTCAGGACTTCTGTACTTCGGAAGTTGACTTCAGATCTTTCTTTCTAAGTCTTGATCTTCGAAAGTAGGTTCTTTGTCTTTGGAAGTTGGAGATTTCCTTCGGAAGTAAGTTTTACACTTTGTCTTCGGAAGAGCTCCTTCTTCCGTTGGAAGTTCCATACTTAGCTTCGGAAGTTTTTTATTTGTTGTACCAAAATCTTCTAAGTGACTTGGTTTTGGTTGCACCAGCCTTTCAAGATCCAACACTCTAGTTCTCGAAGAGCTTTCTTTATAGAAGACTTGAACTTCTCAGCTAGAATTCCTTGTTCTGGATTAGAGTCATTTGTCTTTATCTCCATTGCTTCCATTATCAACAATGTTTCTTTAGTTAAACTTGCAATGTCAACATTTGCATACATCTCTATTGGCTTTGGATTCTCTTTGGTGTATATTTCTAACACTCCCTTGCTTGAAATTCTCATGAATTCAATGTCTTTGATGTCTTTCTTCACAATATTAGCATACGCCATAGCCTTCCTCAAAGAAATTCTCTCCATCGCTACATTCATCACTTTGATTATAGTCATAAAATATTTTCTGTCATATTCAGCTTCAGTAGAGGATACTTGTTCAAATTGATGATTTGAGAAAAATGATATGTAACTTGGATGAAGTAATTTTAGCTCAAATACTCCAAAGAAGCTTATCATGTCGTTATCCCAATCATCTTCATCTACCAGCTTTAAATGAAATTTATCAGAATCATAAAACCATCTTTTGATTGGTTTTGATGTCTGAGTACCATCTATCACTTTTAGACCTGGAATAGTTACTTTCTCAAAGTATTGATCTCCAAACGCTTCTAGATATTTATCAGCCATTTTAGATCTAGACTTACCTTTCTTCTCATCTCTGCTTAGTGTATCAAAATATGCTTTATCCTCTTGATCACTTCTTGTTTTCAGAAAAGATGGCATTCTAGAGATTCCTCTATCAAGTAATTTCACAAAATTTTCTCCTCTGGCAGCCTTAGATGGATTAATGAGAGGTAACTTATGCAATTCTTCTAGATCTTGCACTGGAAGCGTAACTATGCTTGAATAAAAATGATATACATCACATATTGCATTTACTCTTTTTTATCAAGAAAGCATCAAACACATCATCATACTTCCATGCCACTATCTTCACATCTTTTGTTTTATCAGGCACAATCATAGCATTCAACAACTCTGATATAGATTGTCCTGTTTGTAACACATTTCTTACTAAGTCTCTTGCAGATCTTGCTTTGTTTCATAGTTGCTTTTGATTCAAATCAACCTTATAAGCTTGCTGCTCTGTGTTTGGAAACATTTTCATCAATTCATTTCTTCTTTCGTGAGTTCTTCTTACTAACTCCATAGATTTTATCTCTTGAGGCTTCAGTATCTTGGTTCTCTCTGTGATTTCCAGATATTGAGGATTATCCATGTCTAGTACAATCATCTTATTATACATCTTCTCTGTCTGTTGAAAGCTTCTCACTAATTTTCTCAACGATTCTCGTTGTAATCTCTGTAGTCTTTTCCATGGATAGTTCCTTGATTGCAACCACATCCTCAAAGCAGGAATACTCATATCATCAGGATCAGGATGGTGCAATTCCTTCTCAGGAATATCATCAATATTTATTCTTTCACTCATAGGTGCCCATTCTCCATCTTCTAGACTTATCTCATTTTGATCAACATATGTTGTTGGTTCTGCTATCATGCACTTCTCATATTCTTCATTAATCTGAGACACAGTCAGTCCATCCAAGAATACTCTGTTGTACTTCTGTCTGACTAGATAATTATATATGTCTTGAAAATCAATAGGAATATCATCTTGAACAACAGGAGAGTCAACCAAATCACATACATCTTCATCTTCTAGCACCTCATCATACCATTCATCTAGTAAATCAGAATCTATATCCTCAAGAGCTTCTATTCTTTGTTGTATTTCAGTTTCTTCTATATCCTCAGCTATATCAGCAATCTTTTGAATTTTAGAAGGAACTGATGATGTTTCAACTTCATCTATATTTCTCTTCCCTTTTCAGCTTTAGGAAACTTTCTAGTTTGAATCTCTTGATGTTTTGGTATTGTTTCTTTCTCACCAACCATTACTTCATTTTCTTTCTCTGGTTCTTTCAAACTTTCTTTTAACTTTTCTATCTCTTCACACATTCTTTACACCCTTTCTTCAAGATCAGTCATCATGATGTTTTTCTTTTCATCATTTGCTTTTAACAAGCATTTTCTTCTTTTAATCTCTCAATTACTTCATTTTGATCTGCAATCTTAGCTTTCAACTCATCAATTACATCTGAGTTCTCATCAATTTCTGTTTGCACACAACATCATTTGTTTGTTTCAATTCCTTTTCTTTCTTATTCTCAATCATAACTTCTACACTTGGTGATTGCACAGGAGAAATAACATTCTCTATGACAGGCTCAGACCATATAGTATCAAAATCAAAAGCTTGATTAAAATCAACATTATCAATAGCTTTATTTTCAACATGATCATCATCTCTTTTATCATTCACTGCAAAATCAATGACATCATTAGCATTCCTTTCCTCTTCATTATCATCTCTATGATCAGAGATTGTTTGCTCACTATCCATTTCTTTAATAGTTTCTTCATCATTGACTTCTATTTCACGTTCTTGATCATCACCTTGATTGTCATCATCATCATTAGAAGAACTTTCATCATCATCATCTTCTTCATCATCATCATTAGATGAACTTTCATCATTATCATCTTCTTCTTCATCATCATCAACATCTTCTTCAGATTCTTCAACAATTTCTTCTATAACATCTTTAATAAGATCATTAGGATTCATAGGCTCATCCTCAATCAAATGGAAATGTTGTTGATTAATATCAACAATATCATCAGCTACATTCCTCATATACTCAAATATAGGTACATTATTAGCTCCTGTAATCACAACAAGTCTCTTATATACTCCTTCAGACATATGCTCTAACACAAGTCTACCACCTTGTATTCCATAATCATGAATGTCTGGATATTCTTCATTTATAATCAATTGGAGAAATCTAGGATACATTAAGTACTTATTCCTCTTTCCTTTCTCCAAATTGAATATGAACCCATTCATAATCCACTTAGCCATGTTGAATCTTCTATTAGTGGCTATGGCTACTATTGGAGATGCTATGTCAACTGGAAATGAGTTCCATCCTGCACTTCTCTTTGACATATAGTGCTGAAAAATGTAGTGAAGCAGCTTCCGGTGATTGTAGACTCTTGCCCTAAAGAATTGCTTTTTAGGGAAGTTATCTGGATGACCCATCTGCATAAATGTCTCTCTACACTCATTAAAAGTGTATTCAGATAAATCTTGATCATCATTTTCACCCAGTCTTAAAGCCACTCTTATAGAATCTTCAGATACTTTAATCATTATATCATTTGTTTTGAATCCTCTTAATACTTTCCTTCTGTTGTCATCTAACTCAACTTCTGCAGTTCTCCAAAACTTCTTGATCAGCCTTGCATATATGGCCAGTCTGGCACACATAGCATACACATATTTAGTCCTCAGAAGACATCTGATCATCTCTTCATATCCATTGGCTTCTCTAACTTCTTCATTGAGAAAAGCAGCAACATTATGCTTAGGCTCAAACTTTGAAGTATTCATCTGTCAATAAAAAAGAAACATGAATTAGTTTGAAAGATTATACTCAATTAAAATTTTATTAACCATGTAAAAATGTATTCCTTCAATAGTTCTAAATTCACTTAATAATTTTATATTTTAAAATTTGATCATTTTAAAAAGTTAAACAATATGAACTTACTGTTTTGTTGATTTAATCAAATTTTAAGATATAAAATCATTTAAGTTATCTGTTTCTTGATTATTTGAACATACTAGTTGAGTTTTAATGAAAATCAGATAAGATTTGTTTGAAAATTACAAGTGTCGATTCATTTCAAAAATATTATTTTATTATTATTTTTAATCTGATGATCATTGAATTAAAAAAAGAGTTTTGTGATGAAAATTTTGTTTTGATGATGTCAATAAATTCGCAATCCATTGTTGTTAACAATATCAGTTTCATTTTTAACAATCAATCACAAAAAATCAACAATTTCATATTTGTTCAAGGTTTTAGGGTTCGAACGTCTAAATAGGGTTCAAACATCTGATTGATTTTGATGATAATACACATTGATTTGATGATATAATTATTCACTGTTATTACCTTAGAGAATCAATCAATCTTAGAAATACCAAGAATCAGTGAGTATTTGAGTGACTCGGAACTGATAGCATGAACAGAGTGAATGTGAGTGTGAAAAGTTTGAATGAAATGAAATCTATGCAAGTGTTGCATTTATATAAGTGAAAAAAAATCATTGGACGCATTACAACTGTTTAGGCACATGACTACTGTTGAGACGCATGAGGTCTAGGTGAACCTTATACGCATGAGTTACACTTAGTCAATTTTTTATTATGAACATAGGCGCATGAGCACTGTTCAGGTGCATGAGCACTGTTCAGGCGCATGACCTAGAATGAAACACCTAATACTTGTTTTATTTTTAATATGAGATGTCTGGTATTGTTTAGGCGCATGAGCTTATACAAAACGCCCAACACTTAACCAAAAATTTCAGACTTATGACCACTGTTTAGGCGCATGAAGATGACTCAAAACGTCCAACACTTATCATAAAACTTAAATTTCATCATGCTTCTAAACTTAGACTTGTGGTCATTGTTTAGGCGTATGAGACATCCATACGACTAACACTTGTTTTATTTTCACATATTTTATTCAAACCATAATTTTGGTCAACTTCACTGTTCTTCATGGAAATTTTCAACCTTTGGTCCACCTTTGAATAAAGCCTTAGACTTTGACTATTTGATTAATACTTTGACTTTTTGACCAAAACATTGACTTTTTGACTAAATTTTGACTTTTTGACAAAATTTTGACTTTTTGACAAAAATTATTATAAATTAATTTCCCATCATTTTAGTCTAAAAAATTTTATAAAATAACAAACACTCTCAATTCTTTGCTAGAAGCTTTTCCAAATGATAGACAATTTGGAAATTATTGTTTTAGTTTCATTTGTAGACATATCAAACACATGCTACTTGAAAATATTTGCATCATCCTTTTCAACTTTTATTTTGAGTTTCTCATTTTCAAATTTACTCCCCCTAAACTTTGAAGTTCACAAACTTAAAAGTTTATATGTATTGAAAAGGAGAAAAAAATGATTATGAACATGCCTGCACACATAGAAACATGCAAAAATTAAAAATAAGCAGAATAATAAAAATACTACTACATGTACACAGAATCATATGCCTGCAGTAAGCTCATACCAGAGAATAATCACCACATTAAAATAAAAGAAATGATGAATAGTCATGAACACTGATTAAATCCTGATCATGTGTGTTCCAGGTCAGCAATATTGCAGTAAAGGAGACACAAGATCTAAAAACAGACAATGAGTACTTTTGCTAAAAGTATTAGCACACTTACTTTTTCAATTCTTCGATTGTTAAGGTTCTATTTGATATGAAATTATGGAACCCACACTTAGACTTAGAGAGTCCAACCTTCTTCAAGGTATGCAAGCAAACACTTTTTCTCAGCTTATTTACCGGAAATATATGAATAACCAGATCTCATGTTTAGGTCAATGAGATAATAATTATAGTAAAGCCATTTGATAATCTCTGAGAAAGCCACCATGGACAAGCCATTAGGTAATCCCTGAATCTGTTTCATAAAGAATTGGATATAAATGATTCATAGGAATCAGAGGACATCCATTTTGGACTTTTGAAATGATTGTGCACATTGGTAGCTTTTGCATCAGTGAGAATATCCAGGTCTGTAATGACTTACAACAGAGGATACCTCGTCATTTCAGGTCTATGATGACTCATAACAGAGAAGTGGAAAGATGCATTAAACAGATCTCATGGTTATTTATATCACCATCAGGTGTGAGTTTGTGACTTGACAAGCAATCAATCAGAAAAGTTAACACCACTCATAGAACTAAGATGAATACCCACAAAGCATAATAATTTAGTTCAATCACAAGAATCTAATTTGTCAGTATAATTGCATGACTATACCAGCACATCATATCTGATCATGTCAGACTTTATTATTGAATGAAGTATGCAACTGATTAAATCTGATATACTATCATTGCTCACATGTTGCAAAGGCAAATTCAAATCTAAATAAAGAAATAGCTAAACTATATTTTTGTATTTTCTTTTTATAAGATTCTAATTTTGTATTTGCTTTTTCATTTAGCACACAAACACAAATTATATACAATCAGGCAGTCAATTTTGATGATTTTCCTTTTTGAGTTGAGAATAGGAGGGAGGGGTATTATCATTTTGATGAATCAAAATCATTTTTCAACATGATGATTAAGACCAATAGACTCAACCAGATACTCAAACCTTCTTGGTAAAAAGGCTTTAGTAAACAGGTCAGCTAATTGTTTATTAGTTGAAATTTGAATCAAAATGATTAAACCTTTTTTAGAGTTATCTCTGAGAAAATGATATCGAATTTCGATATGCTTTGTTTTTGAATGTTGAACAGGATTAGTTGTTATAAACATAGCAGCAGTGTTATTAATGTAAATAGAGTTTTAAGAAAATTGAACCCGTAATCCAGTAGTTGATTTTGCAACCAAACGATTTGAGAACACCCTGCTGATACAGCAATGTACTCAGCTTCTGCAGTTGAGACGGAGACGTTTGTATGTTTCTTACATTGCCATGAGACTAATTTGGGACCCAAAAACTGACAACCACCCGTAGGTGATTTTCTATCTTGACTACATCCCCTATAATCACTGTCAGTATATCCATGTAACTTGAAGTTTCCTTCATAAGGATACCATAACCCTAGAGCTGGTTTTCCTTTAAGATATCTGAATATGCGTTTGACAGCAATTAGGTGAGATTCTTTCGGGTCTGATTGATACCTGGCACAGAAACAAACAACATACATTATGTCAAGTCTAGATGCAGTTAGATACATCAAAGAACCAATCATAGATCTGAATAATGTTTGGTCTATTGATTTTCCTTCTGAATCATAATGAATCTTGGTGTTTATGTTGGTAGGAGTTCTGATGGATTGACAATCTTGCAACTTGAATTTCTTCAATAAATTATCAACAAATTTCTCTTGATTGATGACTATACCATCTGCAAACTGTGTAACTTGCAATCCAAAAAAGAAATTGATTTCTCCTATAGAACTCATCTGAAAATGAGATTTCAAGATGTCTTCAAATTCTTAGCACAGTTTTTGACTGGTTGAACCAAATATGATATCGTCCACATATACTTATACACATAAGAGGTCATTTTCATCCTTCTTAATGAATAAAGTTGGATCAATTTTCCCTCTTGTGTATCCGTGTTGTAGCAAATGTTGGGACAATATCTCATACCAGATTCTTGGGGCTTGATGTAAACCATATAGAGCTTTGCTGAGCTTGTACACACGATGAGGAAATTTAGCATCTTCAAAACCTTGAGGTTGCTTAACATACATATCATCAGTGATTGGTCCATACAAAAATGCACCCTTAACATCCATTTGATACACTTTGAATTTCATATAACAAGCATATGCCAGGAAGACCCGAATTGCTTCTAGTCTTGCAACTGGAGCAAACACTTCGTCATAATCTATTGCTTCCTTCCGAGTGTATCCTTGAGCTACTAATCGAGCTTTGTTTCGAATGATTATTCCTCTGTCATCTGACTTGTTTCTGAATAACCATTTTGTGCCAATGGCATTCTCTCCTTCAGGTAAATCCACCAAATTCCACACTTCTTGTTTTCTGAATTGTAGTAATTCCTCTTGCATTGCTTCAATCCAACTGTTGTCCTTAAAAGCTTCAATAATGTTTTTAGGAAAATGTTGAGAAAGAAAACATGAGTACAAGCACAGATTTGCTTGTTCTGAATAACTTCGCATTGTTCTTTCATGTAAAGGACCAATAATCTGAGAGATTGGATGTTTCTTGTGAATACGAGTTATTGGAATCTCGTCTTGAGGAATATTCACATCCAGATTAGATTGATTCAGTTCAGAGAGCTGGTGCAATACCCTTGAGGAATGTGGAATGAAATTTGGAACTTGAGTTGGAGAATTGACAAAGTAATCAAACTTGTCATTCACATTTATATCTTCTGATACAGATGAAGTTCCAGACTCAGGATGGTGAATTTCTGGTCCATCATTAGGAATAGGTTGAGAAACATCAGAATCTTCATGATCTTGTTGATGCTCATGATTTGCTGTAGAGAATATAGGATCTCTTGCAAAAAAGAAAAATGGATAATCTGAGCTTGTATCATCCATATCATCAGAATCAGAATCTTCACTGAAGGTTCCAAGATCTCCTGATTGTTTCTTGTTGACATATGAAGATTCAAATAGATTAGAATTAAATGAGTTTGTTAATGAATCTAAATCAAATAACCACTTTGGACCATTTGCAACTGATGGAAAAGAGTTTTCAAGGAATTTAACATTGAATGTTTTAATGATAACATTCGTCTTAGAGTTATAAACTCTATACGCTTTCGAAGCGGACGAGTATCCAAGAAAGAATCCATCATCAGACTTTGAATCAAATTTTCCTAGATGGTCATTTGAATTCAAAATCAAAACAAGACATCCGAAAGATTTAAGAAAATTGATATTTGGTTTCCTACCAAACATTAACTCATAAGGAGTTTTCTGTTTGCCCTTAACCAACAGAGTACGATTTTGAATAAAACATGCAGTTGATATTGCTTCATCCCAGAATGTGATAGGAATCATTGCATCAGCTAACATTGCACGAGCTGCTTCAATCAAAGTTTTGTTCTTCCTTTCCGCAACTCTGTTTTGTTGTGGAGTCCAAGGAGCACTAAACTGATGAGCTATTCCTTTATCTGAACAAAAGCTTTCAATATTAGCATTTTTAAATTCGGTTCCATTATCACTTCTGATTATTTTAACTTTTTGATCTAATTGATTTTCTACTTTAGTGATGAACTCTTTTAAAAGATCAGTTGTTTCAGATTTGGCATGAAGAAAGAAAACCCAAGAAAATCGTGTATAATCATCAGTGATGACTAAACAATATGATTTCTTTCTGATACTTTGTATGTTTACAGGATTAAATAGATCCATGTGTAACATTGGTAAAGGTTTTGAGATTAAGTTTATTTGTTTGGCCTTATAAGACGCTCTATGTTGTTTTCCCTTCAAACATGCTTTGCAGAGGTCTAATGTTGCGAACTTCTTTGAAGGAATTCCAATAACATGATTTCTTGCTGCAAGCTTGTTCATGTTCTTAAAGTTTGAATGACCGAGATGTCTATGCCAAAGATGACTTTCATCATTGGATGCACGAGCAATGAGACAGGTTGTTTCTGTAGATGGATCAACTTGAGACATGTCTAGCTTATAGACATCTCTATCACGAACAGCTTTGACAACAACCTACTCTTTGCTGATCTGAAATCCTATTTTTAAGATATAACAAAAAGAATCATCAAATAAAGTAGAGTTACGATTTATCGCATATTTTTGAAACACTTAAAAGATTAAAATTCAATTGTTCACATAAGTTGACTTTGTCAAAACTTATTATTCTGTTAGATACCGTTCCTTCACCGGTTATCTTTCCTCCTGAATCTCCACCAAACGCCACATGAGTACCATCAAATCTTGAAGCAAGGCTTGATTGCCTGTCATGTGTCGGCTACACCCACTGTCAACATACCATGTGTTTACGGGTCTCCGTGGGCGTACCTGCATTCAAATATATTTAAGCAGAGTTAGTAACCCAAGCCAAAATGGTCTTGGGCTTTCCAAATTTATCTATGATGGAAAACTGTTTGAAATGGAGTTTGTTTATGTCAGGTTTGATTTTAGATTTATGATTTTCAAATCCTCTTTGAAACACATTTTGACTGTCTTTTCTTTGTTTGATTTTCAAAACATTAAATCTGTTTTCAAGATCATCATCAAGAGATTTTGAACCATTGTTTGAAACATTGTAAAAGTTTTTCTTATTATATGTTTCATTTTTCATTCTTACTGAGCGTGGAACGAAGGTTCTTGATTATAGTGTTGTGATTTGACTTTATACTGATTATCATAATCAGAATTGATTCTTTGAAAAGATCTCAAACTCAGAGAAGGTGTTTTTGTTAGATTTTTAAATCCATTATAATGATTTCTTTGAAACTTTGGATTAGAATTTCCTTGATTATCAAAATCTTTTCTATGTTAGTTCTTCCTATAGTGGCAATCCTCTGTGTTATGATTCCTTTCATCACACAATGCACAGTATTTGTTAAAATAACAATCAGCTGTGTTATGATTTGTCATATCACATATGTGACAGTATTTGTTAAAATAACACTCAAATGTGTTATGATTGTACATGTCACATATCTCACAATATTTTTGTGGTTTTTGAAACAACATTTTCTTAACCATAGAAGTAGATGCCACATTAGATCCTTGTTTGGTTTTAGGAGTAGACTGGTTAAGGTTTTGTTTTGACTGAGTAAGTTTGGTCTTTTGATATTTAGGATTTGACCTTTTAACATGTTCATAATTCTTTAACTCTTTAGATTCAAATCTTTTATGTACAGCGGAAGACTTCGGACTTGAACCTGTTTTCAGATCAAAGTTAGATTTGATCTTAAATTTTGATGTTGTTTCAGAGATTGTGTTCATGTTAAAGGTTCCTTCTGACACAAACTTTACAGGTTTAATTTGACTTGATTTGTTGTTTTCTTTAGACTTTAGGCTCTGATACCATTTGATAGGTTCAAAATGGATCGATTTGTGATTGTTTTGTTCAGACTGTTTAGCTTTTGGAGTTGGTTTTCTTCTTCTTTGATTTCTTGATGACTTCTTAATGTTTTGTGGCTTAATTGAATCTTGAGAAGATTCTTTTTCATAATCTTTTTCAATTAAATCATTTGAGCTTGAATCATCAAAAGATGAAGTGTCTGATTTCTCTTCTTGATATTTTCCTTTCATTTTGAGATTGATCTCGTTAGCTTTTTCAATCCCTTGATCAGTTTGACACTTCTCTATGACACATTCACCTTTTGAAACAAACATCTTTTTATTCTTTAGTCGAGGTTCATAAGATTTGATTCTAATTGGATGACCACTTGTTATTTTCTCTGAATCTTTTTCTTCAAATATTTCAATGTTTATCTTTTTGATTTCACTCTCGATATTAGATTAAACATTTTTTCTTCTCTTGAAATTCCTTAAGCTTAGCTTTGTTTTCTGGAGAATGATCGTGGGTATTGAAATTTTTGGGTAAAGTATTAGAGATTGATTCAGACATAGGTTCATATGTAAAACCTAATCCTGTTTTATCTTTATCCTTTCTTCCATTTACCAGTTGCTCAACTATGGTCTTGAAGCTTTTTACTTTAGCCAAATCAACTTGAGTTGCAGCATGTGCCAATTTTTCTTGTTCAAGTGTTTTTGTTATTTCTTAAAGTTGTTTCTTGACAAGTTCAAGTTCTTTTAAAGTTTTGTTCCAAATTGCTTGAAGTGACATGATTTTTTCATCAGCAATTTTATCATCATCTTTCAGTTTCTTGTGCATTAATTCTTCTTGCTTCAATTTGTCACATATTTTGAACCAGTAATTTCTATAATGTTCAACCTGTTCAAAACATGCTTTAGTGCATATTTTCTCTCTCTCACTTCCACTAGAATTTTTGGATATGAGTTTAAAGATTCAGTGTCAATTTCAAATGAAGAGTTTACAATCTTGGGTTGTTCAGACTGTGCCATAAGAGTAACTTTTCAGAATATTCCTTTGGATCTGATTTGTCGCTCCAGTCATAATCTTCATCATATTCTGAATCTCCTTCTGTTTTTGGATCATTTTCTTCAGACCAATCTTCGTCTATTTCAGCAACAAGTGCTAGACCTGAAGTAAGATCTCCAGTGAACTGTTCTGCATAAGCACTCCAGTAATATCCATCCTTGATGCTGACTACAAGTGCTTTTTTGGTTCTTTAATGGTCTTAGATTCTTCCTTCAGTTCTAGCATTGGTAGACTCTGATAAGGTTTCTGAAATGTCTTTTAAGTCAGTTGATGATATCTCTGACTGTTAGGGCTACTTTGACCATTTCCTCCTTGAGTTCTTGGAGCTTTGCACTCTGTAGAAAAATGGCCATAGATGTTACAGTTATAACACCTTGATTTTGACTTATCAAAGCCAACTGTTTTATTGGCACCAGGCTTGTAGTTTATGTTGACATATGAGTGCTTTTTTGTTCTGTAAGCAATCATCACCATTTTCCAGTTGAGATCCATTTCTTCAACGTCATCTGGATCCATCTCGAACAAATCTTGCAAAACCAGATCAACCTGAGTTAAATGACTACCCTGATAAGCTTGAAAACTTGCCATAAAAGCTGTAAATGCAGATTTAGACTCTTCATCCTGTAGAAGGATGTTTATAACATCTTTAACTTTGCTAGGGTTAGAAGAGTTAGAAGATGAAGTCACATTTTGAGTTTTAGCCATTTAAGCTTTTGAAGGAGACTATGGTTGTGGCTGAGTTGAGTAGACAGGTGTGCTTGTAAAGATTCCTGCTCCCACAAACAGATCACCCTCATCTTCTATAGTGGCTTCATCCTTGGCAAGAGAAGAATTCTCTATAGTATTTGCTAGAGAAGCAACATACTTATATTGAGAAGTGGCTGCAGCTCTATCATTATTTCTTGAGCTTTCATCAATTTCCACCAACTTAATCTTTGCAATTAATAGATCAAGATCCATGGAAAACTTTTTAGTATGTTTTAGCAAAGTTACTGTTTGTTTCCAAGATGATGGAAGTGCATTTACAAGTCTATCATTTAGGTCTTTAAGATCATTCTTAATCCCTAAAGTTGACATTTCTGTGATAAGTTGCACATATCTGTTCATCATCTGGTTTACAATTTCTCCAGAGATATGCTCAAATAATTCAAGTTGCCTTTATAACTTCTGTCTCTTGAGATCTTGAATCTCTTTTCTCCATCACATATAACTTTGAAAGCTTTATATAAGGTGTACCCAGTTTGGTAATTCTCAAGCCTTGATAGAACTTCCAAAGGTAACCCTTTACACATGATAGAATATGCTTTAACATCATTCTTCACTTTCTTCAAAGCATCCCCAAGTAATCCAACTTCTGGGTAAGGCTCTTAACTATCTTTAGTATATAAAAACCATCACGACCATCAGAAGTGACAGGGATGTGAGGTCCTTTCACAATTCATTTCCATAAGTCAGTATCAATTGAGTTTAGGTGATGTTTCAGCATGAGTGACCAATTCTTGAAGTCATCTCTGTTCTTCAGCTTTGGTACTCTATTCTCTAAGTCTTCAGACTTTGCCATTTTAAGTTTCAAATGTAAGAAAATATACTATTTTGGTTCTTCTAAAAATTTGATTGAAAAAATGAAATTACAATATTTTTGTAAATTTTTAACTTTTAAAAATTTTTCTAAGTGTTAGGTGAAAAGTCTGAATTAGATGTGCCTGAACAGTAGTGAAATGCCTGCACAGTAGTAAAATGTCTAAACAGTAGAGAGATGCCCAACTTGTCTTAGAAACGCTTAAGGGATTGCCTTAGTGAACTTGTCAAGTTTCCAAGTATAGAAACGCCTGAACAGTATCAAAACGCCCAAACAGTTCCAAAACGCC
This sequence comes from Flaveria ramosissima, assembly GCA_025215565.1. Lineage (NCBI taxonomy): Eukaryota > Viridiplantae > Streptophyta > Magnoliopsida > Asterales > Asteraceae > Flaveria > Flaveria ramosissima. The sequence continues at coordinate 32,039,777 of CM046033.1, forward strand.
CAAATAGTTTTGAAGCGCCTGAAACAGTTGCTAAGTGTCTGAATACTTTCAAAACGCTTGAGACTTGGATTTCTGAATAAACGTCTGAACAGTGCTTAAATGTCACACAATGTCAAAACAACCTCTCTGAAATGCCTAAACATTGTTGAAGCGTCTGAACAGTGTTCATGCGCCTAAACACTTAGGTAATTTTCAGATGATTTCAACACTTCAAACGCCTAATTCATCTTCTTTGTAACAACCTAATCTTAACAATTTTTTCAAAACTTGATAAAACGATCTAAAACTCTTCAATCAAGTCAGTAATACACTGATAATCAATCCTTAAGCATCATTTCTTTCAATTAACAGCACTTTGATTCTCAATTTTGCAAATTCAGTGTTCGAGTTTTGAAGAACAGTTCGAACACAAATTTGTAAAAAATTCAGATTTGATGATGTGAATTCACTCAATTGTGATTCAAATCATGTTTCTAGTGATGAAACATAACTAAATCATCAATTAATTGAACAATTATGATCAAATCACAGATTCAAGTGATTCAAAAGTGCTCAAAAGTTGATTTTGAACTTCAAATCATTGAACCGAAAGCTCTGATACCATTTGATAGGTTCAAAATGGATCGATCTGTGATTGTTATCAAGCAATTGACAATTATATGAACAATATAATCAAAACAAACAAATATCAGAAATATTCATAGAGTTTTCATTGATATTAGAAGGATTAGAAAGTGCAATTGAGAGAATATGAAAATATCTCCAAAAGTCTTCTAAAGTGTTATCTCTTCAAAGTCTTTTCCTACACTAAACAAGCAATCCTATTTATACTAATAACAAAAAAACAATAAGAAACATATATTTACATTGTAGCACCTCTGAAATCTAACCCAATTAGAAAACTTAATGTATTATAGGACCCAATAAAGGTCCGGATTGAATTGGGCTTACCAAAGAAAACTTGGAAAAGAAACTAGCCTTTTTAGGCCCAATAGGCCCAATAAGGGCCCAAACTTATAAATAAGGCCCATTTAAGGCCCAATACCCATTTGCCATCTAATTAAATAAGTGATCATAAGATAATAAATTAAATTGTGATTCGAAGCAACTTCGATAAGAATCCAAACCAAAAACAGATTCAAAACCTATACCGTGTAAAGTCCGGTAATCTAACGCGTACTAACGTCTAATTTACATCGGAACGTACTTATAATGGGTTATATTCTTTTAAAATCATTGTTAATCATGATGCATACTGTAAACAGTACTTGCTAAAAGATCCTAACCAAACGTGTATAATCAGCTACGATACGTCGGAAAAACGCGAATACCGGATACTCCGGCATTTAACGGACATCTGATACGACAACCAAGCCCTATAACGTCATAAATATTTATCTAATTATTATATATTTATTATCATATTCTAAATTAGAGAGTGAGACGGTTATCCAGGAGCAATGTGGTTCGAGTCGCGACTGAAGCGTGGACCGGCCTGCGAATAGGTCAAACTCGAGAGTTTGACCATAAATACACCGAATTGTTTTATTTCAAGCTGAAGTAATTAGATAAATCTATTATATGTTTTCTAACGAGGTTTTATCCAAAAGACCATTCGATACGCGATAACGAAGTTTTCGGGACGTATACGCGATTTTTTACTAAAGCCCACTCAAAAACCCTAGGTATAAAAGCTATCTAACCCCTCATTTCTCATTTGAAACCCTAAAAACCCAGCTAAAATGCTCTCAAGAGGCTGCATGGCCGACTTCGCCGGAGCAGGCGGCGGCACGGCGGCGGCGCGGCGGCTTCCGGCCAAGTCTTGGCCTACCCCCCTAATCTCGACCTCCTGATCACGATGGTGGTGGCGGTTTCTTCTAATTCGCAACGGTTTGGAAGATATGGAAGAAAGAAGCGGCGGCGGCTAGGGTTCCAGCGAGTTTTCAGGCCGCCGCGCCGGCGACTGGCGGCGAGTGGCGGCGAGTGCCACCCATGCTCTTCTTCGTCTCGACGAGATCTTTCCAACGGTGGTAGCGGCGTTGTCTAACTCTTAACGGTTTGAAAGTTACGGGCGTTTGAAGGTGATGGCAGAAGGGTTTTGGCAATGAAGGTGGCTGTCGCGGCTGTGGCTGATGTTGTGGGCTGCGGTGGTCGATCGGTGGCTCCCGAAGGTGTTTGTTGTGGTGATGGAAGCTGTGATAGTGGGCTGTGACTTATGGTTGTCGGGTTTAGGTGGTGATTGAGGCAAGAATCTTGAGGTTTGATTCATTGTTTTGTTGGCTAGAAGGTTGTAGATGGTCGATCTACCATGCATGCTTGATTTTTATGATGAAATAGTCGCAGATATGGAGGGGCGGCACCATTCCAGCAGGTTTTCCGGTGACCCGGTGGCTACCGGCCATGGTAGTGGCGGCCTAGGACTAAGGATGTTGATGGTACATGATGGTAAGGGCTAGTGGTGGTAAGAATCATAGTTGAGGTGTTTGGTAACGTATGTTGCGGTTAAAGTTGTGTTTGGTTATGAGATAACAAAATAATAGTGATGTATGTAATCTTGGTGTGGTTTTGGTTAGGTTTAACTTTGGTCAAAGCTGGTCAAACTGGTCAAAGGACAGTCAACGCGATGCGGATCGGAACAAGCGAATTTTAGGATGCGATATGGAAACGTTAGGTATAACCGTGCGTTAAATATTCTTACGCGTAAATATAATGATTATATACTAACTTGTGTGTGCGTTGAGCTACAAATAAATATACAATGTTAACTAGCTTATAAATCATCATGAATGGATGTAAAAATTTAAATAACGTGAGCATCGCATAATGAAAAACAACATTGGAAAAGTATTCATATGAACAAAGATATTAGAAATATATATATGAAGTTATCTAATCCCGTGACATATTAAAATCCTTACAAGACGTATAGATGATTAATATATATATAAAATGCAATTGTACATACCTATGTTTATATATATATATATATATATATATATATATATATATATATATATATATATATATATATATATATATATATATATATATGTGTGTGTATACAATGGATAATTTAGATTAACCGATGTTCACTCATAATTATTAAGACTTATAATTCTATACTAATCCATCTTCTTATTATTATTAATAATCGATAATCTTGTTATTTTTGGAATAAATATTAATTGTATCACCCTTTTTATTCAATATAACGACAACTATTATTGATATTCAAATTATTCTAACATCATATTAACTACATTATTGGTAGAAATATATCTATATAACTATGAATTATGGATGAATCTTTGAAGGTGTACTTACACTTATTGTTTAAAATATATTTTTGGTTCGCACTAAATGCGTTAAGAAGAATTTAAACATATCTATCCTTGAACCATCTAAGTATCATATAATTTATAAGCTAAGCCTTTTAACAGCCTAAATTAGGCGATCTTAAAAAGTATATATGCTATGCGCGTGAAAATAACATAATATCATGACATGAGAGAGTATAATTCATAATATTTGATGCATTTTAGATTGCTTTTACTACCAAACAGTTAGAGGTTTGACTACATTCCTACCTATGCAAGTATCACACATTTAAAGAATCTGCATAAACGATATAAATATTATTAGAACATCTAATACAATAATTGGAACATTAAAGATTTCTAATATCATCAATAATAATTATCTATAAAGATTGGAATCCTTATTATCAACCGATTATTGTTACAATCATTGTACAAATAGTCATTTCTCGAATAAAAGCACTTATTAACCTAATAAGCGCGAATTAGTACTTAACGACTAATAATTTCACAAGAAGCTAAGGTACATCAATGATACTAATCGTTAACTTTAAGTTAACTAAAGAGCTCAACCGCACGCATGTAATGACATCGTGCGAATTCTAAACATGAATCTCATATGTTTTAATTAGGATTACTTTGTTGGTGACCTTCATATTTCTTTACCGAGCTCAGAATTTATATAAGGATACCAGGTGAGTTCTAGTGATTCCCCTTTTTACTACTGTTTTGGAGTGAAGCATGCTCTGTTATTTTTGAACTATAATTGTGCTTTACTTGATGATTCTATGTGGGATTTGTGGTTACCTGCTGATTCTTATATCATGATCATTAATTCTTTCGTGAACCGCTTGTTTTATATGGATAGATCTATTTGGGGAATCCCCCACGCACAGTGGCTTCCGTTCCAGGAAGGTTACCCCACTGAGATCCTAAGGGGTCGTTGTGGCAGGTAGGGTTCACTGGTTTGGGGCTCAGTTTCTTCCTTCGGGAATATCCGGTAAAACACAACTTTAGAAGAGGCCAACCGGGACTGAGTGCAGGGTTGATTATGATTTTTTTTCTCCCACGATGTTGAAACTACGATTCATTCATTTTTATCAAATGAAGATTTGTTGAATTCTTTTTGTTTTTAAACTTTAAGCACTTGAACTCACCAACTTTATGTTGACACAAAATCTTTTGAGCATGTCTTTCAGGTACAGCTAGATAGATTAGCCGAGCTATAGAAGATATCCAAATCCGAAGCAAGAAGTGAGGGTAGGTGTTGCAGGAAAAAGGTCGAGCCTAGAAGCCTTAGTTACTGAAGCCTCAAGAAATATTGACAAAAGGATAGGTCATGATACCCATGGATTGTAGTTTGAGGCACCTTGTAAACTGAAACTAAACCCATATCCTAATGTAAATATTGTGAAATGCATTATATTAAACCATTTAGTTTCCGCTGCATTTTGGTTGTTCTTTACCAATCGTTACGTCCCGCCTCTTTGGGCCCGGGGTGTGACAGATTGGTATCAGAGCCAAAGGTTGTAGAGAAGTAGGTATGCTTCGCGAGACCTAAACTACAACCATATGAACCCTATAGGACCACCTTTGTAAGAAGACTTTCCGAGTCTAGTTAAGCCAAGGTTATAGGAAAGTGGGTTTACTTCGAGACACCTAAGCTACAACCATAAATAGGACCAGCCTGGTAGGTTGTTTCCATGAATTAGTGATCTAAAGTTTACAACAGAATAGATTCCATTAAAGAAACTCGTCTTTAATCTGTATACCTCATGGGATAGATACTATTAAAAATTCCTTACCCTATAAGAAACCTTGTTGCATTAGGGTACTACCTATGATAGGTGCACCCGAGTAAAACTAAGAATATTTGGAATCTTCTGGAGTTGACTACTAGGACCCCTGAGCACTGGGACTAGGTATATTATGAATCAAAGATGTGCAAGTATATTAAGACTTAAATTCTGGGGAGATACTTATCTGATTGCACAACTGACTTTTGACATTATATGAAACAACTGCTATTAGTTGAATACTTGATACGACTTGTGTCGTTATATGAAACAACTGCTATTAGTTGAATACTTGATACGACTTGTGTCGTTATATGAAACAACTGCTATTAGTTGAATACTTGATACGACTTGTGTCGTTACATGAGACAACTGCTTAAGTGATACTTGTTTATATGCTTCATTCATATGATGATACTTGTTGGAATACAGTGATAGGATAGCAACCATGATGCCTTTTTGTTTGATCTGCTTCCTATTATAGCTTGTACCTGATTGCTCGTTACCTGGTTTGTTGAACTGTACTTTGAAAATGGTTGGGTTAGCAAGAATGTTAGCGTAACTAGAATCTAAATGTGCTTAATTGCAGATGATGACTAAATGAAAATTTTAACTCCGGGACCTAATTACAAAAAACTTGAAACTTATGATGGGAACAACTAGAATGATAGTGTAAGGTAAATTGACGATTACGGGTGCACACGTAATGGTGAATATACAGGTACCCTTGAATTCTGGTGGGCCCTGTCATGTAAACTAATGTCAAGGTATAACACTCAAGGAACTAGTACATACCAGATTAAACACCAATATCCAATATATATTCAACAATTATAAATTTAAAACTTTCATGCTAAGAGAAACCATTTAACTCTTGAAGAGCTACCAAGGACGATATTGTAGTAATTATCCCTTTTCTTTCTCTCTCTTTCTTTGTTCTGCTCTCCTATTGAAAGTATAATAATACAACTATCCAACCCATGAGATCATCAAATGTTGTTTCAAACCCATCTAGTTTGGTGCTGAAAGTATGGCACCTCACCTAAGGTTTCTATGTACTTTGGCCGCGCTATTTTTCGCGATGTCTGAAAATTTCTTCCTACCTAACATAGAACTCGACAAAACTTCCTCAATATAGTAAGGGACCCTCTAACATAATGGTTGCAGCCGAGAATATACCGGAGTAACAGAATTACGAGAAGCATCTATTGTGATCAATGGCATAGAGGACTTGTCACTTCCTTCTTCCCTAGTAGCTCACACTTCATAGGACATTCTGGAATCTAGAATACCTCTGATCTTTTTCTCAAAGTCCTTGATGAATATAACTCCCCTACGCCTATTCATGGTAATAGAACCCCTTAACCCAAGCACTATTCTTAATATCAGCTTCGATAGTAATTAACCATCATTTTCCATAGTACTCTGCTTGTGAAATCCTTCATCATCCTCAACCGTGAGTCAACCGGTGACAAACTTCGATCGTAACATAAGTTGAACAATTTTGACCATGCTTTTAACTGGCCGTGTTCTTGGTAACCTTTCGAGTGCCAGAATAAGTAGGAAATGAAACCTCATCCTATAGCCCCGATTTCCGTAAAGATAAATAGCCCGAGTGCCAAAGTTATTCGCCGAGAAAATTTGATCTTCGAGCTTTCGAAACAAAAATCTGAGTCTACAATGTTGATGAATTCCTTGTTTTCACACATTTTGTTCCAGACTTATTCTTTATTAAACTCTTGGACTAATGAATGGTGATGAATCCGTGAGTCATCTCTACCTCATGAGTTCCACTATTTGGGTGATGAATTCGTAAAGCAAGAGCAAAGATCACAAAGTTAGATTACAATCCTGATGTTATATAAGAGGTTAATAGAGTGGTAGATAGTTCCTTGTCTACTAATACGCACCTTAACGAAGTTTTAGAACCCTATCAAGTCAAGATGCCGGTGATAACAAATAATTCATGCGGGAAGACTCTCAGTTGGAGCTGAGAGGAATGTGTTGCTCCAAAAAGATGTATTAAGAAGCATAGAAGATCAGCTACAAGAAATCTCATGTGTTAAATCACTTGAGGTCCAACTACGACGTAGTAATGAACATGCAGAAAATAGTAGGCGAGAAAGACCAGCACAACAATCACCAGTCGTAAGCATTAAATATTTTCCCCTCTAAATTTCTAAAACTTTTACAGAGCAATTCACCAATAGCATACCCTAGTAAACTCCGTACGTTGAAATCCGAGCCAGAAGGCTTACTATCATACTTCAGTCGAACAATTGATAGGCCTATAAGTAACTAGGTTTTAGATGAGGATTACTTGTTGCACGAATGGACCCCCTACAGGATACAGTTACTTTGGAGAAAGGGGGGGGGGGGGACGAGAAAGAAGTCATCTAGAAGGTTGATTGTGGATAGAGACATAGGGCCAAGTCTCCTTTCGGAGAATTCATACAGCTTCAAGAAGCTCATCATCCTTTGTCTATCAGCAGACTTCTTCATACTCTTTTGGATGATGGCTCTTGACTTTGCAGCCTCTTCCCTTAGCTTCTTCTTAGTTGTCTTTCTCTCTTTGACCAACTCAAGCTCAAGTTTTTTTAAGTATTTAAACTCAACAAAGTCATAGGACAAGGGAAGAAGTGCATCTACCTGATAATAGAAGCCTGTGGCAGTCAGGTAGTTGATCATTTTGATCCTATCTTCTTCTTTGTCTACCTGAGGTTCTTGTTGAACCACATCTTCTTGTACAGGACTTTCTTGAACTGGGGAGAGAGTAGGAGCATGCTTGTAGAGTCTTTTCTGTCTCTTCTCCTCTTTGAATTGGAGAAGTAACCTTGCATCCTCTTTTTCTTTCATCTCTCTTGACACTTCCATGTCAGCCAGTTCATTTAGTTCATCTAAGGGGAGAGAAATGATATTGTCTATATCATAGTTCCTTGACTACAGATAATTTATCCTGACTGCCCTTAACTCATCATTCTGAGTATCTTGTCTGGGGGTAGCCCTGATAGAAGACTCCATGAGTCTTGAAGACTCAGCAGAGGAACTTTCTCCCCTCAGCCTCCTTTTCCTCTCTCTCTCCTCCTCCTCAATCTCCTCAGGAGTCAAAATCCTTTTCCCTTTGTCACCAACAGACCTTTGTGACTCAGGGTGGATAGAGGTTTGACCTTCATTGCTTGGTGTAGCATTTATGCTCTGGCCAAAGAGAGGTTGAGAAGCACCTTCACCACCAGGTGTCTCAGAAGAAATGTGGATCTCTGCAGCAGTTTATGATGATGAGATAGGGGTCTCAGGTTCTGCCACTGGGCCTTCAGTCAAGGTTTCCCCTATGATACTAATATTAGGGTCTACCTCAACATCCAGTTGACCGATGGCATTACCTGATTGCCTAAGTCTTTTTCTTAAGCTAACTCTGCAGTGATCCTGTCTTGGATTCTTTAAGCCAATCTGTCAGCTTGTCTTGAGTTGCTTGGGTTGACAAGTGGCATGTTGAATAGATCCAGACCTTCATAGAAGTTCAAAGTTTGAAAATAAAAAACTTCTTGTTGCCCTTGAACTCTGTGAAGAATAAGGGCTCTTCTATCAGCATCATACCTCCACCTAATGATGTAGTTTGAAGTTCCTTGAGGTGGGGATGACACAACCCTTGGTATACCTTCCTCAAAGAGACTCCGATGATAGAGTCTATAGAGTCCACATTAATGTGAACTTGAGGAAGTTGCTGAGAATGCACAATTGCAAGTGAGGATGGTGAGTCCTTTATGTCCATTCTCTATGAAGAACTCCCAGGTTCTGTGGCTGCAATGACTTTCTCCCCCTTTTTGGTAGCATCAACCACTTGCATAGGTGAGCTGGAGGATAGATCAATCACATCCACAGGTTCTTGTGTTCCTGGTTGAGCTCTTCTTAAAGGTCTCCCAGCTAGTTTTTCCTTAAGATATGAAATCTCAAGTTGCTGATCATTGACCCTGTTGTGTAAGGTAGTCACCTGAGATTCAAGGTGACTAACCTTAGAGACTAAATAGGAGCATGTTTTTGACAGTTTTTGCACCTTTAGTCTCAGATTCCCCTCTTCTTCATCAGAAGAATTATTGGGGGATGAAATGATTGGACCAAAGTCCTCTCTCTCATCACCAGCTTGAGGTTCTTGGCTGCTGGTTTTCCTCTGCTCACTGGCAATCTCAGTTGAGATGTCAGTGGGCTGAGTTTCCATGGTTGAGGTCTTAATGATGTAATCACTTGCAGAAGTGAGAGCCTCTTCCATATGGACATCCTGAACAGGTTCAGAAGTGTCCACCTTAGTTATAGGTGACTGATGTGGGCTAGACTGAGGAGACTCAGGAGTACTCATCTCTCTTTGAGTAGGGGAAGAGAAGAGAGACTCATGGTAGTCACTGAATCCTAAATCTTCATCAGTATAGAAGGATAGGTTATGAATGGGTTGATTTAGATCTAAAGGCAGGGAATGGTAACTGTCCCCTAAAGGTTGTTCACTTGAGTGTTGAGACTCAGAGTGAAGGCTTAAGGCAGTTGGGCTTGTGAGCTCATCAGGGTGAGCATGAGGAACCTCAGCCCTGATAGTTGAAGAGATGGGAGTGGTTTGCTCCTCAGGGGAAATGGGAGCTCTAGTGTCCACTTCCTCCTGTAAAGATGAGTATATGGGGACCTGCACAGACTCAATAACTTGAGCAGGGGTTCGTTTGGATTCTCTTTGGTAGGTGAGGGTTACTTGAGGCCTTTTTAGTGGTAGAGAGGTAGAATGTGTGGGTTCAACACTAGCTTGTGTTGCTAGGTTGTCACCTTGAGCAATGATCTCTAACATTTTGGGGACAAGGGCTGTTTCTACCTTGGAGAAGCCTATAGTTGGTTTCTTCATGATTTTAAAGATGTCAGGCTTCATCTGTCCCAATTTAAGAATATTATGTGTTTCCCTCAACTGTGAGCCCAGTTCACAGTTGAGAATGTGTTGAACATATCTAGAAACATATAATACTCTAAGGAGAGATCCCTTGAGAGTACCTAAACTTGACCCCTTGAACCATTCCATGCACTATGAAGGAGAGATCCTTAGGAATCTGGTCCCACCCTCCATGCTTGTTTGACAAGCTGTGGATAACCACATGGAGTAGGTATTTCTATTGGGATGAGACCTTCCCTTTCCTGAATGTCTTTACAGAGAAATCTCCCTCATAGCCCATCTGCTCAATGGAATGATTGACAGCTTCCTTTGGAAAGGACAACTCACCTTCTTCATCATCCAGCTACAAATGAGTGTTGTTGATGGCTGGAGTGATGAAGATTGTCCTCCCTTGCACTGTGGCAGACAGTGCCTTCTCCCCATCCATGATGACCTCTTGGCAGGTCTTCCAAAATTCAAGCAGATGATCCACATAAAGAGTAGGATCAATGGTTAGGGAGGTGAAGTAATTTGATAGAGCTAAGAACTGGCAAATCTTTGAGAAACTTTCGTCTTTCTCAGAGCTTAACAGAGCAACCTGGTTATGTTGCCTGTGAAGTTGTATGGAGAAATCTGGGTTGTTTCTGCTGTTAAGGTTGGCCATTTGAGAAGCTTAAGGATGAAGAAAGGTGAAAAGCAAAGGCGGTTTGGGAATTAGGTCTAAGGAATAGTAGAATTGAAGAAGATAGTGAGGGAGAGTGGGAACTGTTGGGTAATTATGTGAAAAGGATTTGAACCAAAGTTAATGGAAGAGGATAAACTTTGAAATCCGAATGTCTATCCCACCTCTGAAAAAGTAGTTTGCTTTTACTCAAAAAGTAGTTTTCTTGGAATTCGAAAAGCTTCTGAAGGTAAATTATCTTCAGAAGTTTTAATGAAAAAGCTTCCGAAGCTAAAATGACTTCGGAAGATTTTCCCGAGAGTCTTGAAAATTTTGCTTCGGAAGAGAAATAAACACTTGAATGCTTTGTATATAAAACAACAAAGCTTCTGAGAGTTAATTTTGCTTCGGAAGGAAAAAGTCCTTAAAAACAAATAAGTGTCTGAGACAAGTATTTAAGCTTCGGAAGATAGATTTAGACTTTTTCTGAAGGTAAAATTTCTTAGACATTTATTTATTTTGAAGACATGATTTTCTTTCGAAGGTCTTCCGAAGGTTTGGTAAATTTTCAAGAATATAAGGAAATTCTTCATAAAAGGATTTGATATCCAAAGAAAACATGAGCTTATAAAAGTGATGAACAAGACAACTTAGGACACACATATTTTTAAGAAATAATTAGAATTAGTTTTAAGAAAATATCTACTCAAAGTTAATCATCCCAATAGCTGATATTAAATATTTAAATCTCTGTTCATCAAAAGCTTTTGTAAACAGATCAGCATATTGTTCATATGTATGAACTTTGACTAGTTTAATTAAACCCTTTTCATAGTTATCTCTTATTAAATGATACATGATATTGATGTGTTTGGTCCTTGAGTGCTACACAGGGTTCTCAGTGATAGAGACGACACTATTGTTGTCTATGTGGATAGGAGTCTCCTTGAAGTTAAATCCGTAGTCTAGCATTCTGATTTTGAATCCAAAGCACTTGAGCATAGCAGCTTGCAGCAGCAATGTATTCAGCCTCAGCAGTTGATGCAGACACACAAGATTGTTTCTTACATTGCCATAAGGCAACCCTTCCACCAAGGAATTGACATCCCCCAGATGTAGACTTTGCAGTCATGTTGCAACCAGCATAATCACTATTTGTATAAGCATACAGATTGAAGTCAGGATTCTTTGGATACCATAAACCAAGTGTTGAAGCACCTTTGAGGTATCTTAAAATCCTTTTGACAGTGATGAGGTGAGACATCTTAGGGTTGGCTTGATATCTTGCACAAATACATGTAGCAAGCATGATATCAGGCCTGCTAGCTGTAAGTTACATAAGGGACCCAATCATAGCCCTGTATAAGTGTTCATCTACACACTCCCCCTCAAGATCAGGTCCAAGGGAGTGGTTTCTGGGTATGAGTGTCTTAGCAATCTTACAATCAGTCATGTTGAACCTCTTGAGTATGTCCTGAACATACTTTGACTGACTTATGAAGATGCCATCTTCAACTTGCTTCACTTGAATTCCCAGCAAGAAATTGAGTTCTCCCATTGCACGCATTTCAAATCTGTCTTTCATCAGCTTCTCAAAGTCTTTGCAGAGCTTTGGATTAGTTGAACCAAAGATGATGTCATCTACATACACTTGAACTAGCAATAAGTCATTTCTCTGTCCTTTCATGAAGAGAGTTCCATCTATAGTACCTCTCCTGTATCCATGTTTACAAAGATACTCATACAATGTCTCATACCACTTCCTGGGTGCCTGATGCAGCCCATAAAGAGCTTTGTCAAGCTTGCAGACATAATCAGGATGATCATGATCTACAAAACCAGGTGGCTGTTTGACATAAACCTCTTCATCAATCACTCCATACAGAAAAGCACACTTTACATCAAGTTGAAGGACCTTGAAGTTCTTGGATGCAGCAAATGCCAAGAATATCCTAACAGCTTCTAATCTTGCTACAGGAGAAAAGACATCAGTGTAGTCAATCCTTTCTTCTTGTGTGTATCCTTGAACAACTAGTCTTGCCTTGTTCTTGATGATAATGCATCTATCATCCTTCTTATTCCTATACACTCATTTGGTTCCAATGGTAGTCTTCCCATGAGGAAGAGGACAAAGGTTCCAACTTTTTGCCTTTTGAATTGAAGCAACTCTTGTTGCATAGCTTCAACCCAACTTCCATCCTTTAGAGCCTCATCAACGTTCTTTGGCTCTATCTGAGATAAGAAACAAGAGTGAATACAATCATTTGCTTCATTGGTTTGTCCTCTTGTTCTTACCCCTGTGACAACATCTCCAATGATGTTTGTGGTGGGGTGAGACTTGTAGATCCTAAGCTGAGGGATCACAGCAAGTTACTGAGAAAGATCCAAATTTGAGAAATTTAGATCTGGCATAGATTATTCACCCTCCACATCACCACACTTATCAAGATTAACTTGATCCAATGAGTGTGTGACATCATTGATGTTGTCATCTATGGTGTGGTTATTAGCATCAAGGAATTCCTGATCACTTTGAAGATCATGTATAGGTTGGACTCATCTTAGTTTAGATTGCTTACTTTACTTGTAATAGGACTTTTGTTAGTTTCCTTTTTGTATATACTTAGTTTTGTGTGTTTTAGCAGTCTAGCGAAACTGTGAGTGAATCTGTAAATTCGCTCACAGTTTGCTGTTCTAGTTTACCTGGCGAACTTATGTTCTGCCGGGCGAAACTGTAGTTTCGGCATGACAGTTTCGCTGACAGCGAAACTGTCTGCGAAACTAAGACTGCTATATATACTCTTGTTAATTTTCATTGTTAGGTAAGCTTGCAAAACCCTAATCGTGGATCATTGTGGCAAGTTACCTATTTCAAGCAGTTATTACACAGAAATATCATTGTGCTTTATGTTATTGATTGTCATTAATCATTTTGTTATCAAGTATGAGTTAGAATTGTGTTCAATCTTCTCTATTATCATTATTTAGCATGTTTGTTGGATATTGAGAAATTCTTCACATCATTTGCACTGTTTTTTTTATCACATGGACCAATAATATGGTATCAGAGCCTTAGTGCTCTTGATTTGTTGGGTTTTTGTGGTTTTTGTTCAATATCTAGTCTCAATCAATTTTCATTGAATTATACGGTGTATTTGACATGGAAATTGATTGAATTATGCTAGTTTTCGATTGAGGAAGATCTTACAATCATCAGATCTCAAATTCATTGAGTATTGGATGATTTCAGATTGATTTTGAGTTGAAAAGGGGTTTTGAGATCGATCAGCGAATTTACTGTTCTTCCTGCGAAATTGCCATCTTCTTTCAGCGAAAGTATGGGCTATTCTGCATCTGAAGTTGTTTTCTAGTGGTTTTGCGAAACTAATCTTTTGAACGAAAGTTCATCAGTGTTTGTGAACGGTTAACAAGCGAAATTGCTGCTGAATTTGTTTTTGAATGAAAGTTCAAGCTTGTTTCGTGCGAAGTTATCAGCGAAACTAAGCCAGTGGTGTCTTTGGATTAGCGAAAGTGCAGCCGAAATTGCTTGCGAAATTAGCTTACTCAGTCAAATTGTTAGCGAAAGTAATTCTTCAGCGAAATTGTCATTACTTCTCAGCGAAACTGTCAGCAAAGTCATCATTTTCTGCGAAAGTGTCAGCGAAATTAGTTTCTTATCTGCCAAAACTACAATGTCGAAGTTAACTACTCTCACACTTGCTGATCTTGAAAGTGTTGCTCCTAATAGGCCTCCAAGACACATTAATGGAGATAATTTTGAAGATTGGAATAGATGTCTCAAAGCTTTCTTCTTCTACACTAATCATAACCAATGGGAATTGATTACCTCTGGTCCACACATACCAACGGTTACTGTTTGTGATGTTGTCTCTCAAAAAAAGGCCCCATCTTCCTATACTGAAAGAGATCTGAAATTGATTGATCATGATCAAAAGGCTTTTGGTGCTCTAACTCTCTGTCTAGCATCAGACATCTACAACCGTTTTGCAGAGCATAAAAATGCTAAATCTCTTTACGATGCTTTATGTGAATTTTATGATGGTAATGCAGATTTGGTAAAGGATAAGAGCATTCAGGCTGAAAAGGAATTCAATTCATTTGTGGGATACAAGAATGAGAGTCTGACAGATCTCACAAATCGTTTCTTAACTGTTTCAAGCACCTTAAGGAAATATGATGAAAGGCTTTCCAATAGTGAACAATTAACAGGCTTCTTGATTCTCTTCCACCCCAGTGGAGTCTTCAGGTGAGAATGCTTAAACAAGAAAGAGGGTTCACAGATTACAAGCTGATGGATATTATCAATAAGTTGAAATCCTTTGAGTTGGACATGAAAAGACGGGAATTTAACCAGACTATGATGCCCACATCTGGTTTTTCTCAAAATGCTGCTTTATTATCATCTGATGCAAACTCTCAAAAACAAAATCCAATTCAAGGAGGGAGCAATACAAGTACTTTCTCGAGTGGGAACAGTCATGTTGGAAGAGATTTAGGTAATTCTAAGGCCAATATTGAAACTCCAATTCCATCAGAAATGATGGCTCTTTTTGGAATGTTCGTTCAGAGCTATGAAGCACTTGTCGCTGGAGAACTGAAAGGGAAGGGAATGACTATGGAAGACATGTACCAGGTTGATCCTGATAATCTTGAAGAAACTGATATTCAATGGGAGATGGCTATGTTAACCCTTAGAGCTCGAAGATTTATGGAAAGAACTGGACGAAAGAACTTTGGTGGTCAAACATCTACTTCAAAACTAGGGTTTGATAAGTCGAAATTGAGATGCTTTAATTGTAAACAATTGGGACATTTCAAACGTGAATGTCCATTACCAATTGTCACAGATCCTAGTAATTCTGGAGTACCAAGACTGACAGCAGAGAAAGAAAAGGAAGATGTGAATCACATAAAGGAGTCTGCCTTGATTTCTAACTTTGACTGGAGTGCCGAGGTTGAGGAAACAAGAACTGAGATAAATCATGCTTTAGTTGCTGAGTTTGTTGAAAGTAATGAAGAGGTAGATGGTAAAGATGGATTTGAGTTGTTCAAGGAATTCAAAAGAGAAAATGTGTCATTTGTAAATGAGAAAGAAGAAAAATATGATGGAATTGGGGAAGACGGAACTGCAAGTTTAAGTGAGAAAAGAAGTTCAAGAGCTGCGCTAAGAAAGGATAATGATGATGATGCTGCTACTGTTGAGGAAAAGAAGTCAAGTACTCCAGTATGCCTGTGTGACAAACCCTTAGCTGCTGAAAGGATGGTAATGGGACTTTCGTATGAGGTAATACAGGATATGTGCTCACCTGCTTGTAAAATTAGATTATTTGGGATTTATAAGGCTAACCGTCTATTAATTGATAATGAAAAGGATTTAAAGCGAATTAATGATGAACTTAAAATCAATGAATCAAAATATTTTGTTAAATTAAATGAGGCTTTAAAAGAAAATGATCATTTAAAATGAATCGTTTTGGAAAGGAATGTCGAGATTAATACTTTGATTGAAAGGGTTGCTCTTGCTGAATTTGAAGCAAGCAAACTTCAGCCAAAGTTAGATAAATGGACTATATCAGGAATGAAACATGATGATCTTTGTAAATCTCAACGGGGAGCTAGAATTAAAACTTGTTTGGGTTATGAAAATGTAAAGGTTTATCCTCCGCCTAGTACATATTGTTATTCTCCTATGCCTGTTCCTCATCCTTCTAATGATTTAATCAAACCAGATACTGACAGTATGTCTGCAGGTTTAGAGGGGATTAACTCTAAGTACATTCGTGAAGACTACGACTATGGACCAACTAGTGGGCTTGGATGCACTAGTACTAGTACACCTGATTATCAGCAGTCTGTTTTAGATCACAAGTCTAGTTTAAATTCTGTTTTTGTTTCTAGTTTGACTGTAACAGACTCTGTTGTCTCATGTTCTCATGATAGTTTTATTTCATCTTGTAATTCAGATCATGGTAGTGATGTCTTTTGTTCTAATAATGATTGTAATGCATCTGATCTTTCTCCAAAACCAACTGAGCAAATTAAAACTAATTGTTTTGAAAAGTTCTTTTCTCATCCTATTCCATCTTTCACTCCATTAAATATGACTTCATCTGATGAACGTATTTCTTCTTCATCTGACACCAGTACCAGTGGAACTAGTTTTACTGATATGTCAGATGAATCTTCATCTAATTTTATAAATAATAATTCTTGTTCAAATAAACGTCAAACTCATGGGTTGTGTGAGACATTCAGTGACATTGATTCTAGTTTGTCTGAATGTGATGAGGAGATTATTATTGATCCTGTTTTTACCCCATCACATCACAGACCTAGATTCAAACCTCATTGTTTCAGGTGTAGTCAAGAGGACCATCTTGTCAAGAATTTGTCCTTCTTTGATTCAAGGACTTTCTAATAGGAACTGTTTTGGAAAAAAATTTGACAAAATTGGTTAATAATTTCTTTTGTAAAAAATCTGTTTCATTAAAAAACAAAGTTATTCAATCTTGGGTTCCTATTACACCTGGCTAATTGATTTATTAATTCTTTTCAGGAGTCATCGTCAAAAATTGTAAACAGTTTATGGCATGTTGATAGTGGGTGTTCCAAACATATGACTGGATTAAAAGATTTGTTGACCAATTATCAGATTATAGATGGAGGATATGTTGCTTTTGCTGGTGACTAAAAGGGTGGAAAGATGATTGGACAAGGAGAAGTTACCAATGGTTCTCTAACTCTGGAAAAAGTCAACTATGTTCCTGAATTGGCTTTTAATCTTCTGAGTGTTTCTCAAATCTGCGATAAAGACATTCCCGTTCTGTTTAAATTGATGAATGTCTATTTTTAAAATCAGAGATTGTAATTCCAGATGATTTGATTCTTATGCGTGCTCCAAGAAAGCATGATACGTATCTTCTTGATATAAACTCAAGCGAGTCAAAGGCTACTGCAACTTGTCTTCTTTCAAAAGCATCAACTTCTGAGTCTCTCTTATGGCATCGTCGATTAGGCCATGTTAATTTTAAGATAATTAAAAAATTAGTAAAGAACAATCTCGTTAGAGGAATTCCTTCAAAAGATTTTTCTGTTAATGACAAATGTATGGCTTGTGCCAAGGGCAAACAACATAAGAAACCTCATAAGCCCAAACTTCTAAATAGCATATCTTGTCCTCTCGAGTTGTTACATACTGATTTGTTTGGCCCAATTAGTGTTAAATCTATTGCTAAAAATCATTTTGTCTTGTTGTTACAGATGATTTCACAAGATATTCATGGGTGAGGTTTCTTGCACACAAAGGCGAGGTTGCAAGGGAATTGCAGAGATTAATTCTTTCTATCGAAACAATTAGCAAGAGAAAAGTTATGGGCCTGAGAAGTGACAACGACACTGAATTCAAAAATCAGATTCTTGATTCATTTTGTGCTCAAAAGGGGATTGTGAGACAATTTAGTGCTGCGAGAACTCCGCAACAGAATGGTATTGCAGAACGAAAGAATCGCACACTCATTGAAGATGCTCGTACAATGCTGATAGAATCTTCATTACCCATTATCTTTTGGGCTGAAGCTGTAAACTGTGCTTCATATGTTCTAAACCGAGTGTTGATTGTGAAAGATAAAATGAAGACTCCTTATGAACTTTTTCATAAGAGGAAGCCTCTAATTGATTTCTTTCGGCCATTTGGTTGCTCTTGCACTCTTCTGAATACTCAATCTCAAAAGACAAAGTTTGGTGCTTTCTCTGATGAGTGTTACTTTGTTGGTTATTCTTCTTCTCAAAAGGCATATCGGGTTTATAACAAAAGAACACGTATCGTTCAAGAGTCGTTCTAGGTTGATTGGCAGAAATCTAACTCTTCTAAAGTTAGATCTGAACCAACATGGTTCTTTGACTCCAATACCGTGTTTAATTCGTTCAATTTGCCAGTTTTTGATGATGATGCGTCCATTCCAAATGCTCAAACGAATATTATTTCATCATGTCCATCATCTGTGCATTCCAACTCGTTAGTAAATGATGCTATTTCAACTGATGTTAGTTCATCGTCTCCAATGAATGATCCGGCACCAACATCTGATTCTTTATCTCCTACATCTTCTCCACTACCGAATCCAACAACAACCATCGATTCACCTTCATCTGATCTTTCACCATCTATGGGTGACATTTCTCCAAACATCTTTCCTTCAGCCAGCGACTACAAAACCTTGAAAGATCATCCTCTTGATAACGTGATTGGATCTATCTCTGATGTTGTTCGAATGCGAAGTCAATCTGGTTTAATTAATGTTTGTCTTTTCTTATGCTTCATTTCTCAAACTGTCCCGAAAAATGTTCATGCTGCTCTACAGGATCCTTGTTGGGTGGAGTCCATGCAATTGGAACTTCAACAGTTCAGAAAGCTTAAAGTTTGGACCTTGGTTGACTTACCTCCTAACAAATGTCCAATCGGTACAAAATGGGTGTTTAAGAACAAACCGGATGATCGAGGTGTAGTGGTGCGTAACAAGTCTAGACTCGTTGTGCAAGGTTTTGCTCAAGAAGAAGGGATTGATTATACTGAAGTCTTTGCTCCAGTCGCACGTCTTGAAGCAATCAGAATATTTCTCGCTCATGCTGCTCATAAACAATTTAAAGTCTATCAGATGAATGTGAAGTGTGCTTTTCTCTACGGAGACATTGATGAGGAGATATATGTGTGTCAACCATCAGGTTTTGAGGATCCTGATTTTCTTGATAAAGTGTTTAAGCTTGACAAATCTCTGTATGGTCTTCATCAAGCACCCATGATCTGGTATGAGACCCTTACCCAGTATCTTCTAAGCAATGGTTTCTCTCGTGGTACCATTGATATGACTATCTTCGAAAGGGAAGTGAATAGTGAAATGCTATTTGTCCAAGTTTACGTTGATGATATTATTTTTGGATCTATTCTCTATTATGTAGAGAGTTCGAATAGGTAATGAATCAAAGGTTTGAAATGAGTATGATGGGAGAAATGTGTTTCTTTCTTGGATTACAAGTTGAACAACAGAAAGAAGGAATTCTTATTCATCAGGAGAAGTATATTAAGGATATCTTAAAGAAATTTTAAATGGATGATGCTTCTCCTGAGATGACTCCATTTACTACTCAGACTTGTCTCACTCCAGATGAAAACGGAAAACCAGTTGACCCTCATCTTTTTAGATCCATGATTGGCTCTCTCATGTATCTTACTGCAAGCCGTCCTGATATCACTTTTGCTGTTGGCTACTGTGCTCGATATCAGTCGGCTCCAAAAGAATCTCATGAGAAAGCTGTCAAAAGAATATTTCATTATCTCAAAGGATCATCTCGTTTAGGGCTATGGTATCCATATGGAGGGAATTTTGATTTACATGCTTATTCTGATAGTGATACCAATGGTTGCAGGTTAAACAGAAAATCTATGTCTGGAGGGTGTCAATATTTGGGAAATTGTTTGGTGTCTTGGAAGAGCAAGAAACAAACCACTGTTTCTCTTTCTACAGGAGAAGCTGAATATATTGTTGCCTCTAGCTGTTGTTCTCAAGTTCTCTGGATTCAACACCAAATGATTGATTATGGAATTAATTTTCTCCATACGCCTTTATTTTGTGACAATGAAGCAGCCATTGGGATTGCAAAAAATCCTATTCATCATTCCCGAACCAAGCATATCGAGACACAAATTCATGCAATTCGTGATGCTCAAGAAAAGGGTTTCATCGATATTATACCCATTGATACGAAACATCAAAAAGTTGATCTTTTCACAAAAACTTTTGATAAACCCCATTTTTATGACTTGATCTCTATGCTCGGGTTAATATTCTTTTAAATTTTCCTTTACAGTCCTTTATTATAAAAAAATAAATAAAAATATAATAATAACAAAAATTAATAAATAAATAATAAATAATTTTCATAATTTATATAAATTATCTATTCTTTGAAAATAAAATTTTGGGGGAGTAATTTCATATCCTGAGATCGGAAATTAAAATGACGAGAAATGATTGTATATCCTCTAAGTATGTTATTTATACATGATTGGTGCTTCAATGAGAAATGATAGTAACTGATACTGGTTTTTGTTTCACATAAAATTTTTCAAGACGAATCGACCAAATTCTTTAACGATATGCTTGATAGACTCAGCCTGAAGAATAAAGTATACAGCAGCTCTATGATTTAAATTAAAACATCATGCTTAAGGATGTCTGGATTTACTTAATTGTTTTGGCCTGCACAAAAACTGAGTCCTGACAA
This sequence comes from Flaveria ramosissima, assembly GCA_025215565.1. Classification (NCBI taxonomy): domain Eukaryota; kingdom Viridiplantae; phylum Streptophyta; class Magnoliopsida; order Asterales; family Asteraceae; genus Flaveria; species Flaveria ramosissima. Next base: position 32,060,750 of record CM046033.1, read on the forward strand.
AAATTGGATTGAGAATGAATCTTTCACCCTTCATGCTCATATCCCTGGACCATGTCTAGTGTATTTTTGTATTCATGTGTCTTGTGTTTGTGCTAATCTCCTCTGCTGTACGGAAGTACTGACCTGGAGTGATGATCTCCTCTGCTGTACGATAGTACTGACCTGGAGCTCTCATCAACACATGTTTAAATGGTCATCTCCTCTGTTATACGTGAGTATAGATCTGGAGCTCTCACCATTTAGATATAATTATGTCAAATCATCTAATCGATGAGTTCTTTTCAGAATGAAATATTCTGCTTATAATCATTCGCACACTAATGCACAAGCCTTGCTCCGTATAGATTGATTTAAAATTCAAGAAATCCTGAGGTTGGGTGAGGGTTTTTGCCAAATGATTGTGGGGTCTTAACATTCCAAAGCATCTAATTGAACCTTAACAAATCATAAGCTGTTTGTTGAAAAAAAAGATAAGGCATGAGTTTAAGTGGACAAATATATTAGCAATCGTTATTGATTTGTTCTAATTTCAACTGTTTCTGTGCAGATTGTGATAAGATCTCGTATTTAGTATAATCTCATTGTCGGTTGATGATTTCTGATCATCTTTGTGTTCATAAATACCTAGAGGATGTGATCTCTGATTGATTTAGATCTTATTGTATGACGTTCTTCATTATTCTATAAATATATATATATATATATATATATATATATATATATATATATATATATATATATATATATATATATATATATATATATATATATATATATATATATATATATATATAATAAAATAATAAAATAATAAAAAAATATATCATAAAGGTGACGAAACTACTCTTTCGCTCATTATTTCGCATGACGAAACTGTCATTTCGCTAGGCTTTCTTATTATTTTTTTAACTGGCTATCTCTTAGCGAAATTGCAAATTCTCTTGGCGAAACTGTAAATTCGTCTGGCGAATCTATAGTTTCGCCGTCTGCGAAACTATTAGCTATATAAGTCGTTTTGCGAAATTATTCTCTCATTTTCGCAAGATCGACCTGAGTAGTTTTCTAGGGCTTATCCGTGACTTTTGGCGATTCTGAGTTTTCGTTGTGTTTTGGTCCGATTGAGTGTTCTTTTTGCTTCGCATGTTATCATGGCTAATCTAAAGTTTGATGAGCGGAACAATATCACCGCTATTTTAGATGATACTCATCCAAAGGCTGCTGGATTTAGAGATTGTATAAGATGGCTTCAAAGATCACCTATAGCCCATGCCATATGTCATTTGATTACCATCTATGATCTTCATATCAGAGACTTCTGACGATCTGCAAAGTATGACACTCGAGGAGATTCACAGCGGATTACTACTAAAGTCGTTGATCAAGAAGTGACGATCACTGCTGAGACTATATCGAGGATTCTAAGACTTGAAGAAGATTCAGGAGATGAAGTCACCATGACAGATTCTGAGGTGTTCCAAGCCTTTAGAAGTATGGGATATGAGGGACCAGCTTTTGGTTCTTGGAAGGATATCAAGAAGTCATTCTTATTTAAAGAGTGGAGATACATTGCTCATGTTTTTATCATGTGTCTTGATCACCGTAAAGGTGGATCCGATGGTCTTAACATTGATTGGGCTAAGGCAATGGTGTTATGTTGTAAAGGTGAAAAAGCCAATATTGCCAGACTAATTTTTGCGTGCATGGCTGAGAATGTGATGGCGTTAAATAAAGACAAATGGCTGCTGTATCCCTGATTTCTTCATATGATATTTGATGATCTTATACCTCATGTACCAAAACATGGAGAGATAAAGAGGCTGGTACAAAGGAATCCCCGTATCTTTGCTGACTGCTGTGCCATTCTCCACGACTTCAGTGGAAAGATCACCCATCTTTGGGAAAACATGTATCCTCCAGAACGCTGGAGATATATTAAACGAGTGGATGAATCAGAAAATAAACGAGCTGAAGAAACTAGAGTACAGCAAGCTGATGCTACAAAGAAAAGAAAGAGATATGCCAAAGAAAAGGACTATGACTTTGAGGAAGATATTACTGCACAAGCTGAGGAAGTTAGAGTTGAAAAAGAAAGAAGGCCAAAGAAGAAAGCTGATTTTGCTGAACCTGAGAGACGAACCAAGCATAGACATGAAGGATTTACAATAAGAAGAGAGGCTAGTGGAAACCTTGATGAGGATATGATCCGCAATTTGAATACTTCATTGGCTAATGAACTGAGTATGATCAAGACCAAACTCACAAACCAGGAAATCAGAGAAAAACAAAAAGATGAAGTGATTGAAGGTATGCAGAAGATGCTAGTTGACCAAAACCGACTGGTGAAGAAGTTGTTTGAAGAGATTACACAGCTGAAGGCTGCAGCCGGCCTACCTAATCAACTAACTCAATCTGAGTTAGATGATCTGACTGATACATCAAAGTACCCATTTCTGAATGTGGGCACTTCATCTAAGGTAGGAGAGGGCACATCTGGTACAGCAACTACTGATGCTGGAGATCGGGAAGCTCCAAGAGAGGATGTTGGAAGAAATGATGAGGAGGACATTATAGAGGCTGGGTTTGTTAATATGCAATTTGACTTTGAAAAGGATTTGGTTGGTGAAGAAGTTATAGTAACAGATACTGCTAAAGGAGTCCCTGAGAAAGGTAAGGGGTAGGTTGATGAGGAAGAGGAAGATGAACAGCTCATAGATTATGATTCAGAACCTGAGTTCTATGAAGTTGATGAACGACCATTGATCTATGTTGCTAAAAAGGGAGAGGATGATGCAGATGTGTTTGAGATGGATAAAAATGATTGGTTTGTGAAAGAGAAGGAGGTAGAAGAAATCACTCCTATTTTCCAACACATGGAGAGGTTGAGTAGGAAGGAGGCTGACAAGACAATCATAAGCTGGTGTTATAATTCAAGCTTAAAGATGTTTATGATCAAGAGAAGGGGAGGTAATATCAGTTATATGCTTAAAAGGAAGGCTTTTAAGACCTTGCCTAAATGGGATTTAAGGAGATTGGCAACTCTACCACTGATTAATGCCCATTTGAGTGAGAGAGCCACTTTTCTTGAAAAAGAGATAAAGAATGGGCCTAATGACAACTTTGAGTCTTTCGGGTATATGAAGGCAGAAAGAAAGAGGTCAAAGAAGGATAAGGACTGGGAGACAGGAAAAGGACGGATTGTTCTAAGAGTTAAACCTCCAAAGACTATAAACAGAGTAAGATTGGCTGATCCTCTTCCCCAACATATACAAGACTTTGAGAAATGGTTTTATGATAACAACACTGGAGAAGCTGTGATCAGAGTTAAACATGGAAAAGAGTTTAGAGTATTTGATCCAATGGAGCTGTTCAGTTTCTGTGATGAAGATCTACTGGTATTATGTGAAAATCACATAAAGGCTGGGGCTGGAGAGGAAACTAGGAAAGAAGCTAGTTTGTTTATGAATGTTGCCAACAAGATTAGGGGCGTAAGGTCTGAGGTAAAGAAGTTAGCTGAAAGGGTAAGGGCTCAGGATGACTTTAATATGGATGTTCAAGATCTGACCAGGCAATTTGCAAAGGCTAGTGGTCATTCCGAAGAAGCTAGTGATGCAGGAAAAGACCATGGAGGATCATTTGCTGAAGCTTATGAGGAAGTAGCTGCAGGAGGTGATGAAGACAGATCAATCGCAGCAGAGGAAACCGGAGCTGATAATACAAATCAAGAAGAGTGAAGACGGTGAGATCCAACCTAGGGGAGTATTGAAGATCATGTATAGGTTGGACTCACCTTAGTTTAGATTGCTTACTTTACTTGTAATAGGACTTTTGTTAGTTTCCTTTTTATATGTACTTAGTTTTGTGTGTTTTAGCAGTCTAGCGAAACTGTGAGCGAATCTGTAAATTCGCTCACAGTTTGCTGTTCTAGTTTACCTGGCGAACTTATGTTCTGCCGGGCGAAACTGTAGTTTCGGCATGATAGTTTCGCTGACAGCGAAACTGTCTGCGAAACTAAGACTGCTATATATACTCTTGTTAATTTTCATTGTTAGGTAAGCTTGCAAAACCCTAATCGTGGATCATTGTTGCAAGTTACCTATTTCAAGCAGTTATTACACAGAAATATCATTATGCTTTATGTTATTGATTGTCATTGATCATTTTGTTATCAAGTATGAGTTAGAATTGTGTTCAATCTTCTCTATTATCATTGTTTAGCATGCTTGTTGGATATTGAGCAATTCTTCATATCATTTGCACTGTTTTTTTGATCACATGGACCAACACACTTTCACCATCACCATTGTTGTCTTACATAATTGAGGTATCTTTATCTAGTTGTGGAGCCTCTGACTGGAATTTGAAGGCACCCCAGATGTATTAGTTGAATTTGTCATTGTAGTGCTGATAGAAACCTCATTTACTGAAGTAGTTCCAACTGGAGCTGAAGATGTATGAGATGAAGGTCTTCCTAGCTCAAATCTTGGATCAGGATCACCTGTATTTAAATGTTCTGCAGATCCTGAAACATTCTCACAAGATTTGTTAAAACAGTTGGTAACTAAATCAAGATCAAATAGCCAATCAGGACCAGAACCAGCCACACAGGGTGTGTGTTCATTGAAAGTCACATTGGCTGCCTCCTCAACAATTCTAGTTCTGAGATTGTATACTCTATAAGCCTTATCTTGGGAAGAGTATCCAATGAAGTGTCCATCATCTGATTTCTCAGCAAATTTGGCAATTTGATCTTTGGTATTCAAGATGGTGCAAGGACATCCAAATGACCTGAGAAAACCAATGAAAGGTTTTCTCTTGTGCCAAAGTTCATAAGGAGTTTTACCATGTGTCTTAACTACTAAAACTCTGTTTTGCACATAGCAAGCAGTGTTTACTGCCTCTGCCTAGAAGGTGATGGGCAGTTTAGAGTCAGACAACATAGTTCTTGCAACTTCAATTAGTGTCTTGTTTCTCCTCTCAGCAACACCATTTTGCTGAGGAGTCCTGGGAGCACTAAATTGTCTTGTAATACCTTTTTCATCACAAAATGTATCAAGGATTTGATTCTTGAATTCTGTTCCTTGATCACATGTTATGGTTTTGACCTTGTGATCACTTTGATTCTCAATTTTTAAGGTGAAATTCTTTAGAATCTCAGGGGTCTCATCCTTAGTTCTAAGAAAGAAAACCCAAGTGAATCTTGTAAAATCATCTGTGGTCACCAAACAATAGGAGGTCCTTCCTAGACTCATTACACTGGTGGGGCCAAAGAGATCCATATGTAATAAGTGTAGGGGAGTAGTGATGGAGTTCCTTTCCTTAAGTTTGTGAGATACCTTATGTTGCTTCCCTTTCAGGCATGCAACACAATGATCATCACTTGTAAACTCTTTCTTTGGCATTCCAGTTACCAGATCATGTTTAATTAGTTTATTCATGTTCTTAAAGTTTACATGGCACATTCTTTTATATCATAGGAAAGACTTATCACTATTTGCTTTAGACAGAAAGCATCAAACTTCTCCGGAGGGAGATGTTTCTTGCAAGTCCATCTTGTACATGTTCCCTTTCCTGGGGGCTCTAAGCAGGATATGCTCATGAGGAATGACCACTCCAGGCTTGAGAACAATGCACTCATGCTCAGTAAAGAGCATGTTATGACTCTGATCACAAAATTGGGATACACTCAGAAGATTGTACCCAAGCTCCTTGACAAAGTTTACCTTTTCAATGCTGAGCTTACCATTTGTGACCTTGCCCCTTCCAGAAATGTAACCACCTTCACCTCCTCCAAAAGCAACTGGTCCTCCATCAATCCTCTCAAAGTTATAGAGTAGTGACCGATGGCCTGTCATGTGCCTGGAACAGCCACTATCAATGATCCAGACATTCTTGTTTGTCTTGAGCTGTTCCTGCACAAAGAAAATGATTAATTACATTTGGAAACCGAAGCCTTACTTGTCTTGGGCTCACTAAGTATAATAGAAGGTAATGCAATAGTAATAGATCATATGGTTGTGCTAGAAGGATCTTGAGCTGTTGTTGATGGAGAAACTTCAGTCACTTGGTCTTTCTTAGACTTCCACACCACCTTTGGAGTCTTGGACTTGAGCTTCAAAACTTCGGAAGCTTTTGGGACTTCAGAAGTTTTGATGACTGAACCTTCGGAAGATTCTACAGTCACCCTGCAGCAGACTTCAATGCTTTGGAAGAATTCCTTTATTTCGTGACCAACTTCTCTTCCGAAGGTAATTTTCCATTTGCCTTCTTCTTTGATTTGGAGCTTCCGAAGGAAACAGACTTTCCTTCCGAAGCTTGAATCTTCTTGAAACTCTTTGAAGTTTTTGTCTTAGTCATATGGACAGTACTTTTCGGATTGTATGGACAATCCTTAGCAATGTGAGAGGCACTTCACAAATGACACACAACATTTTCTTCTTAACAAGAGTCTCTTTATGAAAGCAAGACTGTCTTTGGTCACATTCCTTCTCCACCTTCATCTTTGCAGATGCTGAGACAGTTCTTATGGGCTGAGAAGTGTTCTTGGAGTTTAATGGTCCAGGCTGTGCAGCAGTGGTACACAACAGATCAGTCTTCTTCTTGGTACTGAGATGATGTGAACAAGAACCAGAACTCTTAGCTGAAGAGTTTTGGTTGATGTCTTCAGTCTTTACTACTTCAAACCCTGCAGAGATAAAAACTTGTTTCTGCTTAGAGTCAAAAGTAGCCTTGATCTCTTGAGCCTTCTTTGCTTTTCTTTTGCTCATTCTGATCAAGTTCTTTCTTATTGACTTGGTCATCACAATAATTTTCTTCTCCTCAGAAGGATAGTGGCCCTTCTTAGAATCCTCCTCTTCACTCTTCTCAGAGGAATTCTTCACTATCTCTTCTTCATCCTCTTCACTTATAGGATTTATGAGAGGAAGCTCATCTTCACGAGTTCCATACCTAGGAGATCTTACAGACAAGATTGTGTGTGGAGGAGCTATCTCATTAGATCCCAGTCCATCTCTATTTTGATAACATACCTTGTTGTGCAGGGATGAGGATCTCATGTTCTTGAAGGTCTTTTCTTCAAGAACACTCTTTTATGCCCTGCCTTTGCTGATCACAAGCTCAGCCTGGCACTCAGTAAGCTTGGTTATGAGATCTTTGATTTGAGTCCTAAAATCTGTATGCTTATGTTTTAGAACTGAAATGGTTTTCTCTAAGTCCTTTATCTTTAGTTTATAATCATTTTCAGACTTTCTAAAGTCAGATATTAAAATGTTTAAGGACTCAAGATCATATCTCATCTCCAAGTTATAGGACCTGTATCTGTTAACTTTAGCAATGCATTCAGGAGTACAGAGATGTTCCAATACCTTGGCTTCATCATGATCTGCCATTAGTGCTTGGTTTGGAGAAGCATCTTCCACCTGAAAGCTCCAGTCAAAGCCTCCTTCTTCAACAGCAACATCAGCTTGTTGCTTTGGCTTCTCATTCTGAGGGGCTTTGTCAGTGTAGTTTGGTCTGGTTTGTGCTTCGCCACCATTTGTTTTAGGTGCCTTACACTCTCTAGCAAAGTGGCCCATCAAGTTACAGTTGTAACACTTGACTTTGCTTTTATCCAAGCCAAACTTTCCACCGGTTGCATTGCTTGGAAACCTCCTTCCAGTTCTCTTGTAGAACTTCTTGGCTCTATGAGTGAGAAGAGCCATCTGCTGGACTATTTCCATATATTCCAGATCATCTGGATGGATACAATCCAGGTCTTCAAGAGTGAAAAGAGAGTTGCCACAACTTTCATCAGAAGACACAAAGGCTTGAGAAGAGCTTGTCTCTTGGAATGGGCTTCCTTGAGTGTAGTTCTCCCTGGGTGTCTCTGGGAAGGTGATGAAAGGACCCTTTGGTGAGTTGTAAGGGTAGCATATGAGATGATGTTGGGGTTCTACGCTATCTCTTTCAACCACATGCAAGGCTGAACCCAATTGATTGTTGGAGTTGCCAGATGAACCTTGCATGTTCATCTCCATCCGGTAGCCACTGAGAATCCCATATAACTCTGTCAGAGTAATAGTTTTGAGATTTTCAGTCCTCTTGATCACCACACAGTAGTGTGTCCATTGCCTAGGAAGTGAGGACATAAACTTCCTTACAATGTCTCTGTTTTCAAGAGGAACTCCTCCATCCACAAGAGTATCAACTATCTCAACATACCTGAAGTATTACTGAGTCATGGTTTCACCTATTTTGAAGGTGAAGTTTTCAAACTGCTGCTTCAGGAGATCCTTCTCGTTCTCCTTGGCTTCAGAAGAGCCTTCATACATCAATTTTAGTGCATCCCACAGCTGCTTAGCTGTTTTTCACTTATTGAAACCTCTGTACACAGAGTTTGGAAGGGCAGTTTGAAGAGCAGTCATGGCTTTTCTGTAAGACCCCGTTCCCGGGAAGCCTCACAGTTGGTTAATCATAGCATAAAATCAGTTTAATAATAAAACATTGCAGCGGAAATAATTAGACATTCATTTAAAACTTAGAAACCATATTGTACTCATACATTTGTCCTTTAATTTCAAACAAACATGTTACTTGTTCTTAAATTACAATAAAGATTTCATAAATAATAATGTCATCCATAGCTCCCCAAGTAGCTCCGTGTGTCATCCTCAGCATCAGCGTTTACCTGCCAATTATTATGCATAAAAGTCAGCTTCGCTGAGTGAGTTCTAGTTTTAAATAATATAAGAAAATATAAACTTTATCCATCATATAATGACCATGCATACATCATAGTACATAACATAACTTGCATCACAATAAGCATGTTCATTATCTTTCATTCTTTCATTATCTTTCACTTTCATCATAAATGAGATTGCACAAAGCAAGAGCTCCATGTTGATTGACAACAAATGCCAATCCCTGTCGGTACACATGAATACGGTAGCTAACCCCCGACAGTTGATCCACACTGCAAGGCACATAGCCCGCTCATGAATACAGATCCATCATCATACATCAGACTCACAGAAGTGAAGTCTATCATAGTGCTTGCAAGACTTTTCATCATCAAACAGGCCCGGGGGTAAGATTCATTAAGTTTCGCTTTCATTAATATCATCTTCCACTTTAATATAATATATAATACTTAACTTATTAAGTACACAACATACCAAGTACTAGTCATCATAAAACATAACCGACCCGCCGCGGGACAGCGGGGGTTCGGGGGCGGCAGCCCCTGACAGCGGGGTCCTAGGGGCAGCAGCCCCTAGTGGGGTCCAAGGGGCAACGCCCCTGGCTGGGGCCGGGCTGCCAGGTCATTTATATAGCACATTTACTTATAGAAAAATCGTTCTTCCTGTTAAAACCCCTTAAAATCTTGGTCATTTAAAAACGTAAATTTAGTATGCATAATAGCCTCAAAACATGGAAAACTATAAATAGGGGATCTAGAACTCACCTGGATACCACGAATAACTTCTAGGCTAAGCTTACCAGGCTAGGATCACTCTACACAGCCTGCAGAATAACTAACACTTAAAGGGGTTACTTTCTACCTAAATTCGCTGCTAATTTCGCTTCAAGATCAGCAATTTCGCAGCTAGGTTCGCCAACAGCTTTGCTGCTAGTTTCACCAGCAGTTTCGCTGCTAGTTTCGCTAGCACCTTCGCTGGCAGTTTCGCTGGCATCTTCGCTGCCAGTTTTGCTGCCAGTTTCGCCCAACTTTCGTTGGAAAAACATGTCTGCGAAACTACCTGCGAAACTATAATTTCGCAGGAAGATCCACAGTTTCGCTGATTGAATATGCAAATTCGCTGGATGAACATACAGTTTCGCAGATCACATAAAAATTACGAACCAGTCCGTTTTTAACACAAAATCATAACTTTTTACGTCCAATCTCTTAGTTTATCATCCATGAGGCTAAATCTAAGCTTTATACATGTTTTCATACGTAAAAATGTGACCTTTATACGATTCTTTGCAACTTTTCAAAACCCAAAACCCTAGATTTCGGGTTTGATCTACAGAAGGGTTTAGAGCTCGATTCTTACCTGGATTTGTTGCTTCTTTCTTAGATCTTGATGCTCCAACACCCAGATCTTCAATCTCTTCACCTTGGAAGCTTCAAATCTTGAGTTTTCTTCACTTTCTCTCTCTACTTTCTCTCTCTACGAATTTTTTGGTGGCTAGGGTTGTAATGAGGAAGATGAAGCTGGTTTTGGATGCTTAAGGGCTGATTATGGGCCTTTAATCCCATAGGCCACTACCCAATAAGCCTAATTTTTAGCCCATGACCATTTCTTTACCTTATTAAAATACCCAATAATTAAGCCCATTATCCTTAATGACTCGTTTCGACTTTTCGGGGTGTTACATTTTCTATCAATCTATACTCTCTTCCTATCTTCATCAGAGTAGTTAGCCACATCTTTGGGGATCATACCAACACCAGTAGCAGAAGGAGTGCTGAGTATGAAAGGTCCATTTTCAATAGACTCCCACATTCTTGAGTCTAGAGACCTGATGAAACCTTCCATTCTCATACACCAGGTATCAAAGTCATCAAGAGTGATCAGTGGGGACGTGTTCATGGTTCCAGTTTCCATATCAGTCTTTGAGATGGATGCCATTTGAAAGTTTAGTATTTGTATGTGTGAGGGATCTTAAAATGGTGAGATCTTATATCAAGAGCCTGAAATGCTCTGATACAATTGCAGGACCGGTGAAGGGTGGTCACTTACAACACAACAACACAAAGAGGAGATTAACCAGACTAAATCAAACAGTAAACTGGATTAACCACGATAATGATACTAAGAACACAAGTAACAAGTAAGAGACAGAACAAGAGATTTGGGCTTCAAGGATGCATATATTGCTTTCTCAAGTTCTATTACAAGTGTTACAAAACATAAAGAAAGATACTAGAACATGGAATACTTATACTACAACCTACAGCCGGCTATACTTTAATAGCCAGCTGGATACAATTGACTAGACACAAACAAAATCAATTATAGAATCAAAAGGCATATCTACCTTTTGACCTTGTGACTATGACATGCCATAGCTCACATCCTTATCTATTACAAAAAGGATAAAGTACATAATGTAGAAAGTTACAGACTCAAGACCTCAATGTACAGTTACCAAAAGCATGGACCTTTTCACCAACTCATGTAAATTGGTGACTTTACAGAGATGCAGCGGAAAGGTGTCCAGCTTTATGGAACAATACATCAGATAAAGCATGTTACTAAAAGTCTTCGGAAGAAATCTGTCTTCATAAGATGAAGCTTCGGAAGACTTTGTCTCTGAGGCTTCGGAAGACTTCATATTTGGCTTCGGAAGATATTGGTCTTGGCTTCGGAAGATTTTACACTTAGAATATTTCTAGTGCATGGTGTAAAACTTTCGAAGCAATTCTACTTCAGTTCTTTAGTGCATTGCTTGCAGAGAGACTTTGGATGTTTTGGTTTACATCAGACTTACGGGAATCCTTACAAAGTGAGTGTTGATGATGGCCGGAGTGATGAAGATTGTCCTCCCATGCACTGTGGCAGATAGTGCCTTCTCCCTATCCATAATGACCTCTTGGCATGTCTTCTAAAATTCAAGCAGATGATCCTCATAGAGAGTAGGATCAATGGTTAGGGAGGTGAAGTAGTTTGATAGAGCTAAGAAACGACAAATCTCTGAGAAACTTTCATCTTTCTTAGAGATTTAGGTTGGCCATTTTAGAAGCTTAAGGATGAAGAAAGATGAAGAACAAAAGGCGGTTTGGGAGAATATAGGTTTAAGAAATAGTGTAATTGAGGAAGATAGTGAAAGAGGGAGGAACCGTTGGGCATTTATGTGAAAAGGATTTGATACAAAGTTAATGAAAGAGGATAAACTTTGAAATTCGGATGTCGGTCCCACCTCTGAAAAGTAGTTTACTTTTGCCCAAAAAGTAGTTTTCTTGGAAGTTGAGACATCTTCCGAAGGTTATTTGCTTCGAAAGTTCTGAAGAAAAAGCTTCCGAAGGCAAATTTGCTTCGGAAGAGATTTCAAAGGTTTTTGAGAATTTTGCTTCGGCAGAGAATTTACACTCAGATATTTTTATTCTAAGAAGAGTAGATACTTCCGAAGGTAAATTGCTTTCGGAAGAAACTTGTTCTTTGAAAACACATAAGGTACTTAAGTTGATTTTAAGCTTCGGAAGATATTTCCTAAATTTCTTCCAAAGGTAAAATCACTGAAGCAATTATTTTTTTCTAAGACATAAACTTCTTCCGAAGGTAATTATGAATCTTCCGAAGAGATCAAGATTTTCAAAAATCTAAGAAAAATCTTTTGAAAAGATTTTTCTTCCAAAGAAAACAAGGGCTTATGAAGGTGATATAATAGACAACTTAGGACACACAAGTTTTAGAAATAAATATGATTAAGTTTCAAGAAAAGCTATTCAAATTTAGTCATCCCAATAGTTGATACAAGATATTTAAATCTCTGCTCATCAAAAGTTTTGGAGAACAGATCAACATATTGTTTATTTGTGTTAACTATGACTAGTTTGATTAATCCCATTTCAAAGTTATCTCTAATCAAATGATACCTAATATTAATATGCTTTGTCCTTGAGTGCTGCACAGGATTCTCTATGATGGAGATATCACTATTGTTGTCTATGTGGATGGGAGTCTCTTTAAAGTTAAATCCATAGTCCAGCATCTGATTTTGAATCCAAAGCACTTGAGCACAGCAACTTACAACAGCAATGTATTCAGCCTCAGCAGTTGATGCAGACACACAGGATTGTTTCTTGCATTGCCAAGAGACTACTCTTCTACCAAGAAATTGACATCCCTCTGATGTAGACTTTGCAGTCATGTTGCAACCACCATAGTCACTATCTATATAAGCATGCAGATTAAAGTCGGAATTCTTTGGATACCAAAGGCCAAGTGATGAAGCATCTTTGAGATATCTTAAAATTCTTTTGACAGTGACCAGATGTGACATCTTGGGGTTGGCTTGATATCTTGCACAAATGCATATAGCAAACATGATATCTGGCCTGCTAGCTATGAGGTACATAAGAGACCCAATCATTGCACTATAGAGATGCTCATCAACACACTCCCCCTCAAGATCAGGTCCAAGGGAGTGATTTATGGCTATAGGTGTCTTAACAACCTTACAATCAGTCATGTTAAACCTTTTAAGTATGTCCTGTACATACTTTGACTACTTATGAAGATGACATTGTCACCTTGCTTCACTTGAATTCCTAGAAAGAAATTGAGTTCCCCCATGGCACTCATTTCAAACTTGTCCTTCATCAGCTTCTCAAAGTCTTTGCAGAGCTTTGATTAGTTGACCCAAAGATAATGTCATCTACATATACTTGAACTAGCATTATGTCATTTCCTGTTCCTTTGATGAAGAGAGTTCCATCTATAGTACCTCTTTTGTAGCCATGTTGACAGAGATACTGAGATAGAGTCTCATACCACTTCCTTGGTGCTTGGTGCAGCCCATAAAGAGCTTTATCAACCCTGTAGACATAATCAGGATGATCAGGATCTGCAAACCCAAGTGGTTGTCTAACATACAACTCATCATCAATCACCCCATAAAGAAAAGCACACTTGACATCAAGTTAGTAGACCTTGAAATTCTTGGATGCAGCAAAAGTTAGGAATATTCTAACAGCTTCAAGTCTTGCCACAGGAGCAAAAACATATTTGTAGTCAATTCCTTCTTCTTGAGTATATCCTTGAACAACTAGTCTTGCCTTGTTCTTGATGACAAGTCCTCTATCATCCTTCTTGTTCCTAAAAACCCATTTGGTTCCTATGGTAGTCTTCCCTTGAGGAAGAGGACATAGGTTCCAAACCTTTTTCCTTTTGAATTGAAACAGCTCCTCTTTCATAGCTTTAACCCAACTTCCATCCTTTAGAGCCTCATCAATTTTCTTTGGCTCTATCTGGGACAAGAAACAAGAGTTAAGACAAACATTTTCTTCATGGGTTTGTCCTCTTGTTCTCACCCCTGAATCAACATCTCTAATAATGTTTGTGGTAGGATGAGACTTGTTGATCCATAGCTGAGGGATCACAGCAAGTTGCTTAGACATATCTAGATTTGAAATTTTTGATCTGACAAAGAAGATTCATCCTCCACATCAGCACACTTATCAAGACTGACTTGATCCAATGAGTGTGTGACATCATTGATGTTGTCTTCAATGCAGTGGTTGTCAGCATCAAGAAATTCATGGTCACTTTCACCACCACCATTTTCTCCAACATTTGAAGCTCCTTCTACTAAGTTTTGTGTCTCTAAGCTGGAATTTGAAGGCACCCCAGAAGCATCAGCAGGATTTGTCATTGATGTGCTGGTAGAAGCTTCATTTGCAGGAATAGTTACCACTAGAGCTGAAGATGTGTAACTTGAAAGTATTCTGAGCTCAAATCTTGGGTCAGGATCACCTATTGGTAATATATCTATAGATCCTGAAACATTCTAACAAGATTTGTTAAAACAGTTGGTAACTAAATCAAGATCAAATAGCCAATCCGGACCAGAACCTTTCACACTGGTAGTGTGCTCATTGAAAGTCACATTGGCTGACTCCTCAACTACTCTAGTTCTAAGATTGTATACTCTATAAGCTTTAGCTTGAGAAGAGTATCCAATAAAGTGTCCATCATTTGTTTTCTTAGCAAACTTGGTAATTTGATCTTTGGTATTCAAGATAGTGCAAGGACATCCAAATGATCTGAGAAAACCAATAAAAGGTTTTCGCTTGTGCCAAAGTTCATAAGGAGTCTTACCATGTGTCTTAACTACTAAAACTCTGTTTTGCACATAGCAAGCAGTGTTCACTGCCTCTGCCCAGAAGGGGATGGGCAGTTTAGAGTCAAACAACATATTTCTTGCAGCTTCAATTAGTGTTCTGTTTCTCCTCTCAGGAACACCATTTTGCTAAGGAGTCCTGGGAGCACTATATTGTCTTGTAATACCTTTTTCATCACAAAATGTATCAAGGAGTTGATTCTTGAATTTAGTTCCTTGATCACATCTTATGGTTTTGACCTTGTGATCACATAGATTCACAATGTTTAAGATGAAATTCTTTAGAATCTCAGGGGTCTCATCCTTAGTTCTAAGAAAGAAGACCCAAGTGAATCTAGTAAAATCATCTGTGATCACCAAACAATAAGAGGTCCTTCCTAGACTCATTACACTGGTGGGGCCAAAGAGTTCCATATGTAATAAGTGTAGGGGATTAATGATGGAATTTATTTTCTTTGGCTTGTGAGATACCTTGTGTTGCTTCCCTTTTAGGCATGCAACACAGTGGTCATCACTTGTAAACTCTTTCTTTGGTATTCCAGTTAAAAATCATTCTTAATTAATTTATTCATATTTTTAAAGTTTACATGGCACATTCTTTTATGCCAAAGGAAAGATTCAACATTATTTGCTTTAGATAGAAAGCATGAAACTTCTCCTGAGGGAGATGTTTCTTGCAAGTCCATCTTGTACATGTTCCCTTTCCTGGGGGCTCTGAGCAAGATGTGCTCATGAGGAGTGACCACCCCAGGACTTAGAACAATGCACTCATGCTCAGTAAAGAGCATGTTATGACTGTGATCACAAAATTGGGATACACTCAGAAGATTGTACCCAAGCTCCTTGACAAAGTTTACCTTTTCAATGCTGAGCTTACCATTTGTGACCTTTCCCCTTCCAGTAATGTAACCTCCTGCATCTCCTCCAAAAGCAACTGGTCCTTCATCAATTCTTTCAAATTTTTGGAGTAGTGACCTATTGCCTGTCATGTGCCTGGAACAGCCACTATCAATGATCCATACATTTCTGTTTGTCTTGAGCTGTTCCTGCACAAAAGATATGATTAGTTACATTTGGAAACCCAAGCCTCATTGGTCTTGTGCTCATCAAAAGAAGTTGAAGACAATGCAACAGTAATTGATCCTATAGTCATGCTAGAAGGATCATTTGCTGATGTTGATGAAGAACTTTCAGCCACTTGGTCTTTCTTTGACTTCCATACCACCTTTGGAAGCTTAGACTTGACCTTCATTACTTCGAAAGTTTTGATGACTTCAGAAGTTTTGATGACTTCGGAAGTTTTGATGACTGGACCTTCGGAAGATCTTGCTTTCACTGCAGCAGGCTTCAGTGCTTCGGAAGTATTCCTTTCTTCCGAAACCAAATTTTCTTCCGAAGGCAAGTTTCCACTTGTCTTCTTCTTCATTTTGGAGCTTGCGAAGGAAATAGATTTTCCTTCCAAAGCATGCTTCTTCTTCTCCAAACTCTTATAAGTTTCTTTCTTGGTTATGTGGACAGTACTCTTTGAATTGTAGACACAATCCTTAGCAAGGTGAGAAGTACTTCCACACATAACACAGTCCATTTTCTTCTTTCTAGGAGTTATTCTATGAGAACAAGGCTAAACTTGATCACTTTCCTTCTCCATCTTCATCTTTGTGGATGCTGTGGCAGTTCTTGTGGGGATAGAACTACCTTTGGAGCTAGATGGTTCAGGTTGTACAACAGTGATGAACAACTGATCAGTCTTTTTCTTGATGATGGGATGATTTGGACATGAACCAAAACTCTTGTTGATGGAGTTCAAGTTGGTGTCTTCTTCCTTTACCATTTCAAATGCTGCAGAGATGAAGACTTGTTTCTATACAGAATTGAAGGTGGCCTTGATCTCTTGAGCCTTTTTGGACTTTCTTTTGGCCTTCCTGATCGAGTTCTTTCTTCTTGACTTGTTCATCCCAACAACTTTGCTCTCCTCAGAGGGATGGTGACCCTTCTTAGAATGCTCTTCTTCACTCTTCTCAGAGCCATTCTCCACCATCTCCTCTTCATCCTCTTTAGTCACAGGATCTATGAGGGAAAGCTCATCTTCACAAGTTTCACACCTAGGAGATCTTACAGACAACATTATGTGTGGAGGAGCTATCTCACAAGATCCTAGTCCTTGCTTATTTTGATAACAAACTTTTGCATGCAAGGATGACGATATTATGTTTTTGAAGGTCTCTTCTTCAAGAACACATTTTTCTACCTTGGCTTTGCTGATCACAAGCTCAGCCTGGCATTCAGTTAATTTTTGTAATGAGATCTTTGATCTGAGTCCTGTAGTTTGTATGCTCATGTTTAAGAGTTGAAATGGTTTTCTCTAAGTCCTCTATCTTTAGTTTATAATCATTTTCAGCTATTTTAAAATGAGCTTTTAAGATATTTAAGGACTCAAGATCAGATCTCATTTTTAAATTATATGACCTATATCTATTAACTTTAGCAATGCATTCAAAAGTACAAAGATGTTCCAATACCTTGGTTTCATCGTGGTCTACCATGAGTGTTTGGTTTGGTGATGCATCTTCTTCCTGAAAGCTCCAGCCAAAGCTTCCTTCTTCAACAGCAACTGCAGCCTGCTGCTTTTCTTCTCATTCTGAGGGGCTTTCTTAGTGTAGTTTGGTCTGGTTTGTGCTTGGCCACCATTTGTCCTTGGTGCCTTACACTCTCTTGCAAAGTTTCCCATCTGGTTACAGTTGTAACACTTTACTTTGCTTTTGTCCAGCCTAAACTTTCCACTGGCTGCATTGCTTGGAAACTTTCTCCCTATCCTCTTGTAGAACTTCTTGGCTCTGTGAGTGAGAAGAGCCATCTGCTAGACTATCTCCATGTACTCCAGATCATCTGGATGGATACAGTCCAAATCATCAAGAGTGAAGAGATAGTTGCCTGAGGTTTCATCTGCAGAGACAAAAGCATGAGAAGAACTTGTCTCTTGGAAAGGACTTCCTTGAGTGTAGCTTTCCTTTGGACTCTCTGGAAAGGTGATGAAAGGGCCCTTTTATGAGTTGTCAGGGAAGCATATAAGATGATGTTGTGGTTCAATGCTTTTCCTTTCAACCACATGTTGTGGTTCCAGTTTCCATATCAACTTTGGTTATTGCTGCCATTGGAGTTGTTAAGTATTTTGTGTGTGTGCGGTATCTTAAGATGGTGAGATCTTATATCAAGATCCTGAAATGCTATGATACCAAATGCAAGACCGTTGAAGGGTGTGCATTACAACACAACTACACAATGAGGAGAGTTTCTTAGAACACTTAACAGATCAAATAGGGAACTGGTTAACTTGTTAGAGAAAGATGCTAAGAACACAAGTAAATATGAGACAGAACAAGATTGCAAACAACACAAGTATTTGGTTTTCAAGAATGTTGTATATTGCTTCTCAAGTTCTATTACAAGTTACAAAGCATCGATGGAAAGTTACAAGTACTTGAGATACTTTATACTACATCCTACAGTCGGCCATACTTTGAAGGCCAGTTGGATACAATTGACTAGACAACTACAAAATCAAATGTAGAATCAAAAGGCAGCCTTTTGACTTGTGACTATTACATGCCATAGCTCACATCCTAATATATTACAAAAAGAATAAAAGTACATAAAGTAGAAAACATGGACTCAAGACCTCAATGTACAGTTACCAAAAGCATGGACCTTTCACCAACTCATGTAAGTTGGTGACTTTACAGAGTAGCAGTGAAAAGGTGGTCCAACTTTATAGTAAAGTACATCAGATAAAGGCATATCTCTAAACGTTTTCGGAAGAAATCTGTCTTCACTCTTTGGCTTCGGAAGACTTTGTCTTTGAAGCTTTGAAAGACTTCACTTTTGGCTTTGGAAGATGTTGCTCTTGGCTTTGGAAGATTTTACACTTAGAATATTTCTAGTGCATGGTGTAAAACTTCCGAAGCATTTCTACTTATGATCTTTTGTGCTGCTTGCAGAGAGACTTTGGATGTTTTGGCTGCATCAGACTTATAGGAATCCTTACAATTCCCATTAAAAGTATCGGACACATGTGTAATTTTCTGGTTCTGACTGGTACGGGTTTGGGACATGTCCGTAATCCAGCTCTGTTTTTGAGTGGTACGGGTTCGGGGTACAGGTTCGGGCATGTTCGTAATCCAGCTCTGTTTGTGAGTGGTACGGGTTTAAGGCATGTCCGTAAGAATGGTAAAGGGGGATGTCTGTACCCTTCACCGTAACTTGTAAGTCCGAATAATGAGTTGTACGCATCATCGGCAATTGTGTTCGACGGGTTGGTTTCCTCCGGCCTCCACGAAGGGTGAGTCCTGTATATATAATATTCCTTAAAAAGATAATGGTTAAATATTTCAAATATGCATTTATAATTAAAAAATGAACTCTACTTCAACCTGGTTTGAATATTCGATAATGTAACACCCGAAAAATTTTAAAGAAGAGAAAAGTGAATAAAAAGAAAAAAAGCAAAATAACCCAAGTTGAGGGGTTAAAGTTGTACAAGGGGCAAAATTTTATAATATTTTGTACAAAAGGTGGCATGGCCGCCCACCCCTTGTACCATCACCTTTTCATCGGATTTTAGAGAAAGAAAGTGGAGCTCTAATCGGTTTTAGAGAGAAGAAGAAGAAGTCGGTTTTCAGGTTGGTATCAGATCCAAAGTTTAAAAGAAATAAGTAAAATTGTTTCAAAAACTATTGGAACTCTAGAAATATTAGCATTCTAGTCTTTAGATTAGTTTTGTCATAGTGTAAGGACTTATTATGTATGTCACACCCCGGGCCCAGAGAGGCGGGACGTAACGATTGGTAAACAACAACCAAAATGCAGCGGAAACTAAATGGTTTAATATAATGCATCTCACAATTTTTACATTAGGATATGGGTTTAGTTTCAGTTTACAAGGTGCCTCAAACTACAATCCATGGGTATCATGACCTATCCTTTTGTCAATATTTCTTGAGGCTTCAGTAACTAAGGCTTTTAGGCTCGACCTTTTTCCTGCAACACCTACCCTCACTTCTTGCTTCGGATTTGGATATCTTCTATAGCTCGGCTAATCTATCTAGCTGTACCTGAAAGACATGCTCAAAAGATTTTGTGTCAACATAAAGTTGGTGAGTTCAAGTGCTTAAAGTTTAAAAACAAAAAGAATTCAACAAATCTTCACTTGATAAAAATGAATGAATCGTAGTTTCAACATCGTGGGAGAAAAAAAATCATAATCAACCCTGCACTCAGTCCCGGTTGGCCTCTTCTAAAGTTGTGTTTTACCGGATATTCTCGAAGGAAAAAACTGAGCCCCAAACCAGTGAACCCTACCTGCCCGGATGGTTCACCATAGTATCTTAACAAAACTTGTTACATGCCACAACGACCCCTTAGGATCTCAGTGGGGTAACCTTCCTAGAACGGAAGCCACTGTGCGTGTTCCCCAAATAGATCTATCCATATAAAACAAGTGGTTCACGAAAGAATTAATGATCATGATATAAGAATCAGCAGGTAACCACAAATCCGACATAGAATCATCAAGTAAAGCACAATTATAGTTCAAAAATAACAGAGCATGCTTCACCCCAAAACAATAGTAAAAAGGGGAATCACTAGAACTCACCTGGTATCCTTATATAAATTCTGAGCTCGGTAAAGAAATATGAAGGTCACCAACAAAGTAATCCTAATTAGAACATATGAGATTCATGTTTAGAATTAGCACGATGTCATTACATGCGTGCGGTTGAGCTCTTTAGTTAACTTAAAGTTAACGATTAGTATCATTGATGTACCTTAGCTTCTTGTGAAATTATTAGTCGTTAAGTACTAATTCGCGCTTATTAGGTTAATAAGTGCTTTTATTCGAGAAATGATTATTTGTACAATGATTGTAACAATAATCGGTTGATAATAAGGATTCCAATCTTTATAGATAATTATTATTGATGATATTAGATATCTTTAATGTTCCAATTATTGTATTAGATGTTCTAATAATATTTATATCTTTTATGCAGATTCTTTAAATGTGTGATACTTGCATAGGTAGGAATGTAGTCAAACCTCTAACTGTTGGTAGTAAAAGCAATCTAAAATGCATCAAATATTATGAATTATACTCTCTCATGTCATGATATTATGTTATTTTCACGCGCATAGCATATATACTTTTTAAGATCGCCTAATTTAGGCTGTTAAAAGGCTTAGCTTATAAATTATATGATACTTAGATGGTTCAAGGATAGATATGTTTAAATTCTTCTTAACGCATTTAGTGCGAACCAAAAATATATTTTAAACAATAAGTGTAAGTACACCTTCAAAGATTCATCCATAATTCATAGTTATATAGATATATTTCTACAAATAATGTAGTTAATATGATGTTAGAATAATTTGAATATCAATAATAGTTGTCGTTATATTGAATAAAAAGGGTGATACAATTAATATTTATTCCAATAATAACAAGATTATCGATTATTAATAATAATAACACGATGGATTAGTATAAAATTATAAGTCTTAAATAATTATGAGTGAACATCGGTTAATCTAAATTATCCATTGTATACATATATATATATATATATATATATATATATATATATATATATATATATATATATATATATATATATAAATAGGTATGTACAATTGCATTTTATATATATATTAATCATCTATACGTCTTGTAAGGATTTTAATATGTCACGGGATTAGATAACTTCATATATATATTTCTAATATCTTTGTTCATATGAATACTTTTCCAATGTTGTTTTTTATTATGCGATGCTCACGTTATTTAAATTTTTACATCCATTCATGATGATTTATAAGCTAGTTAACATTGTATATTTATTTGTAGCTCAACACACACACAAGTTAGTATATAATCATTATATTTAAGCGTAAGAATATTTAACGCACGGTTATACCTAACGTTTCCATATCGCATCCTAAAATTCGCTTGTTCCGATCCGCATCGCGTTGACTGTCCTTTGACCAGTTTGACCAGCTTTGACCAAAGTTAAACCTAACCAAAACCACACCAAGATTACATACATCACTATTATTTTGTTATCTCATAACCAAACACAATTGTAACCGCAACATACGTTACCAAACACCTCAACTATGATTCTTACCACCACTAGCCCTTACCATCATGCACCATCAACATCCTTAGTCCTAGGCCGCCACTACCATGGCCGGTAGCCACCGGGTCACCGAAATACCTGCTGGAATGGTGCCGCCCCTCCATATCTCCGACTATTTCATCATAAAAATCAAGCATGCATGGTAGATCGACCATCTACAACCTTCTAGTCAACAAAACAATGAATCAAACCTCAAGATTCTTGCCTCAATCACCATCTAAACCCGACAACCATAAGTCACAGCCCACTATCACAGCTTCCATCACCACAACAGACACCTTCGGGAGCCACCGATCGACCACCGCAGCCCACAACATCAGCCATAGCCGCGACAGCCACCTTCATTGCCAAAACCCTTCTGCCGTCACCTTCAAACGCCCGTAACTTTCAAACCGTTAATAGTTAGACAACGCCGCTACCACCGTATGAAAGATCTCGTCGAGACGAAGAAAAGCATGGGTGGCACTCGCCGTCACTCGCCGCCAGTCGCCGGCGCCGGCGGCCTGAAAACTCGCCGGAACCCTAGCCGCCGCCGCCTTCTTTCTTCCATATCTTCAAAACCGTTGCGAATTAGAAGAGACCTCCACCACCATCTTGATCAGGAGGTCGAGATTAGGGGGGTAGGCCAAGACTTCACCGGAAGCCGCCGTGCCGCCGTGCCGCCGCCTGCTCCGGCGAAGTCGGCCATGCAGCCTCTTGAGAGCATTTTAGCTGGGTTTTTAGGGTTTCAAATGAGAAATGAGGGGTTAGATAGCTTTTATACCTAGGGTTTTTGAGTGGGCTTTAGTTAAAAATCGCGTATACGTCCCGAAAACTTCGTTATCGCGTATCGAATGGTCTTTTGGATAAAACCTCGTTAGAAAACCTATAATAGATTTATATAATTACTTCAGCTTAAAATAAAACAATTCGGTATATTTATGGTCAAACTCTCGGGTTTGACCTATTCGCAGGCCGGTCCACGCTTCAGTCGCGACTCGAACCACATTGCTCCTGGATAACCGTCTCACTCTCTAATTTAGAATATGATAATAAATATATAATTAGATAAATATTTATGACGTTATAGGGCTTGGTTGTCGTATCAGATGTCCGTTAAATGCCGGAGTATCCGGTATTCGTGTTTTTCCGACATATCGTAGCTGATTATACACGTTTGGTTAGGATCTTTTAGCAAGTACTGTTTACAGTATGTATCATGATTAACAATGATTTTAAAAGAATATAACCCATTATAAGTACGTTCCGATGTAAATTAGACGTTAGTACGCGACAGATTACCGGACTTTACACGGTATAGGTTTTGAATCTGTTTTTGGTTTGGATTCTTATCGAAGTTGCTTCGAATCACAATTTAATTTATTATCTTATGATCACTTATTTAATTAGATGGCAAATGGGTATTGGGCCTTAAATGGGCCTTGTTTATAAGTTTGGGCCCTTATTGGGCCTATTGGGCCTAAAAAGGCTAGTTTCTTTTCCAAGTTTTCTTTGGTAAGCCCAATTCAATCCGGACCTTTATTGGGTCCTATAATACATTAAGTTTTCTAATTGGGCTAGATTTCAGAGGTGTTACATTCTCCCCTCCTCAAAGAAATTTCGTCCTCGAAATTTTAGTATCGCTAATATTATTTCCGAGTGTGATGCACTCGTAGCATGAGTCTTGAAGATTTTAAAGTTATTTAGCTGAGCATTCCAGGACGAAAGTTGTTGATTATGCATCAAACAACCGGGTTTTATTTAGATTCGAGTAATTATCCCAACGTTAGAACATGTTTGACAAAATCAGAGAGTCGATTCATGAATAGATTTTTGGCTTCACAATCAGGTCATTTTATCATTTGAACAAAATTAACAAGAAGTGATTCTCCACTGGGGTTCAATGCACAATCCTACTAGGTAGATCTAGTAAGGAAACAAATACTAAAAATCCTGGCAGTATCACCGTCCTCACGGAGAGTCTTACGAAAGGTTGTGAAGTATCAGATGTTGGTGTGAATGCCTTCAATTAGACTTAATAGTCGAGTCGGCTATATGTCACTATTAACTCCTTAGAATCATAAGGTAATAGGTCATAAGATATCATAGATTAAAGTCTTCAGATCAAGGAGGGTTTTGCTTCCCTAAGGAGTATTGATTAACATTTAGGAACCACATGATTATTCCCATAAAGCTAAAACTGAGAAGTTTTCACGATTAATAGGAGCGAAGAGGTTTGGTCACACAAAAAGATCACTACTTTTCCAGCCTTCCCACTCCGGAACGATACTGCATGCGATAATCCTAGTCTTCGAGTAGTTCCACCTATCTTAACTTACGCTTGTCGAGAGTTTTCCCATACAGGATGCGTCATAAGCTCCTGTGAACTGACGTTGGAAGAATTCGCAAGTTCACGATGTGATACGGGTGAAGTCAGTAGAAGAAAAGCCTAATTGCAAGCTATCCACATTCATCAATGCGGGTACGTAGAGACAAACGCGGCCAAGACTTGTTCTTTCACATTTAGAGATGCGAGCGTCTTAGGACAAATGCGGATGATGGCCTCCTATTCGCACTTGTCAATGCGGCTAATATTACCGATTGATGATCACCCTATGGTGTTTGAACTAGTATTCTAATGGGTAGTCAGGAGACTAGTACAACTAATGTATCCGAATGCATATTTTATTTTGTAAAAGTCGCGCCCCATAGTTCCAGTTTTTGTATAATGTAACTCTTCACGTGTTTCTTAAATTTTCGGGCGGCTAGAAGCTTGTCTTGTGTCATTGCACCCACACACATCTGAAGCCTTCTAATCCGTGTCTAAACGGATTTGGCATATTCCTGGGATTACGGTGCTAGTTGTATGGCTGCACGAGTGAAGCTTTTATTGGTCCCCCTAAAATTTTCACTTACCCCTAAACGTTGACATAACTCAATGAGTTTTTACTACTTCTCGGACTTAGATAGCCCCAAAGTTTAGCGAATTGGCTCGAATTTCATGCTTACTAGCAATGTCGAGATAACAAGCATGCCTAAGTATGACTTACTGAATCCCATTCATTAGGCTCATGAATACCGTGGGTGTGTGAGCCAGCCCAAACAAGCTTGAAGGTGATTTTCATATTGGCTCTAATGTATTTTAAATGCAATCCTTGGTAACGTCTTTATCACTTATATACCCGGCTGATAGCATTAGAAGTGTAGTCAGTATCTTACAACTGATTAAGTAGGTTAACAATTCTAGAAAAGGGGTTATCACTTCTTCAAGGTAAATTTTATTCAACTCTTGATAGTTTGTTCATATTAAGAGCATTCCATTCCACTTCCTACAAAGTGTATTAGGGTTCTTCAAGGTGACACACTATGTCTTATGAACCGTTTATCTAACAGTTGCAAGATCTCCCTTCCTTCCACAAGCTTCTTAACATATTTCGAATTTCATACCACCATACATTACTACTTCTCTCCGATTCACCTTCCTTTAGGGCAACTCCAGCTGTCATCTTATCTACAGAATCGTTGTATATGCTTCCACTAATTCCC
The DNA here is from genome assembly GCA_025215565.1 of Flaveria ramosissima. Lineage (NCBI taxonomy): Eukaryota > Viridiplantae > Streptophyta > Magnoliopsida > Asterales > Asteraceae > Flaveria > Flaveria ramosissima. Next base: position 32,086,297 of record CM046033.1, read on the forward strand.
TTATAGTGCTTCCCAATCAAGGTAATGAGCATATCAGGGTAATCAAGCAGAAGATCAAGAGTGGAGAGCTGATTGACTTATACTCTCCTCCAAGTCAAATCCCACCTGAAGTGGAGGTTAAGGTTGAACAACCTGAGACAACACAACCTGGACCTCCTGCTGAGCCTCAGCAAGCTTCATCTTCTAATCCACAACAGGGTCAAACTCCCTCTCCTTCTGAACCTGTGAGGGAGGAACACCCAACTAAGAAAGACAAGGATGATCAACAAGGTGCTGCAGACCAGTCTTCTCAGTTAAAGTCTTCTAAGAGGAAGAAGAGGATGGCTTCCAAACCAAAGTCAAAGAAAAAGAAGCCTAGATCATCCACCTCTACACCTCAGGCTAAGTCAGATCAACCTGAGGAAGTGCATGAAGAGGCAGCCCAATCAACTCCAATTCAAGTGGCTCCTCTTGTAGTTGAGACACCCAACTTATCCTGGATCTTCACTACTAATACAGAGAGATGGCATGTGATCAGAGATCAAGGTGTTGAGAATGTCTATACATGGCAAGACATAATCAATCTACCTCTGCATGATCTCTTTGAGATGAGAAGATATTATGAGAGTCTAAGTGATCCTGACCATCTGATGAAGAAGGGTATGGTCATCATCGTCCTGAAGACTACAAATATCTGAAGATCTTCTAAATGTTTTGGTAGCATCAGCCTAGGGGGAGTTTGTAAGGATTCCTATAAGTCTGATGCAGCTAAACATCCAAAGTCTCTCTGCAAGCATGCATAAAAGAATGGAAGTAGAAATGCTTCGGAAGTTTTACACCATGCACTAGAAATATTCTAAGTGTAAAATCTTCCAAAGCCAAGAGCAACATCTTCTGAAGCTAAAAGTGAAGTCTTCCGAAGCTTCAAAGGCAAAATCTTCCGAAGCCAAAGAGTGAAGACAGATTTCTTCCGAAGACTTTTAGAGATATGCGCTTATCTGATGTACTTTACTATAAAGCTGGACCATCTTTCCGCTGCTACTCTGTAAAGTCACCAACTTACATGAGTTTGTGAAAGGTCCATGTTATTGAGGTCTTTAGTCCATGTTTTCTACTTTATGTACTTTTATCCTTTTTGTAATATATTAGGATGTGAGCTATGGCATGTCATAGTCACAAGTCAAAAGGCAGATCTGCCTTTTGATTCTACATTTGATTTTGTAGTTGTCTAGTCGATTGTATACAGTTGGCCTTCAAAGTATGGCCGGCTGTAGGATGTAGTATAAAGTATCTCAAGTACTTGTAACTTTCCATCGATGCTTTGTAACTTGTAATAGAATTTGAGATGCAATATACAGCATTCTTGAAAACCAAATACTTGTGTTGTTTGCAATCTTGTTCTGTCTCATATTTACTTGTGTTCTTAGCATCTTTCATTAACAAGTTAACCAGTTCCCTATTTGATCTATTAAGTGTTCTAAGCAACTCTCCTTATTGTGTTGTTGTGTTGTAAGTGCACACCCTTCAACGGTCCTGGAGGAGTGACACAGATGAGAGTGATGGTTTGTTCTCCTCAAAGAAAATAAAGGGGACACTGCGCAGGACGATGGGGATGAGGATCGGATAAGAAAGGCTATGGTTTCTTATAAAACCGATAAAGTACGAAGTCTTTTCATTTGTTTGTTTAAATTGTTTCCTTATTTGTTTTATATATTTTTTTATGTCTTGCTTTATAATTTCTTCAGCATTTTGATTCTCGTGAGGACTTGAGAAGTAGGCTAAAATGAGAGGACGCGAGCATGGGTGCGTCATTTTAGTGGGTCGGTCACAAAAAAAGGATGTGGAACTTTTATGCAATCGTAGAGGTGAACCTAAATTCACTAACACAAGTAGGTGTACTGGGAGCATAGAGAAAGGATGCCCCTTTAAACTCCTTGGGAAGTACATGGAAAAGAGTGAAAGTTGGATGTTGGAGGTGAGAAACAAGACACACAACCACGATCCTGTTGTGTACGAGGAGGGCCACGCGCATCTTAGGAAGATGACCGCCGAAGAAATTGATCTTGTCGAGAAGTTACACAGGTAGCATGTGCGGCCACGACACATCCATTCCGCCGTAAGGGAGCAGTTTCCCGACAACGCTTGTGTTGTTCAGGACATATACAATCTGATATCGAAGTTTAGGGCTGAGGGGAAAAAAGGCACGACACCAATGCAAGAATTTAAAAACCTACTTGAATGTAAAGAGTTCATGTATGAAACACAGAATAATCCAACAACTAAGGTCGTGGAAGATGTTTTCTTTTATCATCCTACCTCGTACAAAATGTGGTGCGCATTCCCGAACGTGATGTTGATAAACACGACGTACAAGACCAACATGTACAAATTTCCGTTTGTTTAGGTTATTGGCGTTACATCGACCTCGACGTCATTTGTATTGCGTACGCATTTATATTGATGGAATGACAAGACAACTTCACATGGGTATTGGAGCAGATCAGAGATATGATCGACGGGTGTGTGGAGCCCCGCGTTGTTGTCACAAACAGGGACCTGGCCTTGATGAGCTCGTCTGACACAGTGTTCCCGAGTGCTACTAAAAACTTATGCAGGTGGCACGTTAGGTAGAATATCAAGAGAAGGTGGAACATTCCTTTCAAAACCAACATGTGGAAGGATTTTCCATACTGGTGGAAGGTCCTGTGTTCGTCTCACACAGAGGCATTGTACGATTACAATTGCATGAAGATGGAAGAAAAGTTAAAAAAACATGGTAAACATGGTAATAACTTCATTGTTTTTTTTACTCTAATAATGTATTTGTTCATTTTATAAAATTTGTTATTTCTTTTAGAGGTGTGGGAATATATTTGGAATAATTGGTTGGTGTCGTACAAAGAGAAATTTGTTACTTGTTGGATGTATGACCGCCTCAACTTTGGTGAATATACAACTAATAGGTTCAGGGACAACACGTCGAATTCAAGAGCTACCTCACAGGGCCAATAATACGTTGCACACACTTGTCGGATATGTTTGTGACCTCGTGCGTGGCCAGGAGATTGAAAATTGTAAAACATTCAAGGTGTCTCGCGTGAAGATTAAAAAAGACCATCGACTACAATTGTTTTCAAAAATGCATTATAAGGTATCTATTTTTTGCATTAGCAAGCGGGAATCGGAGTTCACGAAAATGAAAATGATTTAGGAGTCAGGGGGTTCATGTGGACACCAGTTGTCCATGACCATGGGCTTGCCATGTGCTTGTTGTTTGGAGGTATACTTCCGGGTGGGTAATATATACTTGAAATACATTATTACCATTGTCACATGATGCATATTTTTCACTAATAATTTAAATCTAGGCATATGTATTCCACTCGATGCGGTAGATCCACAATGGAGGAAACTTGATTTCAAGCTGGCCTACGGCATGCCGCCTGAACCTGACTACGATAAGAAATTTGATGACTTGAAACAAAAGTTCATGTCGTCGCCCAATCCTCAAGTAAAAAAACGCTTTAAGAAGTTGTACGACTCTTTGTTTTCAAGCAAGTCAAAACATAAAGAGCCTGAGGTGCGTCATGACGGACATGGTCATCCAAATCTTAAGGAGCAATAAAGAATAGCAGACTCGAATACATCACAGCAGTATGAGGCTGCTAGACACAGCTCATATACTTCCTCAAAACAAACTATGCCTGACCTGGCGAGGCATAGCTCCTATACCCGTTAGTTTAAGACGCCCAACAACCGTCCTAATCGGACAAAGGCTGCTTCAGATGTACTGGTTACGGGAGCTGACCTAGGGTTTCCTTTAATCTTGAAACCAAATGACATGACAAAAGTTATGATGTTTAAGGATCAGCTTCCCCAATGGATTCACTGGTACGTTTCGAGTTTAAAAGATGTACGGCCTGATGGTAACTGTGGTTTTCGAGTGATCGCGGTGGCTTTAGGGAAGGAGCAGAAAGAATGGGAATGGGTGAGGCGACAAATGTTGTCGGAGATGGACAGAAACATGTGGTATTAGTGGAGCAATTTGAACCGCGAGTTGCTTGGTTACTATGATATTGTTCGTAATAGTTTAGATTGTTTGGCACGACTCGACCCGCACCCGCTACCCATTGGCTGAGTTTTCCGGCCTATAGACTCGTAATTGCAAAAACATTCACTTGTGTTGTTCATGTTATCTCTTCATTTGGCAGCCACACATGGTTCCCGCTGAGAACAGGCTCAGAATCATTATTTACCTATCCGGTTGTAGCACTTGCAAATATTAACGAAGACCACTTTATTTGCATATAATTGGAGGGGATTACCCAATGCTAAATGTGGGCTATCATTGGCCGAGATTTGCATATAGAGAATCACTAGAATGGCACAATATTTACCAAGAACGTATAAACAATTACGTAACAATGATGGATCGTATACGAGCCACCAACCCTAAACCACTCCCCACATTTAATATATCAGGATACGTATGTATTAATTTATATTTTTGTATCATTGTATTTGTTGCATCTATAACAATAACAATCACAATAACAATGACAATGACAATGACAATGACAATGACAATGACAATGACAATGACAATGACAATGACAATGACAATGACAATGACAATGACAATGACATTGAGAATAACAATGACAATAACAAAAACAATAACAAAACCAAAAACACAAACAATAACAATAACAATAACAATAACAATAACAATAACAATAACAATAACAATAACAATAACAATAACAATAACAATAACAATAACAATAACAATAACAATAACAATAACATTAACAATAACAATAACAACAACAACAACAACAATAACAATAACAATAACAATAACAATAACAACAAAAATAACAACAACAACAACAACAACAATAACAAGAACAATAACAATAACAATAACAATAACAATAACAATAACAATAACAATAACAATAACAATAACAATAACAATAACAATAGCAATAGCAATAGCAATAGCAATAGCAATAGCAATAGCAATAGCAATAGCAATAGCAATAGCAATAGCAATAGCAATAGCAATAGCAATAGCAATAGCAATAGCAATAGCAATAGCAATAGCAATAGCAATAGCAATAGCAATAGCAATAGCAATAGCAATAGCAATAGCAATAACAATAACAATAACAATATTCAGCGTGTGTACCATGCCGTACGGTTGCCTATTCATATAGTTGATATGCTTCAGGACACACAGGCAAGGGTCACCCGCATGGACGACCGGCTCACACAAGGCATATAGCCCGCTCATGAATACGGATCAATCATCATACATCAGACTCACGAAAGTGTAGTCGATCATAGTGCTTGCAAGACTTTTCATCATCAAATGGGCTCGGGGTAACATTCATTAAGTTTCAGTTTCCATTAATATCCTCTTCCACTTTAATATATAATACTTTACAGATAAACAACACAACATATCAAATACATGTCATCATAAAAACATCACCAACCCACCGCGGGACAGCGGCGGTTCGGGGGCGGCAGCCCCTGACAGCGGGGTCCTAGGGGCAGCAGCCCCAGGCTGGGGCCGGGTTGCCAGGTCAGCGTGAAAAATCGATCTTCCTGTTAAAATCTCATAAAATCTCGGTCAGTTAAAACGTACATTTAGTATGCATAATAACTCCAAAACATGAAAAAACTTACAAATAAGGGGATCTAGAACTCACCTAGATACCGTGAGTAACTTCTAAACTAAGCTTTCTAGGTTAGGATCACACTACACAGCCTGCAGATAAGTTAACACTTAAAGAGGTTAATTTCTGCCTAAATTCGCTGCAAATTTGGCTACCAGAAAAGCAGTTTCGCTGACAGTTTCGCTGGCAGTTTCGCTGACAGTTTCACTGCCAAATTCGCATGGCAGTTTCACCCAACTTTTGTTGGAATTCCATGGTTGCAAAATTACCTGTGAAACTATAGTTTCACAGAAAACCCACAGTTTTGCAGCTTGAATATGCAATTTCGCTGGATGCACAGACAGTTCCGGAGATCACATAAAAATTATGAACCAACCCGTTTTTAACCCTAAATCGCAACGTTTTTACGTCCAGTCTCTTAGGTTATCAACCTTGAGGCTATATCTAAGCTTTATACATGTTTTCATATGTGAAAATATGACCTTTATGCGATTCTTTGTAACTTTTCAAAACCCAAAACCCTAGAATCCGGGTTTGTTCTACAGAAGGGTTTAAAGGCCGATTCTTTCCTGGATTTGTTGCTCCTTTCTTGTGGTTTGATGCTCAATCGTTCAGATCTTCAATCCCTTATCCTTTGAAGCTCCAAATCTTGAGTTTTCTTCACTTTCTCTCTCTACTTTCTCTCTCTACAAATTTGGGTGGCTAGGGTTCAAATGAGGAAGATGGTGGCTGATTAGGTGGGCTAAAGGGCTGATTATGGGCCCTAAATTACTTAGGTTCTTGCCCATAAGCCTAATTTTGCCCATAACCCATTTTCTTCTTTTATTAAATACCCAATAAACAAGCCTATTATCCTTGATAACTCGTTTTGACTTGTAACACCCGACTATTTTTTTAGTTAAGAAAGAAAGAATAAAAGTGAAGAAAATAAAAGAAATGCAATTTAACCCAAGCCAAGGGGTAAAAAATGTAAAAAGGACAAAAAGCTTTGAAAGTTGGTGAATAAAGGTGATGGCCGCCCATCACACTCTCTTCACACCATATCATTCGGATTTTTTAGAGAGAGAAAGGAAGAGCAGAAGCTTTTGGGTCTTTGGAAGAACAAGAAGAAGAGATTGAATTCAAGGTAAGAATTCATGGTTTTATGATGTTCTTAACTGGCCTTATCCTCGGTTGTATGCTTATGTGTGTTTGTGTGTGTTCGGTTGTGTGTTTTGGTGGGTTTCTAGGTGGTAGAACTCAATTGTATTCGGGTTTGAAGGAAGTCATACCCAAGAGGCTGCAAAGGTGAGTTCTAAAACCCCCTTTTTACTTGTTTTAAACTGATTCGGGGCTGGAAATGCATGTATGAAACTTTTTATTTAAATGGGTATTGTACCCGTATGTCATGTATGTATGTTTGCGGGTGGGGTGTGATTCTGGGTATTTATGATGTTATGATGATGCTATGCGCTTGTTTTGATACTTATAATGTAAGATATGAGTTTAGAGCATGTTAGTTTGATGATGGGGACAAATTATGATCATTGGTTGTAAGTGTTGGCTGCCCATGCGCCTGAAATAGGCCCATGCGCCCAACGGTCTGAAATACGCAAGTGCCCCACGCGCCCAAAATCCCATGCGCCCAAATAGTAGCCATGCGCCTAGAAAATGCTAAATTTGGTTAAGTGTCCATGCGCCCAGGATTCCCATGCGCCTAGGCACTCATGCGCCTGCATACTAGATTTGCCCAGAATGGTTAAGTGTTGCCTATGCGCCCCAATAGTGCCCATGCGCCTAAGTGAAATGTAGGCTTTGACTTGGGATGTTCCCGGGGGTGAAGTAAGTTGACTTTTGATGATGTATGGGCTATGTATGGCATGTATGATGATTGTTATGTCATGTGTGATGATGTCTTGTATAGTGATGTTTTGTATGGTTATGTTTATTTTCCATGGCTTTACGTGATATAGTTGAGAAAGAAATTATAAAGTATTATGTAACGTAAAGTGGAAGATAACGTAAAGAGGAACATAATGATAGAATGCATGCATTAATGAAAGTGAAAGTAAAGAAAGGCTTGCAAGTAAAATGTACGGAGGTGCACGACTCTAAAATATCAAAAGCTCAACTATGTGTGGTTTAGCTAACCCTTAAGGATACACGCAGGGGTCTAGTCTTTATGACTAACCAGTTGTATAGTACATGGATTATAGTGGATACTCACCCCGATGCTGGTGCTAGGCTATGTGCGTTATGGAAGTCATTTATGATCTTCGGCCCAGTACCCGCTTTTTGCATACGTTTGGGGTGTAGTATACAGTTGGGATCTTTGTCGCTTGCCCCGGTGCTGGTGCCAGGCTATGTGCGTTATGGAAGTTATTTATGATCTTTGGCCCAATACCCGCTTTGTGCATACGTTTGGGGTATAGCTGAAGGCACTGATCCGGAAAGAGATAAAGAAAGAAAGTGATGAACATAAAGGAAGATAATAATGACATTATCTACGTGTATGTATGATGTTTGATCATGTACGAAAGTATAGAATGGTTTTGAAAGAAAGTAAAGTATATTTTATTTAAAAAACTAGAACTCACTCAGCAACGCTGACTTTTATGTGTTTCCGGTTGGCAGGTAATTGTTGCTGAGGATGGAACGGGGCGGCTACTTGACTCATTTTGGATGGCATTCTTTTCTATAATGTTTTTGCATTGTAATGCGAACAAATGATATTTTGTAACGAATGTTGTATTATTTTGCAAAAGCGATTATTATAATGAAATGAAATGTTTGATTAAAGGTTTCCGCTGTAATGTTTTATAAAAGTTAATGTAATATATGTTTTATGTGTGATGATTGACCAGCTGTGAGCGTCCCGGGAGCGGGGCCTTACATGACTTTTCGGGGTGTTACATAAATGAGCATACCTTCATCATCAATATTTAATACATAAAGTTAATTATTAGAAATTATATATATACTAATTATAAACTATAATATGCATAAGAGGTTGTACTATATGTTATATTAGTTGTACTCATCTTTTGTTTTTTTATTTTATTAATCCTAAACATTTTTGTTTTAACCCAATACTCTATATCTTTTTACAATTTAGCTCCAGTATTATTTTACTTTCAGTTTTAGTACCTAATAGTTTTCATATTTTACAAATTGTTCGTTTTACGTTCCGGTCTAAATTTTGCGAGTTAATACGTCACAACTTGCGTGTGTGGTTCAACGTTTTATGCTTATTTTTTCCCATTTAATAGCCCTGTCACAACACGCTGGTCCTAGATTGCAGGACCGTTGAAGGGTATGCACTTACAACACAACAACACAACGAGGAGAGTTACTTAAAACACTTAACAGATCAAATAGGGAACTAGTTAACTTTTAGTGAAAGATGCTAAAAACACAAGTAAAGATGAGACAGAACAAGATGGAAAACAACACAAGTATTTTGTTTTCAAGAATGATGTATATTGCTTCTCAAGTTCTATTACAAATGTTACAAAGCATACAATAGAAAGTTACAAGTACTTCAGATACTTTATACTACATCCTACAGCCGGCCATACTTTGATAGCCAGCTGGATACATAAGACTAGACAACAAAATCAAATGTAGAGTCAAAAGGCAGATTGCCTTTTGACTAGTGACTATGACATGCCATAGCTCACATCCTAATATATTACAAAAAGGATAAAAGTACATAAAGTAGAAAGCAAAGACACAGGACCTCAATGTAAGTTGGTGATTGAATAGAGTTGCAGTGGAAAGGTGGTCCAACTTTATGGTAAAGTACATCAGATAAAAGCATGTCTCTAAAAATCTTTGGAAGAAATCTGTCTTCATTCTTTGGCTTCGGAAGACTTTTGTTAGGACCGTATACGTACGGAGTACTAACTGATTATGCATGTATACCTAACCAAATAGTGCGGAATCATATTTGATTGGCGATCCAATCAGTGAGAACGCAGTTCAAATCAATCTAACGATTAAAGAAACGTTAAGAACGATTAGAACAAGATCAACTGCGAACTATGAAGTTGGAACAGGCTTTCTGGAGTCTCTGGACGGCTAGGGTACGAATGTGTGTCAAAATTCTTGAAGTGTTACGTTTTTCCACGAATTAAGTGGTATTTATAGGTTAGGGTTTTCAATCGTACAACTGAACCATTAGCATGGTTCAGTTGTCCGACTGAATCATGCGATTGATTCATACGCACGATTGAAGGTTCAGTCGTACGATTGAGTAAATCTTATGTCTCAATCGTGTGACTGATCCAGTCTCGTGGTTCAGTCGTGCGGCTGGTCCATTAG